>JAODKN010000046.1:3868296-3897934 GCA_026774425.1 Petrocephalus zakoni
AGCGCCCGGGGGATGCCTATTGCGGCCATTTCACTATTGTGCAGTCAATATTTCCCACTGCAGTGTGACATTTTGGCCGCACAAACGATCCTTTTTAAACCTTAGACATTCGCCGCTGAGTGCTAGCAGCGGTCGGCAAAAGCCGCGTCTAAAACCAGCAGCACCCTGCCGGACGTCTGGGGCCTTGGAAAGCTTTTAAGGCGACTTTTAATATCAGTTATTTTACTTTAGAGGTTTTCATGCAGCTGAAGTATGAGTGAACATCTGGAGGAATGCCCTGGAAACAAACCTCGGATTAAAGACAATCGTCACTTTTCATATTTGTCATTTTATTTCCCTTTTTAAAAAAATCACAGAAGGGTTATATATTAAGTTTTCTTTAAGATGATTGATCGATCGATCGATTGATTGATTGATCCCACATATAAGGATCGAGCTATCTAGCTCATGTTTGTCGATGTCACTCATTGTCGAAACGGATTTATCAGCTGAATAGCAATGGAAATGCCACTAAGGCCAATGACCTTAACATGTTATGTGTGACAGTGAAATGACCTTAAAATGTTATGTGTGACAGTGAAGGCCACCCGCATGGGGAAAAGCTGCCATCTTTCATTCGGGAAGGGCTTTCCGCTCTCTAGAGAAAGCCGACCATGACATTTTACAGAGTTGGAAATATCCCACTTTGCAAGTATAAACAAACACAATGAATATTCGATGCATATTTTCTGGTTTTAATATTTACTTTATACGGCTAGTATCCGCTAATGTTGGGACCGTCGAAAAGCGAGTGTCGTGGATTTTACGGGGGTACGGCGCGCGTCAGCGTTAAACTCCGTGCAAGCTTAACGTTGGCCACCATTTCCCGTATTTCAAAACATTGGAGGACGCAGGAGTCTCCCGACAGAAAGTGATTTTTGTTTCACTCTTGCGCGATGTCCAGATTGCTGAGGGTCGGCTTCAGGGGATTTATAACTTCCCAGATCAGGATGTCGTCGGACCAGGTAGAGTCCGACCACGATCGATGATGCCACGATGCGCGGCCTGGTGGCCGTATGTTCTTTTCCGTGTCGCCCTGTTGTGATTTCTCCCTTCCCGTGTTGTACGTGTGACAAAGGGACAGATCATTATATCGGGTTAATTAAGTAAATCTGGAACAAGTGCCGCCGCCAATAGAACACGTCCCAATAACCCTGCCCGTGGTAGGCTGCGTTTATTGTGCCGTCAATCCACTTTCCACTTATTTTAATTCGTTAATTACAAATTTTAGGATGCAAAACACTTGTTTATTTTGAATATACATCAAATATATAACCAAATATCCAATTCATAATGCAAGGGCCGCACAATAATTACACATTTTTTTTGGTTTCAGGTGAAATGGAAGTCAGCAGAATTGGAAATGAAAATATTTAATTTGTGTCCTTTAAAATTCAGAATGCCTGTTTTGGGAAACATTTTCTGACTCATGGATGAATTAGTTTCAAATAGAAAACACTACGATTTATTGCCAATAGAAGAAATTTCATTCCAATTATACTTTTTTTAAAACCGACTTCTGCGCTCCACAGGGAATAATGAATGCTGGTTGGCCAAATGAATCATTGTGTAAATGTTAATTATTTGTCATCACATAATTGGTTTGTTTACCACCAATCCCTATCATTTGTGTCTGTCAGGTGATTAGAAAGACTTGAAATGTCACTGTAATTTTCTGTCACTATTATTTTTTTTACGGCTTGACATCTGCAGTGTTTCTTTCTTCTTCTTCCTTGATTGTTTTATTTGATGTTTCTGCTGTTTGTCGCTGACTCGTGACTATTCATTGGCGGTCATGTTCCTCTGCTTCAGCTGGGCGAGCTGGGCAAAGGAGCGGGGAAGGGAGGTGGGGGAGGAGGTGCAGTGCGGGAGGCTGGAGGAGCCTTTGGCAAGAAGCAGGCGGCCGAGGAGGAGCGGTACTTCAAGTTAGTGGACAGATTTCTATTATTCTCTGCATCTTACACGAAAAAATGTGTCCTGTTGCAGTATAATTTGGTAATAGTAATTAGCATCAGTACATAAATCTGCCATCTTAAAATGCTTAATGATACTTTATTTCCTGTAACTTAAGATTAAAATGGGCGTTGGCTATGAAATGCTTATAGACCTGTCTGGGTTTCGCCCCACAGTCCGGTTCTGCCCTCCTTAACCCCGGACCCATTCTTCCCCCTCGCAGGCGTAAGGAGCAGGAGCAGCTGGCGGCCCTCAGGAAGCACCACGAGGAAGAGATCGAGCACCACAAGAAGGAGATTGAGCGTCTGCAGCAGGAGATCGGGCGTCACAAGGGCAAGATCAAGAGGCTGAAGGATGATGACTAAAGCTGTGGCTGATGGGGACCCCCCCACCCCCCCAGAGTACCACCCAGAGCTGCTCCACTCATGCGTGATTTGTATATTATTGCAATAAAATTATTCTTCAAATATTAAGCCTGTTGAATGTTCTCAGGAAAGGAGTAACGTGACATTTTAGGAACGTCACGCTGATATTGAGCACTTATTACTGTTTTCTGTCTTTGTGTAGCTCGGACAGAATTGTGTATGCCTAATTGGAAGACAAATTGCTTGCCTTAGTTTGTATTCTAGCAGAAGTCAAGTTTGACAGATTGAACTAACTTGGAGCGGAATTGCTTGAGAGTGAATAATAAATGTGTTGAATCACCGTTGTCTGACATCTGTTTATTCAGCAATTATGAAAATAGCATCACACTCAGCAGTTAACGCAAAGCAGTTAACTGTGAAAACATAAAACAGGATGGACAGGGAGTAAAATCTGCACTGTCATGTTGGTTACTGTTTCGGGTTTCTCACATCATACCCTGTGCTTCCTGGGATGTGCTTCAGAATCACTGGGACCCTGTACTGATGAACTTGTATAAATTAGATACGCTATAGAGTTGTCATAGTCTTTCACTGCTTTGTTGTGTTGTCTTATTATTTTTGTTACATTAGCACTTTTCCCATATGCTGCAGCTCCCAGTTCAATATTTAAATCATTAATTCTGCAATAACTTTCAGTTTGTGAATGCCTTATTTTTCCTATGACAGGCAGGGTGTAGTAAAAGTTTGACCTTCTGATCTGGGGTCAGGAGATAATAATAATAATAATAATAATACATTTTATTTATAGGTGCCTTTCTAGACACTCAAGGGCACCGTACAGGGAATATAAAATACAATAACACAATTGTAAAACGAAAATACAGAAATATAAAATAAAATGGACAATGCAATAGGATTCACAGAGAAAAAGCCAGTTTAAACACATAAGACACAACACTGAAAATCTACAGGAACAGCAATGTGTGAAACGGCCATAATTATATATATGTATAAGTATAACGCAACATGACAGGCAAGGGCGATGGTAAATGCTAATGTGTAATGTTACTGTAGTTGGAAGTGCAGGAACAAACTTTGTCATTTCAAACCAATAAAACAAATTTCGACATTCAAATGCATTATTCTGTGAGCTATCATCTGTCATGTTGCATTATATCTAGCGGTAAATTAAAACGGAATTACTCGGGAGAAAAAACAGTGTGCATATACCATGGGTATTCAGTGTGCATATACCATGGGTATTCCACAATGCAGAATTTCCAGGCTAGCCGGACAACGTAAGGCTAAGGTGGAAACTGACCAGTAGGAGGAGAGGTCAGTGACATTCTTATTGGACCATTTTTACATTTAGCTTAAGTCAGGGGGTCCTGGAGGGCCAGAATCCAACACAGTTTGCAGACTTCCCTGCTCAACACACATCTTAATCAGCTAATTACCGGGTTTAATATGTATGTTTGGGAGGAAAATCTGCAAACTGTGTTGGATTTCGGAGTTGGGCACCCCTGGCCTAAGTGATCTGGCTGCTGAAGAAATCCTGCCTTGTGAAAGACCCCCTAGGCAAGCAAACCAACGGTTCGCGCGCCCTTGCGCTGTTGCCATGGCAACCGCCGGCCGGGAGCCCGCGGCTGTACGCGCTACGTGCGCGTTCACGACTGACGGCGTCGGCCTGAGCGCGCTACGTGCTGCGTTCCCGCGGATATAACTTAACCAAATACGCCTTCTCCGCATTAATATTACCTTCCAATATCAGGCTGTTTCTTTAACCAAGCCCGGAATAAGTCCTCTGAAACAACGGGGAAATTTCTGTGAAAGCGGGGGTAAGAACTCGTCTTTTATTCCGCCCCCCCTTTCCAGCTAAGAAAAGAATTTATCCAGGCCCGATACGTGCAGGTTAGTTAGCTAGCCAGCTAATGCTAACACCCCCAAAAAAAGGCAGCCGGCCGTTTAGCTCGTGGCCTAACTAGCTGTTCGGTTGGTTACTAACCGCAGGGCGGGTTCTGGGACCCGGCATCGGCTGTCTGAGTCGATTTTTGCGATAATTTAGTAAGTTTTAGAAGCAGGGGGCGGGACAGCCTAACGTGGATTCGGGGTTTCCGGGCGCTCTGCGGCCTCCCTGCCGCCTTGCGGCGCTTAGCAGTCCCCTCACGGCCGGGATAAGCCGTCTAGCTGCGGCTCCGAGCGGCGTCCCGTCGCTTGTTTTGCGCTCGCTTCGCCGCGCCGCTGCGGTCCCGCGGCCCGCCGCTTGGTGGCGCTGTGCGAGCCGCCTGCGGCGTGTGTGATGGGGCGCAGAGCCCCGATGTCCGCCGGATCTGGGGGAGCCTTACGCGTCTCCTCGCCTGTTCACCAAACGGCAAGGCTGAGTCCCGAATGATCCGGGCTGGGAATACATCGTTGTTGATTCCTTATGGGCCTTTCTCTGACCTTGGTTGGTATCTTTGGGTTTGAATTAAACGGCAGGTTTTCCTCTTTTGCGTTTTTGAAAACAGAGCAGTAGCAAGTAAACTTTACTTTATACTGGTTAGTTATGTCCGGGTGACTGGAGAGCTGTTGTGGATATAACCGGTCATGATTTAATGTGAACTTGATCCAAAACTGGGCGATCATACTTGTGGTGGTGGGGGGGGGGTTATGCTGTCAGTCGTCACTGCCGTTTAGGTGTCTCTCAAATGGCTAAAATACAGCTGCTTTAGGCGACAAGCCCAGCTTCAGGCCAAAAGCAGCGACGTGAGACGTCAGAAGTGGAAATCTAAAAATGGTGCACAGTATGGTGGTTGTTCAGCTTATGACAGCTGACAGCTTTGCCAACCCTTCCAGCTTGTTCTGGCTGCCGTGAAGCGCAGGCGAGCCTCTCCGCCTTTGTCGTAATAAGTGCTGCGTTTTTAACTGAAATGTGAGGTTATTTTGATGAGTCGGTTAGGTGACGCAGAGTGAAGTGGATGCACCCTGAAGCTCATGAGAACTGGGGTCACCGGCTCGGGGGCTTTGAGGAGGTTTTTTTTTTCCTTAAAGACGTCTCCTACTGGACGTTGAGAACCTGCTGGTGCAGTTGCAGAATGGCGGCCGAGGTGAACGGCAGCCCGATGGCGGCCAAAGAGGAGGAGGAGCCCATGGACATCGGCGTGACGCCGGCAGACAGCTGTCAGAAGCTCATCGACGCCGGCCTTGGCCAGAAAGTGGCGGAGAAGCTGAACGACATCTTCCAGACGGGTAGGCGTGTGGCACACTGCCTCTAGCACGTGTTTTTGACATTTTCCCTGGTGGGGAAACTTGAAAATAAGGGCTTGGGCCTAGATTTCATTCCTGTAATGAAGAGCCATAACACTGATCCTCCCAGGGCTTGTGGCGTATGCGGACCTGGATGAAAGAGCCCTTGATGCCCTAAGGGAGTTCAATGAGGATGGTGCGCTGGCGGTCCTGCAGCAGTTCAAGGAGAGCGATTTGTCCCACGTGCAGGTGAGCCGCCTCCCCCCACCACTAACATGTCCTGTTTCCTGTTTGCTAGTCTTTTCTATCTATCGCTTTAATGATTTTCCTTTCTTAGAACAAAAGTGCCTTTCTGTGCGGAGTCATGAAAACGTACAGGCAGAGAGAGAAGCAGGGGAACAAGGTGCAGGAATCCACGAAGGGGCCCGACGAATCAAAGATAAAGGTGAGAGTCAACGAGAGAACCTGATTGGGTATGAGAAGCCAGCGCTGGGTATGGCATTTGCAGCTCCCGCTGCGGTGTCCTTGCGTCTTCCCTGTGGCTCGGCCTGTCCGCAGCTGTCCACCCTTCGCCGCTCGGCTCCTAACAGTGTTGATGCTGCTGCTCCATCCCGCAGGCCCTCTTGGAGAGGACGGGCTACACGCTGGATGTCACCACTGGACAGAGGAAGTACGGGGGACCCCCGCCGGCTAAGGCTTATCTAGGATCCCAGCCTGGAATTGGCACTGAGGCAAGAACCGGAGACACATTTCATGTTTGCTGTTTTAGTTTCTCTGCAGTGTTGAGGCATGTGGGGCGTTGTGGTGTTTTTAACAGCTCCAAAGCACAAAATGTACATGTATGCCAAGTATAATTCATGATGGTTTTAACTTAATCGGTTCACTTAAAATGATTGCATGGCACTGTCATATTTGGGCAACATTTTAAAGAAACAGTTTAAATAGTTTTCAGCCACCCAAAGAAGTGCAGCACAAAATTGGCTGGGGGCTGGGTGCCGGGGGCCCTGCAGGGCTGTGGGCTTAGGAAAGCCTGCAGCCTCGGCTGTCTGCTTGGAGAGGAGTGGTAGCCTGCTTGTTCAGTCTCCTGCGGGGGTCAGGCTGGGGATCAGCCACATTAGAGGAGTAACGTTCCACTCAGCCATCCAGATAGACAACTAGGGTGTGTAGTTAAAAAAAAAAAAAAAATGGTCGAATGCAGGTGTGAAGCTGTACAAGATTTGACCCATCTGAGACTTGAGTCCTCAGATACTTCTTCAAAATGCCGACAGTAGGGAGTGACATGCATTGCATATAACAGTCGAGTGTTTCTCGCAGGTTTTCGTGGGGAAGATCCCTCGGGACTTGTACGAGGACGAATTGGTTCCGCTGTTCGAGAAAGCGGGTCCGATCTGGGACTTGCGTCTGATGATGGACCCGCTGACGGGCCAGAACCGAGGATACGCCTTCATCACGTTCTGCAGCAAGGACGACGCGCAGGAGGCAGTCAGACTGGTAAGAGCAGTGTGACTTTGCAGTCAGATCGGCGGTGTTTCTGGGGGGCTGCCACACGCGCCTTAGGAGTAGAAATGTAAGGAGAGCAGCGGAAGAGTCACTACCTGCTGTTTGATTTCTCTCTTCAGTGCGACAACTACGAAATCCGTCCTGGCAAGTACCTGGGCGTGTGCATCTCTGTAGCAAACAATCGCCTCTTTGTTGGGTCTATTCCAAAGAACAAGACAAAGGAGAGCATTTTGGAGGACTTCAGCAAAGTAACAGGTCGGGGGAACTCCGGCGCATTTGCCGTCTCGCGGTGGCAGGTGGCCGCGGAGCGGTGCCGCTGCTTTCCGTCGCTCGTGTCTGCCCATGCCGACGCTCGACTCCTGCCTTGCAGAGGGCCTGACGGAGGTGATCCTCTACCACCAGCCGGACGACAAGAAGAAGAACCGCGGCTTCTGCTTCCTGGAGTACGAGGACCACAAGGCCGCCGCGCAGGCCCGGCGCCGGCTGATGAGCGGCAAGGTGAAGGTGTGGGGCAACCCGGTGACCGTGGAGTGGGCCGACCCCGTGGAGGAGCCCGACCCAGAGGTCATGGCCAAGGTGGGCCGCCGCCGTCTCACGCATCCTGCTTTGCACAGGGGCGGTACTTGGACCACTTGAGCAGATAGGTGGTTAGACCAGAACCCCCTGCCGTGTGGAGTTAAGTTGATATTTTTGACTTGGTGTAATTATGGAGTAGAGCTCTCTAAATTAAAACTGACAGAGCAGCAGTCTTATTTAGACTTTGTTAGGAGGTGGTGATTAATTTTCCAGTGGTGAGCATATTCAGAGTAGTTCTATCTAATCTATCTATCTAAGCTCTGTGTTTGAAATGTTGATGACTCAGTGTTTGAAAGTTTCTGGAGAGTTGGGATTAAGGTTAGGGTGACTAGGCCTGTGCTCCACCAGGTGAAGGTGCTGTTCGTGAGGAAGCTGGCCACATCCGTCACGGAGGAGCTCCTGGAGAAGACCTTCTCAGAGTTCGGGAACGTGGAGCGGGTGAAGAAACTGAAGGACTATGCCTTTGTCCACTTTGAGGACCGAGAGGCGGCCATGAAGGTAAACCGGCTGCATCTTTGAGCTGCTGGGTCTGTGTGCCGGTGCCCCTGCAAGGTCTGACGCTGGCGACGTGCGCTGTGTTACAGGCCATGGCGGAAATGAACGGGAAGGCGCTGGAGGGAGAGGAGATTGAAATCGTCTTGGCGAAGCCCCCAGACAAGAAGAGGAAGGAACGGCAGGCAGTGCGACCGCCTGGCAGAAACGCCGGGTAAGGAGAGCGCCAGGTCGAGGCTCCTTGTTGGTCTGTACTTGGTCAGGATGGGGCTCTCAAAAACGCCCAATAGATTGGGGCTGGGTGATATGGCTGAAAAAAGAATATCTTGAAATTTTAGGTAATTGTTTCAGAATTCAATATATATCCATTTTTTTCAGTTTTGTAAAAGTTACAAGGTTATTTATTTACATCAGTGTTTCCCAGCTGGGAAACATAAAATGCATCTCTGCCGATCACACATGATGTTTAAAAGAAAAAAAAATTCTTAGAGAAAATACAAATTGACTAAATATCCAAATACTTGAAATGTAAATGAATATTTCAAGTACTTTCCAATTAGACTGTTCAGTTAAATGCTTATATTCTGTATTTGTCTCTGTTTCACTATCTGGCCTCCTGTGAGCTGGAATTTGTGGGGGTGTCTGTACCACCTGCCTGATTTGTACCTCGCACGCCTGCTCCTGCACAGCGTGTTCAGGCATGCGGACACTGTTACATTTCTAGCACTGCCCTGTTCGTCTTGACTTGCAATGGCTTGATAACGTAAAAAATTAGTCTAATATCAGATAAAAAGTTAGATATATATTGCCCAGCCCTAATTCAGATGTGACCTTTAGTCTAAGAACCTGATGCAAGTTAACAACAAATCTTGAGAAGGATTTGTAGCTGAGGTTGATAATGACGAAGTGTGAGCTCAGATAATTTAAATACCTGAGCTGATCTATTTTTACTGCAGTAGTAAATGATCAAACTTCAGGGATTCCCAGTGGGGAGACACCTCATTTTGAAGGGCTGTGTATGAACAGTTAGACCTGCTGTATCTGCTGTCATGCTTAAATAATCCCTTTGCTGCTGGCGTCTTATGTGTGATAACCAGCAGGTCCTAGCTGACGTGACCACTGTCAGGCCCTAACATGCTGAGTTGTGCTGTCGCTGCTGTCTTTTTCAGGTACGACGATTATTATTACTACCCGCCCCCTCGCATGCCCCCCCCAATGAGAGGCAGGGGGCGCGGGGGTAGGGGTAGCTATCCGTACCCCCTAGACTACTTCACCAGTGAAGATTACTATGACGACTATCACGCTTATGACTATCATGATTACCGCGGTGGCTACGAAGACCCCTACTATGCTTACGACGACGGCTACCCCATGAGAGGGAGGGGCAGTCGGGGTGGGAGGGGTGGCCTACTTCCACCCAGGTCGCGGGGGGCCCCGCCCCCAAGGGGGAGGGGGACCTACATCCAAAGAGGAGTGCCCCGGGGGGGGCGGGGCGGCCGGGGAGCACCCTTCCAGCAGCAGAGGGGCCGAGGAGCCAGGGGGCCCAGGGGAAACAGAGGGGGCAACGTGGGCGGGAAGAGGAAGGCCGACGTGTTCAACCAGCCGGACTCCAAGCGGCGACAGACCAACAGCCAGCAGAACTGGGGGTCCCAGCCCATCGCCCAGCAGCCCCTGCAGCAGGGCGTCGACTATTCCGGTAACTATGGTTACAGTAATGACAACCTGGAGTTTTCTCACGATTCGTATGGCCAGCAGTGGAAGTAGGTGCAAATTAAGGTTATTTGGCAGACACGTCAAGGAGATTGGCAGCACCTTCCCATTCTCGGCTTTCGTTTTTTCATCCCTCACATACAAACGAATGCTAAGACCCCACAAAAGTCACCGAAGTTTGGCTGTTCGATTGGCCGGAGGTACGAATTGGGCTGAAGATGATTTGTCTCAAACTTTTCCCAACCGTTTTCTAACTCTGGACACCCCCGACTAAACACAACCACTTTTATTTTTACATTTTTTTTTTTTGTTGTTGTTGTGTTCATATTTTTTTTAAAAGCCAGCATTTAATGTTTTAAAGGTGGACATTCCTTTTCAAAGATTTGTGAAGATGTTAAAAAATCATGAATGTCCTGTTGGAACTCTTGCTAAAGCGCCCCTCTCCCTACCCCCTGTTGTGGACTTGCTTCCTTCCATACTCCTAATATTGAGCGGTGGAGGAATATACTTGTGTATATAGGTTTGCATTTAGGGACTTATTTTCAGTGCTTTCACAGAGTTTGCTTTAATAATCCAAGGGAAAAAAAAGCAGAAGTTGGGTGGGGGGGGATATTTGTATTTCAGTTGCTATTAAATTGTTTGCTTAGTGGTAGATTTAAAATTGTTTTGGGTTTTAGAACTGTTCGTACAACTTCATAAAAAATCTGATCTTTAAAATTTGCATTTTTTGGAATTTGGTTTGAAATGCACAAAAGGGCCGTGACAGAGTGTTCTTTCATGTTTGTAACTTCTGATTGTTACATTTCAATAAAACTCAACCAAAAATTTAGCTACCGGATACTTCCAATTCAGTTGTGTCCTAAAATATTTTCAGTTACTTCAACAAAGGCTGTTTGCAGATGGGGGAACTAAAAATGTAAGTGATCCTATCAATTTACAATAAGTGACACGAAAGCCATTCATGTTTTTGACTAATTTATGACGGCTCCAATTTGGTATGAGGGTATTTCACCACCTTGCAGAACTCCAGACTGATCTGAAAGGGAGCTTGCAGAGGTCTAAAGAAGTTTAAGTATGTATGTAACACCTGAATAAAAGGCATTTTAACCCTTTGCTCTTCAGCATTAAGTATGCTGCTGTTTTGTTATTTAGAACTCAAGCCGGGAACAGATGTATTTGAGCAGTTCTATAGAATGGATTTTTTTTTCTAAGATTCCAGAGTCCTTAAACCTGAAATCCATGTAACCCAGTCATTCAGACATGTGAAATAGGATCAGTTTTTAGACCATGATTCTAAGGAGTTAAAAAAAATACCTGGTTAAGTATGTCAGTAAATAAAATATTTTTGATCTTTTCCTATTTGTATTGCCATGGCCAGCAGTTTCCTGGGTCCTTGTATGAGGCAGATCTTTTTTTCGAAGCTTTCCTGGCTGACACTGTCCGATACCTTAAATGTTTGATAAAGTTAAGTGACATACCCCCTGGCCTGTTTACCAAGGGGTTTAAGCTTCCCCCCCCCCCAAGATGACGTAAGATGTTCCTCCTGTGCACTGAAAGCCCAGCGCCTTTCATCGTGTAGTACAGCTAAGAGATGGTGCAGTCTTTTCCTCTCCGGAGTCCATAGCTGTGTGTTTTAAGCTTGTCCTTTTATCCCGACTTGTCCAGGTGGCGATGCGAGAGGGGCAGCGCTAGCATGAGGAACACATCTCAGCTGTGTTCTTCCCAAAGGGTGAGCTGGTTTACCTCTTCACCGCTAAAGATCGCCTCCTCTTCCTCATACCTGCACGTTTTGGCTCGGGCCCCGGCTCAGACTGGAGTCAAAAATGTTTAAGTCTCTCAGGGGGGTGAAGCTACCAAAAGCGGAAAAGGTCTATTCTCAATCCAATTGGACGGTTATCCGTGAATGATTGGGTCTGTCAGAGAAGACTGAACACCTCCTAAAAATTACTAGATATGCTCATCAGATGAATGCTCATGAAAGGCGTTCCTCTCCCTTCAGTGGATTTCTGAATTTTCCGAAATGATTCTCTATCCTTACAAAAGAGAACATTCTCTTCTCTCTGAGCATCCTAAAGAGGTTTGGATTCGTAAGTCATTTTTGAGGAGGTGCAGCTGTTGGAGCCTGAAAGACAGGTGGGCTGTGTGCTGATTGGCTGAGTCTCCTTGCTTCATGGTCTGGTAATTAAAAAAAAAAAAAAAAGAAATCCCCAATGCACAAAATGATTGGCCCTGCTCAGGAAGGACCATTTCTCCAACAATTTCAGGTATTTCTCCAATCAGGTTTTTCATTCAGCAAGCAAAAAACTGGTTTTGATTATACTACTGTATCCTGAGTGTAGAAATTTTAATTGATTACATTTCCGATATTGCGTTCAAATGGGGGTCTTGCTCTTAAGGTTTTGAAATGTTTCCGACATTTTCTATAAATTTTGAATCATGAATAAGACACAGAAGCATTATGTGGGTAACACTCAAACAGAATTTAATTTTTAATTGGATTTAATCACGAAGAATTAATCCTGATTGGGGGGGGGGGAGGTCTAGACATCCAAGTCCACAGTGCTGGGGGAGTGTGTTACATTGATGTGCAGATGCCATTCCTAGCAGGGGTGGTGTACAGGTCAGCCTTTCAGGGATCTGTGCCTTTGGTTGCGGGTTTGAATCTCTATGGCTGGCAGAGTGATCATATTACCATTGGGCCCTTGAGCGAGGCCCTTGAGCGAGGCCCTTATCTGCACCTGCTCCAGTGACGCCGCTGGCTGGCCACACTTTGTGACCTTGAAAACTTTCCTCACTATGAACAAAAATGTCTGCTAAATATGTAAACATGAAAAGATGATTTTTTTAAAATCTCAAAACTTTTTGGAAGCTTGATCTGGCAGAAAGAAGCCATGAAGGAATGACCTGAGAAGGTCTGAGATCAGAAATCCTGTTCATGTTGCTCGGCATGAACTCTTATGGTCTACAGGTCAATCACACCTTCCAGTCTCTCACAATGAATATCCCTATATTCAGAGCTGCTGAATATGTCAACCAGCTAGCTAATCCTGCATAGTATTAATATGTGATATACCCCCCCCCAACATAAATGATTCACACACAATCTGATTGAAATTAACAGCTCGCGCATGTATAATGTCATGGTAACCTGGCCAAGGTACCATTGTTCTGTCAAATGAGTACTAATAATTAAAAAAAAAAAAAACTACCATAAAGGGACACCTTTGACATTTTATTCACAATTTTTCTACAGTTCAATATTTCAACAGGTATGAGGATTTAGGGTTCTAGAAACCAGCACACCCCATTGGAATCGGAACCATCTACTGAGTTATGGCATGCAGAGGGTTCGGTTTTTTTTGAGATATAAATGTTGGGTGAAGACCCCCCCCCCCCCCCCAAAGTTTTCTTTAAAGTGTGTTAACACCCCTTGCTTTTGTCACCTGACTATCAGGAATGCGTGTCTTGAAGGCCCCCCCCCAGCCGTGTGTCAGTGTGGACGTGGGGTTCACGTCCGAGAAGGTCACAGGGACTGCTGGTAAGGTTGCCGTCCTAACCCCCACCCGCCCTGCTCCCAGTGTTAGCCTGACTGATTTCGGTAGACAAGAAAGGGGATTTCCTCCACAATATGGGGTCCTGATTCCAGGACTGGAGCACTGTCCAGGAATTTTATTTTGCTAGAGATGAGGGACTGTCACTTTCTGGTTCCAGAGAACTGTTTGATAACTGACGGACAAATTCTGTTTTGTGGTCACTTAGGTACATGTATGTGTTGAGTAGTGCGTCATGTAAATGTCTAATTTTATCATTACTGATTTTACGCTTACAAATTTTCAACCTTTATGATCTCATCACTTAATCAGGGAATGCACACAGTAACAACTGCCTGTACAATAGTCAACTCACATCATTGTGGGTTTGGATTCCACAGAATGTCTCCTAAGGTTAATGACATAAACACTACAACACATTAAGCTATAACAGAATATTTCTGTCAAGGTTTTCCTTCAACAGGAATTTCAGATTGCATCTGATATGAGTAGACTGTCAAATGATTAATGTGCTCTCAGTTGCCAATAAAGTTTTAAACGAGATTGCTGCTTTTTTTATTTATTTCCCCATACAGTGTGGCTTTGTCGTGTCGTTTGAACTCTGACAGTTCAATAACATTAAAATTGACTTTAAAATACATATAATTGTTCTTCCTGAGCCAAGAAGAGTAGGTGACAGTAATACATTTTTCTTTAATGCATTACACATTCTAACCGGCACTGCTTTTTGCAGCTTAAGCATTTTTCTTCATGAATGAAAATCACAATGTGTAGCAGCTAAAAGTGCCAATAACCAAAACCAGCGTATCATCATCTATGTACGTACTTGCGGACTTGATTGTTCTATTAGAAAATGAATCAATAAAAAGCAGTACGCATCGCTCAATCGGTCCCTAAATTTGAATTTCCGTGATTATCAGTTCACGATTAGCTTGCCAGGGTTTCAAAAGCTTTCCAGCCCCAAAACGTGTGGGCGTGGTCTGAGCATCACGTGACCAGGCTATCATCCAATAGGATGCGGCAAAATCCGTCCTCTGTTAGATTCGCCACGGTTTTGCTGTGGGTTACAAACGCCGAAGCAACAGTGGAATGTGGAAGTATTACTATGCAGTTAACTGATTTGTTTAACGTTTTGAACATGAGTCATTTTCTGAAATAAAATTATTCTGGGATACCAGTGAAAAGCAAAACTGCTGTGTTTTAAAATGTGTTTCTTGCAAAAGGTTTAGCAAAGTAGTTGTGATTCATTATTGTAGGAAAGACGGTAGTTATAACCTAAGAAAGAGATGCTGATGGCATTTTCCACAGCGGAACAATATTTTAGTTGAAATATTAACACAAGAGACGGTAAGTAGAAGACATATCTGGGTGTGAAGGATTTTAAACAATCTACCTTTTACTTTCACAGTTTTTTTCCCCATGTCCGTTTTCTCCCAGTATGCCTGTAACTAGATGCAGGTTCAGACGTGCTCCGAATTTAATAGGGTAGCTCACGTGATTAAACACCCGGTCACGTGACGTTGGATTGAGCCAAAATGGCGGCGAAAGGAGGCGAAGCTGGAGCTCAGAGTGATACTAGCGATGACCTTTTTCAAACATTTTATACCGAGGTAAGAGCAGGGGGAATCCGTGGTTTCCTGAATCTAAGTGATAATGAGGTATTTTGGCGTAGGTAGGGCCATGGACACTCATGCTATGTAGTTAAGTACGGCTCAGGGATTGACGTTAAGGGGCCTTAAGATAATACAATGGGGCGTGCTTGGAAACCCTACGGGATGCGGCCGGCGGATCCGTTTAGTCTTCTGCATTTTGTTGGTTAAATGCAAAGCAGCTAGCGCGTGTTTTTAAAATGTAACTAGCCGCCAAGGGACGCAGTTAGACATATCTCAACTTCCTCGCAAACCAGCAGCTACTCCGCGTTAGGACCCGGTGTGGCGTGTGTTGTTTTGATGTCTTGTTCATGAGCGGCACCTTGTTGTTGTTTCCACGCGTTGTCCCCCCCCCCACAGGTAAAACAAATTGAGAAGAGAGACTCTGTCTTCACCCCAAAACAGCAGATAGAGCGGTTGCTAAGACCCGGGTCGTCTTATTTTAACCTCAACCCATTCGAGGTAGGCATGCCTTTCTTTGCTCTATGGATGAGGTAAAACGATCAGAGTTGCCTGCGTACGTCTAAAATAATGTCTTGAGTATTTTGACGCATTAGTGTTGTCGCGCCTGTGTGTAATTGTTGTTTTTATATCCCAGGTGTTGCAGATAGATCCAGACGCAACAGATGAGGAGATAAAGAAGCGGTTTCGTCAGGTATATAAACAACGTCCGGCTGCATTTTAGCGATGACGTAGCATGGCTGTCCTTTTCTGTCATGCTCCCTGTGTAATATTACCTGGATCAATATTTTCAAACCTCGTTTCTCTTCCAGCTGTCATTCCTGGTCCATCCAGACAAGAACCAGGATGATGCAGAGAGGGCTCAGAAAGCCTTCGAAGGTATGGCGCCATAGAGCTCTGTAGGCCTAATTATTCACTCATTAAATGCCAAAGCAATTAACGGTAAGGCTGCAGGATATGGCGGCTGAAATATCGTGATAAACATTGCAATATTTGCAAAGCAAAAAAAATTGTTAAAATCTATCCCAAATGAACTATAGCCAAATATAACTTTTTATCTAGAGGCACAGTTTTTCATGTTTATCGTCACTTGCTCAGAATCAACTCTCTGGAATCTAAAATATTTAGGCAAATGTTTTTTTGGTGACAAGTTCCTTGTTCACTTTTCTCACTCATTTTGTTACATTTCTGTCTAATGTGCCACACTGTTTCTGAGTGAGTTCTACAGAAAGCATGAAAACGATTATGGTGGTAACCTGCTGATTTAATTATACACTAGGTAATCTTGAAATTAGACAATTTAAACTTGCATTTTTATTACCTATAACAAAGTGAAACTCTTTTAGCTGGGTGCTGTAGTGGTAATGCTGTATGTATTGAGTGTGTGGGTCGCACCCCACAATAAAATACTGGAATAGTGTTGCATTTGAAAATGCCTTCAAAATAACTTGCACTGCAGTATGAAGTCTGGATGGTTTGGAAAAATTAGATACCACAACAAGTCTAATTTTAACCCAGCTGTCACAGACCTTGCAATGTGACTTTTGCGTGTGTAAATCATGTCAGTATTAACATCAAGCGTCGCGCTGATCTATTGAACGTGCAGCCACAGTCTTTTGCTACCTATCTAACACACAAATGCTGTATCATAAGGCATGTATAACACTGCATTACAGGGAGACTTGCAAACATCAGTCATAAGTATTATATTCAAATTTTTTCTCTTCCTTACACGGGCTAATTGCTCATATCCGCTGTGTTATGGTGCCCATTATGATTCTACTCCACCGGTTGTGTATGTGTTTCCCCCATGCTCTTCAGCTGTGGACAAGGCATACCGATTGCTCCTGGATCCTGAGCAGAAGAAGCGTGCAGTCGACGTGATCCATGCAGGAAAGGAGTACATCGAGCACACGGTGAGAACTGGTGTCTGTACGTCGTTACGCAGTGAATTTCTGTTTCTACACTTAAGCTTGTTGGTTGGAGATGCAATTTCCCGCGACGTAAAGGAGTCGGGTCCTCACATTTGATATGGGTTTCGGTTCTGTCCTCTTTTGTGATCAGATGAGTCAGAAGCGAAAGCAGATGAAGAAAGAGGGAAAGTCCACAGTGCTGGAGGAGGATGACCCTGAAGTGGTATGGGAGGCGTGCTGGCCTGTGGGAGGCGTGCTGGCCTGTGGGAGGCGTGCTGGCCTGTGGCAGGCGTGCTGGCCCATGCTCCCTTTTCCTTTAGTGAATGTGGTTGAGCTGTCATAAAGGCTCATGTCTGTATTCTGTTTCCTATGGGTCATCTGCTTACCCCAAAAAAGATGGCCCACATTTAACCAATCATTGGTGCTTTAACAGACACCATTAGAGCTCAGGGACTTCCCCCATTAGAGTGAAAAATACTATTCAGTGTCCCACCTCCAAAACATGTATCATCACTGTTCAAGATACCAGTTTCTGTCAAGATATCTTATCAAGGCTATAATCGATAAACCTTGGTTAATTTTTTGCATGAGGAAAATGCCTTGGTGAATGACATGCCAGCTGACTGGGGGAATATTATTGGTTGTATCGCCAAGCATCTGGTCGGGCCTGCAAGACATGTTTAAAAATAGAGCTTGGGGGGGGGCATTAACGGAGGCCTGCGTCCTGACCGCGTCTGCTGCTTCCAGTTCAAGCAGGCCGTCTACAAGCAGACGATGAAGCTGTTTGCAGAGCTGGAGATCAAGCGGAAGGAGAGGGAAGCTAAGGAGATGCACGAGAGGTAACGGAGGAAGCTGCTTGTTTAGTCGCGGCGAGCCCCCCCCCCCCTTCCCGGCCATGCCGACACGCTGGCTGGGGATGGAAGGTGCATTGCGGGTGCAATGAACAGGAAGTGGGCGATAAAGGGTCTCTGCATTGCCAGTAATGGGATGCTGAAGCAGTCGGCGTTCAGTGTCATAGAGGTACAAAGTGAGGGGGAAATCATTAAGTGGGAAAGGGGAGGCTTGTGTTTATGAGCGTTAATGAGAAGAGATTGGGAGAGACTCCCCCGAGGCCTTGAAACTGGTCGAAAGAGGATTTTTTTTAATGAAGTGATGCTAGAATGTTTATGGTGCCCGAATTATTCACAATGAATGAGCTTCCAGCTCAAACAGCCAGCTGTACCCTGGGCGGTGTGGCCGACCCCCTCAGTCAGCCCTGCCAGCGAGTCGGATGCGGCAGAGCGTTTCCTCTGGCCTAATCCCTAGAACCTCCCATGGGAGTGTAGGCGGAGCGGGTGGCCCCCAGTATCAGGATTACGGGTCCCCTAACCTAACGGTTGCTCGTTCATATCACAGATTGGAGTGTACTGTACTAACACTTCCACATGGTTGCTTCCGTAACTTTCCCCGCCCGTGAAATTGTAGTTTCGTGACTAACGAGCATTTTGCATCTGAGAGTGTGGAGCGTTTGCGAGGCTTGAGCATGGCGGGTGCTGACAGCGACATGTGTTCAGGAAACGTCAGCGGGAGGAGGAGATAGAGACGCAGGAGAAGGCCAAGCGCGAGAAGGAGTGGCAGAAGCACTTTGAGGTACGGGCTGTTTCCTGGCATTTCCCTGGGGGGGGCGGCAGTCGGCGTGGCCCCCCGTTTGTGACGCGGTAGCATTGAGGTTCTCGGGGTCCTCCCCCAGGAATCACGGGATGGACGAGTGGACAGCTGGAGGAACTTCCAGGCCAAAGGGAAGACTAAGAAGGAGAAGACAGCCCGGACTTTCCTAAAGCCTCCCAAAGTGAAGATGGAGCAGAGAGAGTGATCTCCAGGCCTGGGGGTGGGCTTGGTGGGGGTGGGCGTGGTAGGGGTGGGGCGGGGGGGCCGTGCTTGTTTTGTCAGAGTGATATGTGATAACTGAGAGACGCCTGGTAGCATCAGGTTAACCTATGGGAAGTATTTTTTTGTTACCTGTGGTAAATCCCTTCAGATAAACCTGGTGTGGCTTTGTCTCCAGTGTTTCATTTTTTTGTTTTAATTTACATATATTTATACTCCACCATCCATTTACGTTTTTGTTCAGCTGACTCCATAGCATGGTAAATGTAAAACAGTCGTGTTTGTATGTATCCTGTTTTTCTTTTTTTTTTTTAACCGTGTTTAACCATGAATCTGCCGCTGTGGAAGACCACACATAAAATGCCAAACACGGTTCGGTGTAGGGAGCGCCTCAGACTTCAACCATATGTTCAATCTACCTTCATTTGTGGCTCTTTCATTTAATTTTGTTCCCTCTCTTTCCAGTCACTCATCCTTTTCCATTGTCTGTTATCTTGTTCCCTTAAGGATGTGCACTCTTTGAACCCTCGATAACCAGTGTCTGTCCCTGATCCCAGCAGAGCCAATCTCTGCCTCCTTCCACTTGGCACAGGGCAGTAGCAGTAACATTTACACCCTCTGGACTTGGCTCTGTAGCTGTGCTGCATTTTTTCCTACCTGATGCTACATAAGTGGTTACCAACAGTATGTTGTTGACTTTTTCCCTTCATAGATTTGTCTGCAAATTCTGTGACAATAAAGCTACAAAATCCTTTCTTAAGTGGCCCTTCTGGTGAATTCTCATGACTGCTTGCATACATATACGAAACCATAATTGCCTTAAACGGTTTAGTCTGCGACTCGAAGATCGTGGCTTCTATTGTTCCTAAAGTAATTTTGAGAGGGAATTGTCGGGGGTTTCCGCCTTCCTCGTTAATTCTGCCTGTTGCTGAATGCTGTTAAGTTGTTAGGGTGTTTGCTTTGGGTAGGACGTGTTGTGGTCATTTTATCGCTAATAATAGCTAGTAGCGTGATCGCACACCAGAGCCTCATCGATGCGTTTATTTTTACTCGGCGTACATTCAACGCAGCTCCGCGCTGCTTCAGCCACGAACAAAAATAGCACCAGGAGACAACCAGCAGCGACGTCCAACCTCCCCTCGCACGCCATTGGCCAGCGATGGACGCCCAACTTGCCTGATAGAGTATCAATTGGTTGACGTGGCTGACTCTCACGTCACGTTTTCCCGCCCCTTTCGCGTGAATGACACCAGTTCCGGTAACGTGATTGGTGACATTTGACATCAATCATGTTTGGTGCCGCGGACCTTGCAGCGGATTGGTCGGCCAGACTGCCGTGCAGTATTTTTTGTGCAATACGTCGCGGCGTATGGAGCCTGCGCTAAAAGAAAGGAGGAGGGTCTTGCGTGGAGTGTTTTTATTTATTTCTTTGTTTCCAGTGAAATAATAACAACAGCGACTCGTTGTTGTTTTTTTTTTATTATTGAAAATCGTACCGTTGGTTTTCCTCCCCCCGTCCCCCCCCCGCCCCCCCCGCCGCGCGCGCCAGCAGAAGGTTCGGGGGCACGAGCTGGAAAAGCCCACTGGGAGGAATTAGAAGGCCCGAGCTAAAAGGGGGAGGATGAAGCGGCGCAATGCGGACTGCAGCAAACTCCGGCGGCCGTTAAAACGGAACCGAATCACCGAGGGCATTTACGGCAGGTACGGGGAGGGAGGCCGGGCTGTGCGGCCCGAACCGCGGCCCGGGGCTCGGATACGGCGCGGCAGCCTCGGATGGAGCCGCTTCCTATCTCCGTGCAGCCCGGGCCCAGCTGCCAGGGTTCCCCTTTAATGCACTAAATTACGGGTCTTGTGTCTTACTGTGGCTGATGTGATGCTGCTTATTTATGTGTCGCTTAATTGGTCTCTTTGTATCTCTTTTGTATCTGTCATTGCGCCCTGGCATCACTGGGGCTGATTAGAAGGTGTTATGGATGTGGAGCAATTTGCTGGCTTTGAATGGAGCTGGTTTTATGTGGCTGCTTTGGGTTTCTACCTAACGAGGGTTTTAGCCATTAAGTTTAGCTGTGGATCTTTTGCTGGAGCAATACAGCGTGCATGCCTTTGTTCAAGGGTATAACTGTCTTGCACAGGAGCTTGTCATTAAAATACTGTAAAATAATGCGCTTTCGTTTTATTGTTGTATTGTTTGTTGTGTTTTTTGGGGGGTGTGGCCATTTTATTCCATATTTTTTTTTCTGTATTAGTGTTTTTTTTTTCAGGCAGATTGTGATGTGGCCTTTCACTCTGGGATTTAGTGATTTATCATCAGGAGTCACCAAGAGGACAGAGTTGTGTTTTAGGCTGTTCATCCTTCCTGGTGCTTTTAGATTCCAGCCAACTCCCTCCTATCTTCCCCCCCCCCCACAGCACCTTCCTGTACCTGAAGTTCTTGGTGGTGTGGGCGATGGTGCTGCTGGCAGATTTCGTGCTGGAGTTCAGGTTCGAGTACCTGTGGCCTTTTTGGCTCTTCATCAGAAGCGTGTACGACTCCTTCAGGTACCAGGGGCTGGTGAGTTTCCCGCGGCGGGCCGTCCCGTTAGGATGAGTGCGCGAGACTCGTGTGGGTCGCTCTGGGTGACCATGTGTGCACGAGCGACTGGTGACTGTGGAGGGAGGAAGGCTTTGAAGCCCACTGTGGGCAGGGCTGCCCTGAGCCGTTGGTCACCATTGGCGCTGATACTGAGGTAACCAGAGCATTTGTAACTTAAAACTGCATATTAGAGAGAATTTCATTGAGTGTAAATGCCCAGGGCAGCTTGCAGTAAGACTGTCACTGTTGTGTCGTATGAAAAGTTTCGGAGTGAAATGTGTCTTTCCTTGGGCATTGTTTGGGAGGAGGTTGGGGCGTCTTGCGGTCCGACGTGAGGGTGTTCTGTCCCGCAGGCCTTCTCCGTGTTCTTCGTGTGCGTGGCCTTCACGTCGGACATCATCTGCCTCCTCTTCATCCCCGTCCAGTGGCTGTTCTTCGCCGCCAGCACGTACGTGTGGGTGCAGTACGTGTGGCACACTGGTGAGTTCTCGCGCCGCGGGACGACGCGTTTCCGCATGCCTGCCACGTGTCTTGGTGTTGACAAAGAGCCCACGCCCGGAATCAAGGCACTGTGATGCAGGATGCACGGTATGTCGTGCAGACAGGTCCTTGCGTGCGGCACGTGCACATAACACGTGCGAGGAGTAAAGTGTGCTGATGGGAGGAGGACGGTGGACGACAGGGTGTCTACAAGCCGGTGTGAGGCTTATAGTGTGTAGGAGGGAAAACGGACTAATGTGGCCAGGGGATGGGAGGGAGAACGGGGGCTTTATTTGGGATGTAGCCAATGTAGATAGCACCCCCCCCCTCACGTCTTGTACATATTTCTCAAGTGGGTGACAGTATTCTGTCAATATTAAGTGCCATAGTGACGTAGCACTTGGCTACCTCCTGACAACATCTGGAAGATGGATGGACTCTATCCTGGAGCCCATCCCAGGACTCGCAGGGTGTGAGGCTGAACACACCCTGGATGGGATGCCAGTCCACAGCAGGACGCGCGCACACACACACACACACACGCTATGAGCAGTCTATAGATTCCCCCAAACCACTTATATTTAAGATGTGGGGTTAAACGGCAGGCGTTCTGGGCTCACAGAGCTGGGGGGGAGGTCTGTGGTCTGGATCTGAGTGGGTGTCTGTGCTCCCCACTGAGCCACTGTGTCATCATGCTGATGGGGTTCTAAATAATGGCAACGATGGGGGAACTTGGACGGCTGAAAATGCAGTTTGGCGGTCAGTATGGGAACTCCAGTGTCTTTCTGGCCAGATGCGTAACGCGGACCGTAGCGCGGCTGGTGATGTGTGCCTCTCGCTTTGGACACGCAGAAAGAGGAGTGTGCCTTCCCACGGTCTCTCTCTGGATACTCTTCGTGTACATCGAAGCAGCAATCCGCTTCAAAGATCTCAAGAACTTCCACGTGGACCTCTGCCGGCCATTTGCGGCACATTGGTGAGTGCCGCCGTCAGCCGGCCTGGCATCCCTCTCTCTTGGTCTTGAGTGAGGGACTTTGACGCCAAGCTTTTCTTTATACAAATCCATCAATAGGTCATCATGTCGGTGTTGGCCACTTTGGTGTAAGAATTGGCGTGTTGTCTGGCCAACTGACCACATTCTGGGGAAGGTGTTTCTTTGCTGTCCTGAAATATTTGTGTTGAATGTTAAAATTAGATGATTTTTTTTTTCTTGTTTTTATTTTTTTATAAACTAGAGGGTTAGCTTGCTGTCACGTTCAGATTAATATAAACAGGCCCTGGAAATTGGCTTGCAGTATAGAAGCAAACTGCAGGTAATGCTCAGTGCCAGCAGCATCCGCCAGGATTGACGAGCACCTCGTGGCAGCCTCCCGGGTTCCCGGCCCGTTCTTAATCCATCACAGCCCGTTAGGTTTTAATTGAAGCCCCTCCCACCCCCGCTGACTAATGTGGCTCCGCCTCCCCCAGCATCGGCTACCCCGTGGTGACGCTGGGCTTCGGCTTCAAGAGCTACGTCAGCTACAAGATGCGACTGCGCAAGCAGAAGGAGGTGCAGAAGGAGAACGAGTTCTACATGCAGCTCCTGCAGCAAGCCCTGCCCCCCGAACAGCAGCTCCTCCACAGGCAGGAGCGGGAGGCTGAGGAAGGTCGGTACCCCGGGGGAAGGGGGCAGAAGGAAAGCCGCCCAGCGGCACTCTTCACCAGCACTCAAGCCATGCATGTACATGGGGCCCCCGCCGTTTGGAGGTCCCCTTTTGGCCACAGAGTCACTAGAATGGGGATGGGAGTGAACCTTCCAGTATAGACTGAATTCTGTGTAGTTCGTCCTCCATGGCTCCCCCTACAGGCTGGAGATGGAGTAAATATCTTGGTGTCACTAGTAGGTCGGACCGTAGGCCCATGCTTAATCGTGCTGCTCTACACCTTACAGTCGCAGCGGCCAAAGGTGTCTCCGACACAGAGCACCCCCCCACAACCCAGAACGGAGCCCCCGGCAGGAAGGTCACGCCTCCACTCCCAGAGCTGGAGTACCGGGAGAAGGGACGCGAGGGTAAGGACAGAGAGGGCAAGAAGCAGAGCCTGGGGATAAACAACAACATCCTGCAGACGGTGGAGTCCAAGCTGCAGGAGATCGAGTACATGGAGAACCACCTGAGCACCAAGAGACTGAACAACGAGCTGGCGGGCAGCGCGGAGAGCCTGCTGGCCAAGGACGAGGCGGCGGCCAGCGCCTCTAAGAACTACAAGAACACGGCGGGAGGCCCGGGCAACTCGTCGCCCCGCGGCCACGGCGCCACCAACGGCAGCGTGCCCACCTCGGCGTCCTCCAGCAGGAGCGAGAAGAAGCAGAAGTTCCCGGGGAAGAGCCCGTCCTCCCACAGGGATCTCATGGAGAATTGCATACCCAACAACCAGCTGGGCAAGCCAGAGGCGCTCGTACGGTAGGGGGCGCCCTCCGCCTGCGGTCCCCCTCCCCCGCGCCCCGCACACGGCCACCTGGCTGCTTTGTCCTCCCTTCCCTGATTGCCGTGGATTATTTACCAGCCTAATTTTCCCGTCCTGACATGGATCTGCATGTTCTGTGTTCAGTATAACGCAAAATTACATCATAACTCAAGAGCGTGCAAATTCTCGCAACACTCATGGCACAAAAGGGTTCTGGTCGTTTTGACAGTAATGTTCCGTTACGCGTTTCAGGTGGTTTAACTGTCACCCCCGTAGTTTAAATGAAGATGCATTCAGTGATAATTTTTGCGGTTGTCGAACTCCTTCCTTAAAACCCCAGAACCCGACAGACTACAATGGTGACGGTTTATTTGCCAAGTCTGTCAATTTATGAATGTATATAAACGCAACAAAGCATCAGCCATTTTTAATGAAAGGAAATTTGTGTGAGAGTATTTAATTTTAATTGTTGTTTTAAATCAGAGTCGGATTTCAGTCAGTGAGCATCTGTAT
The DNA here is from genome assembly GCA_026774425.1 of Petrocephalus zakoni. Classification (NCBI taxonomy): domain Eukaryota; kingdom Metazoa; phylum Chordata; class Actinopteri; order Osteoglossiformes; family Mormyridae; genus Petrocephalus; species Petrocephalus zakoni. The sequence continues at coordinate 3,893,107 of JAODKN010000046.1, forward strand.
TGGTGCTTCTGGAGGTGAAATAGCTTCGTGACGTGTTACGGTTCTGCTGTCCCCCTTGTGAGAGCGGCATGTGTCTGGGTGTGTGGACGGGGGCCCAGGAGGAGGGATTTAGCACGTGCTATGTTCCCAGGTCCCCCCCCCTCCCCTGGGTGCCACTTGGACCACAGTTAGTGCTGTGGTAATTAAGGTAAATGCGGTAATACCGGACGCATGCCCCTCACTGTGAGTCAGGGCGGTAGGCCGGCTTCTCAGAAGGTAGTACAGTGAGTCATAGAGAAAGCAGGCCTGCAGGGAGCTGAATAATGGGTCCAGGAGACGATGATGGGATTGCGTTCTGTGGCTCTTGGGGTTCCGACAGAGATTTTTGATGAAAATCGAGGTATTGGAGGTGTTTTCAGAAGTAGAGATTGGACAGGAACAGGCTGGAGACATTCTGTATGAAACTTAAGTCACTGGTACAATTAGCAGGATGTCATCATGGAAGGGAAACACTCCCCAGGGGTGCTGATTTGTTATGATGTGTGGCGCGTGGTGTGTTCACTTTCACGCTGAATGGTGACGGCACAACCCAATCGATGTTTCTAAGCTGTAGCAGGATTTGCAGGTAAAAATGTGTTTATTGGCGCCCTGCATGTCCCTGGCTGGTGGGTGCCTTTTGGGTAGTGCTTAATAAAGTTTAGCCCAGGCAAATAATCTTGCTGCTTCATTTAAACGAGTAAATTGAGTACTGGATGGGGTCCTTCCACTGCGCTGCCTGTCTGACGTGGAATACCAGGTGAGCAGATGCCGGCTCCCTGTCCTGCATGGGGCTCTTCCCCAAGCTGCCTCCGTGGCGGGCTTGGGGACAGGGATGCCGCGTCTCTCCTCGCTCTGGGGGCCGTCCTCGGCACTGAGCGCCGGGAACAGCAGGAATCCCCCGCGTCCTCGGCCCAGCGCAGACATGCTGCTCTGCTGCTCGGCATCGCGTCTGTCAGAGCCAGAGGCTTGCAGTCAGTCATTCTGTGTCAGGCTGGTGTCCTTGGGAACGGGGGGTGGCAGCCGTTACTGGGGCTGACTGGTGAGAAGGTGCAGGCACATCTGGACTGTCGGTAACACACTGGGCCTCACATTTAAGCTGTATTTCTAGAGGGAGTTACTTAACTGAGGTGTAATCAGCGGGTTTTTCAATGTCCCCGTTATGTAATTGAGAACAGTGTGTTGCTAGGCAACACGGCAGCCTTGCACCCCCAGGCTTCTGGATTCTATTCGGTATGTGGAGTTTGCATGTCCTTCCTGTGTTTAGTTGGACTTCATCTAAATACTCCAGTTTGTGGATGAAGTGGCGTCTAAATTACATGTGAATCAGAGAGAGAGAGAGTAAGAGACAGACAGACCGTAACCTGCAAAGGACGGGCATCCAGCACAGGATGTCTGGCTGTCTCTGACCTCATGTCCTGAACATGCTGGGACAGGTATCGGACTCACGCTGCCCCTGCACTGGATACACACCGCAAGAAAGAGGTGGAAGGTGTCTCGGAATGATCCATTCTGTGTGCCTGCCTTGTGCTGGATTAGCATCTCGTACAGTGCTACTCTGTGCTTCCTAGGATGGGTACAGTGCTACTCTGTGCTTCCTAGGATAGGAAGGCTCCAGGCTTGCTGCAGCTCATTGGACAAGGAGGATGGAGGGATTCATTAATATGGCAGAATGTGAAAACATCTAATCTCGTGTCAAACCTTGTCTGACATCCAATTGTTTCAGTGCATCATACTCCCTAGTATATCCTGCCATCTAGTGGTGAAGGAGTGCATTTTTAAGCATTCCTATAGCTAGGATAGGAAGGTGCAGGTAGACAATTAGCATATATCTGTTTACATTAAATTAGTTTTAGCTATTTGTTTGTGTTTGTGCATAACGATAATACTAAGCTGACTTTCCGCCTCTCCACACAGGCTGGAGCAGGACATTAAGAGGCTGAAGGCGGATCTGCAGGCCAGTCGGCAGGTGGAGCAGGACCTGCGCAGCCAGATTGGCTCCCTGAGCAGCACGGAGAGGAGTGTGCGCTCGGAGCTCAGCCAGCTGCGGCAGGACAACGAGCTGCTGCAGAACAAGTGAGAGCCGACGGCGGGGTTGCGGTTTGCGGGCTGGCGGCGGGGTAGCGGTTTGCGGGCTGCGGGCTGGCGGCGGGGTTGCGGTTTGCGGGCTGGCGGCGGGGTTGTGGTTTGTGGGGTCATGGCTTGCGGGCTGGCGGCGGGGTTGCGGTTTGCGGGGTCATGGCTTGCGGGCTGGCGGCAGGGTTGTGGTTTGCGGGGTTGCGGTGGGGTCATGGCGGGGTTGCGGTTTGCGGGCTGGCGGCAAGGTTGTGGTTTGTGATGTTGCGGTTTGTGGGCTGGCGTTGTGGGCGTGGCTTGCGGGCTGGTGGCCGGGTTGTGGTTTGCGGGGTTACGGTGGGGTCATGGCGGGGTTGCTGTTGGCGGGCTGCGGCGGGGTTGCGGTTTGCGGGGTCATGGCTTGCGGGCTGGTGGCCGGGTCGTGGTTTGCGGGGTTACGGTGGGGTCATGGCGGGGTTGCTGTTTGCAGGCTGCGGCGGGGTTGCGGTTTGTGGGCTGGCGTCGTGGGCGGTTGCGTCACACCTTCCGGGTCCCTAACCTGCTGCCCACCCCGCAGGCTCCACAACGCCGTGCAGGCCAAGCAGAAGGACAAGCAGACCATCAGCCAGCTGGAGAAGCGGTTGAAGGCCGAGCAGGAGGCCCGGCTGGCCGCTGAGAAGCAGCTGGCGGAGGAGAAGAAGCGGAAGAAGCTGGAGGAGGCCACTGCTGCCCGGGCCGTCGCGCTGGCGGCTGCGTCCAGGTGTGGAGACTACCCAGGGTGCACCTCTGCCCTGCCCTGCCCTGCCCTGCTGGGGGGCATCTCAACTAAAGCGGGGTGGCTGTGGTGTGTCTCGGCGCTGAGATCGGAAGGTCACCGGGTCAAATTCCTCCCCAAATCACTCCAGGGACTCGGTGTCCCTGCTTTATCAAAAATGTATGTCGCTTTGGATAAAGGCATCTGCTAAATGGACGAATAAAACGTAAGGCAGCCTGCTTACTTTCCTGGCGTGTACCATACAGCGGTGAAGGACGCTAAATCAGGGCTCTGTCGGGTTTACTTTGCATCTCTCTTAGCAGTAGCAAAACCTTGTGGTTATTATGAAAGCTGACAGTCGTCCCCCCCTCCCCAGGGGCGAGTGCTCGGACGCCTTCAGGAGTCGCATCCGTGAGCTGGAGAGTGAGTGTAAGAAGCTGAGTATGGACATGAAGCTGAAGGAGGAGCAGATCCGCGAGCTGGAGATGCGGGCGCAGGTGAGCCCGAGTGGGACCGCACCGCACCCTTGCACGAGTGCCCATGCAACTGTTTTGTTATTCTTAGTGTGCATATGCTATTTGCACAACAGCCACTCTGCAGTGTATTTATTGTAGTGGAACACTTTTGCACAGTCCTTATTTTTTGTGTTTATTTTATTTTTGATTTCTCTCTACGTCTGTCTGTATCCTCTTAAATATAACGTTTGTTGCATTTCCCCCCCCCCCGGGATCAGTTTAGTTCTGTTTTTTTCTTATATATGTTGTTTGTACAGCACAGATTATATGTCAGGGCTCCCCAGGTGCCATATCTGCAGCTCTTTCAGCCACGCAATTTGCTGGCTATTCGGTGACATCATCAAATGGGGCCAATCATCCCGGAGATGCGGGAGACATCAGCCCATCACTCACTGTGGGAAATCCTTGCTGACCCGGCATCCCTTTCCAGGAGCTGCGGAAGTACAAGGAGAACGAGAAGGACACGGAGGTCCTGATGTCGGCGCTCTCGGCGATGCAAGACAAGACACAGCACCTGGAGAACAGCCTGAGTGCGGAGACCCGCATCAAGCTGGACCTGTTCTCTGCGCTGGGGGATGCCAAGAGGCAGCTGGAGATCGCTCAAGGTCGGTGGTGGGATGGGTTTCCCCCAGGAAGATGTCTCCATAGTGTTTCTGAGCAATAAAGAAAAAAGTTTTAGTTGGGGTGGTGTGTGGCTCAGAGGGTTACGTCTCTGACCCGAAAGTCGCTGCTTGGAATCCCAGAATCGGCAGAGTGATTCTACCTTTGGGCCCTTAAGTTGAGTCTTTGAATGACGTACATCGCTCCGGATAAAGGCGTCTACCAGATAAATAAAATGTCAATACATTGACGCACAAATGGAGATTAGTAGCACCACTGTCTTTAGTGTCAAGCAAGTGCAAATTTTCTTTCTCACCATTGTGATAATGGTAGATCTGTATTTCTGGAGGGTAACGAGCCCTTGACCCTAACTCTCATCTCCATGTCCTTCCCGCTGCAGGTCAGATCCTCCAGAAGGACCAGGAGATCAAGGAACTGAAACAGAAGATAGCGGAGGTGATGGCCGTCATGCCGAGCATCGCCTACACGGCGGACGCAAACAACATGAACGCTGTTGCCCCTCACTACTCCTCCAAGTTCATGGACACCGGTCCCTCGGGCCTGGACCCCAACGCGTCCGTCTACCAGCCCCTCAAGAAGTGAACGCTCACCCCGCGGCCCCGCCCCCCTGCCCCGCCCACCCCTCTGATGCTGAAGATGGCCGTTTGTGGAATTTTTTTTTTTTTTATTGACTTTTGATCTAAAGGAATTTGTGTTGTGTGACTGTGCCGTAGTTCAGATGGAAGAGCGGAAAGGCCGTCTCGCACCCCAGACTGCTCAGTGTTTTTGTTCCTTGTCGTGTGGATTTTTTTGGGGGCGGGGGGGGGGGGGGGGGGGGGGGTGGGGGGGGGGGGGGGGGGGGGGGGGGGGGGGGGGGGGGGGGGGGGGG
>JAODKN010000046.1:3915691-3927287 GCA_026774425.1 Petrocephalus zakoni
TGGTAATATATCCTTTTGCCGGATGACAATGCAGTTTATCGCTAGTTTCATTATAAGCCTGTGTGCTTGAACCTGTAGTTCTGTAATGTTTGGAAGCTGTTTATGAGGTGCTGTAGAGGGTGTGAGCTGCAGATCTGGATCACTGACCTTAGTGTTTCATACAGAGTCTTTTACCAGAGGCTTTTATCCAAAGCAGCGTTTTCTGAGAGCGAGCGGAGTCAGTGGCGGGGGGAGTTGGGGGGGATAAAGGCCTTGCTCAAGGGGCCGACGGTGAAATCGCTTCACCAGCCCTGAAGTGTGAACAGGCCTACACAGACGCGCGCACCACTATGTTCATCAGTGCTGAAATGCACAGCTCGCTTTGGCCCCCAAGAGGCTAGCAGACAGAAGGCCGTGAGCGATCAGTTTGTTACCGTCTCCCAGCCGCTGCTCTGCCCCATCCCAAAGCGGGCCCCCTCCCCTTCCCGAATGTAAGTATGGTCCCTTAATTCCACAGTCGCCTCCATAATTCCCCGCATACCCCGGGGCAGGTGAAACACTAGCTTTGGCAAGGAAATTAAATACTGAATGCCTAGCATGGAACATGCTTTTTGTGGATACCGTTCCCGAAAAGCTGGGCTATTTCCTGGGGGTTAAATCGTTCTGAGTGCAGAGATGGATGCACTTCCATAAGCCTGCGCAATGCCAAGTCCTGCTGAAGGGAGGAGAAGGCAAAAGAATTCATTCTGCAAATGGGTGTTATATAAGAATCATTTTGCTTAATATTCAACTCTACTTCCCCTCCTCGTAATAGCTTTTCTTCATCACTGTGCTTTTAATGTCATTCCTTAATATTCCTGTAAAAAAAATCTGAACAGAATCTCTGGAAGTACTAGGTGCAGTGTCCAGTGTGACATGACTAAGGTCACAAAGGCTGAAACCCGACCTCCGCTCAATACACGACGCACAGACGCGTCGCAAGACAGATGTTACAGAGGTTTTGTGGACGGATGAGATGAGAGTGACTGATGGAGCAGGTGCATGGGCCAGTGGTTGGACACCTTCAAGGAGTGATGGTGTCGACTGCAGCTGTCAGTGAAGAACCTGTCAGACCTTTCAGACTTCCGGATGGTATAAAATTCACTACAAGATCTACTGCCAATATCTATAGAAGATACCTTCTTCTATAGACACTGTATAAACACTGGCACAGGAAGTCAGCACCTTTCAAAAAGGTCATGATATTCATGCAGGACAACGCCCCTTCCCATGCAGTAAAGGATTCCATGGTTTAGCCAAGAATAGTCTAGGCTAGAATAGTGATTGTATTGTGACTTGGCCCCCTTCATCGCATGACCCCCATTGAGAACTACTGGGCCTTAGTAAAGTATGAGATTTACCAAGGTAGCAAGCAGTGTCTAGGAGGCGGTCCTGGCTGCCTCAGCAAATATAGGACGGGATCAAATCAAAAGCTTGACTGGTTCAATGGACAGCAGGCTCATGATGGTCATTGAGAAGAAAGGTGGCTATACAGCGCACTGAACTTTGTGAAGTGGGCTGTCGAGAACGACTGATGGTTTGTTATTCTTTATATAGACAATGGATAAAGCTGTTTCGTATTATTTCTGTGGTGAAGAGAGAAAAATCCACTTAGTCTCTGATTGCCTGGTAATTGTGCACAACATTTTCTCTCTAAATAAATTTACTTGGAGCAAGAGAAAACTTCTGGATTCATTCTGCTGAACTTTTGCTAAAACTTCCAGGAGTCGTACTTGCCTAATCATTCTGCACATAATATAATAATAACTTAATAAATAATAGCATTTGCTTTAGGATAATTATCATCAAATGAGCCCCACTGTTTCCAGACTCACCCTGGCTGACACCTTAACAGTTATTATACATCCTATAATAATGAAGCCGTCCTCTTTAAAAACACATTCTCATTTGTATTTGCTGATGCATTGCAAAATATCCATGTCGGACTTGGTTAAGATTGCGATTTTATGATTATGAGCATGATCAGCCTTACACTTGGGCTTTAAGGATGTCTTATTAAGCTGTAAAAGGTCTTTGACTGGGAAAGTCTGACGTTATGGAGCAGGTCGAGCACCAATGACAGGGCACGAGGTTTCAGGGGTGGGAAGTAAACGTGCTTTTCCCAGAATGCACCCCTGCCAGCTGAATGCTTCCCGTAGCACCTTCAAAGAGTGACTCTAAACAGTGTCCTCCTGGAGCAGGGTGGATTCCCTTTCTGCGCCCGAGGTCAGTCGCAGGGCTGGACGGGGGCAGCAGGAGGTGGTAGCTCTAAATGACGCAGAGCACTGAGGTGAAGGCTACCCAGAGGAATGGCAGCCTGTCAGCACGGTGGTGACGCCTTGCAGGCCCCGGCCCCGGCCCCAGCCTCTACACCACGATGGACAATGGCGCCCCCTGCAGCCTTTCATAATATACATATTTTTATGATCTCTCCAGCTTCTTCGCTTTTATTGTCTCTAGGTTTAGGACAGTTGTAGTATCGGCAGGATTAGCATTAGCAACATTAGCATCCGGCCGAACCCTACAGCGTCACCATAATTAAGACTAGCTTTACGTGACTCGGTCTTAGTTTTCAGACGTGCGGGCTCTGGTGGGTTCTGGTCCTGATGCTCGTGTAGCCGCTGATACACTGAGCGGGGTGACATTTGTTGATTCTCCCAAAGAAATACGTCTTAAGTCAGAAGATAAGGTTCAGACTACAATATGGCATAATGAAATACAACCCATCGACTGATCTGACTGATCACTAGAATGTCCTTTTGTGACAGGAAGCAAATTTTATCTTCTGTATAATCAATATAATCACACTTACATTGTTACCTCATTTACTGGATATGACACAGTTCTATTGCTTGACATTTATAAAAGATGCAAAGTAGCTAATGAATGTAACAGGTGGGCCATTTGGAACTTTCTGGAAGCCTCCCGCTCTGTTCCCTAACAGCTGCAACATGCTGTACCCTAAAGGTGTAACTTCCAGGCGAGTGATGGCTGGGAGCTTCCACAGGCCCAGTTTAATGGGTACCAGTGTTTGTGGGAATCGCGTCAGACTCCTGAACATGTTTCTGTAGTCTCCAGGGTGACTGACTCATTCTTGTTTACCTCGCTTTCAGAGGCAGCCCCGCTAGCTGTCAGAGGCCCGACCACTCTTGAATTAGCACATCTGATGCCACTCTGTAGCTAAACAGCAGACAGCCAATCCTTCACATATCATGTAGCATCTGGCTCCGGCTCCATGCCGTACCATCGATAGAGAGGTAAAACAAATTCCCCTTGTGAGGAATGACGCGTCAGGGAACCATTTGCGAGCTGCCAAAGGGATGGCGGACAGGTAAGCTCAGACAGGCCCACTGCTGCCTCTGAAAGCGACAGGCCGCTTTCATTTGGTCACGGTGACGGATTCGCACCCACAGCATGTCAGGGGAAGCTTCCGGTACTGGGGCCCCGTTCACGGACGCAGGGTGTCTCCCGGCAAACACCCGCCGCGACCTCACCAATCCTGAATTCTGCGATTTACCAGGCAATTCGGATCCTTAATCAGAAATAGCCTACTCAGCCTATACGCATACACTTTGCCTATGTTGTACGGTTGTTTAGCAGATATTATATGTAAATTTGCATTTATTATTAGACTCCTTGCACTACCTGTCACTGTACTGCCAATTAAAGAGCCAATTTCCAAAACTCCGTCCATTTTTTGTTTTTCCACGCATCTGCATATTTCTGCGGGCTGACTTGTGGTAATGTAATGAAAGTTCTTTGTTGGATTCAATTATCCATAGTTGCACACTATTGATTTTTTTTTCTTACGCCTTGTCTCTTTATACTTACGCGCCCTTTATACTTACGTGCCCTTTATACTTACGCGCCCTTTATACTTACGCGCCCTTTATACTTAACTTTACCATACGTATGTTCGTATGTTCCCTGCTTCACAGTCCTGGGGTTCATATCACAAAAAGAGATTTGCTGGCTAGCTAGACGGCTTATCGGATTTTAAAGTACCAATGTTTAATTAGGAATCTTCATTCACTTAACTTCATTCACTTAACAGATAGTCTGGATAAGTGTGTATTTCGCTAACCCACATATCCCACTTTGTGATACAGGCCCCTGGACTCCTGCAACCATGCATTTCACTACGCTTTGTGCTTCTTTTAACTGTGTATGTGACAAAACACTGACTACGTCTGTCCTGTACCATCATGAAACGGCACCAGGGACTGGTGCTCTTATGCTGACTCTGCCATCAAGACAAAACTCCCCCGAAGACTATACTTAACTTCCACACAGTTATTTAAACTAGACGACACCGATTTACTTCCCTGTTGTACAAATTAGAAAGCAAAGGCAAGTGGCATTGAAAATATCAGATAACTTTATTAAATTGCAGTTAAATACGTGATTAAGCATATACGCAGTTCTTTAAAGAGATACCATATGGCCTTGTTTATACAGAACCATGCTGGCCCTCTTTTGGCCGTGAATATGAATTCAGTACATTAAATATAAATTGTGTATTTTACACAAAACACCCCCCCCACACACACACACACACACACACACACATACATCCGCGTGTCTTTGGAAACAGTCCTGTTTCTGGTTGTGTTATTGTTTGACCATTCTGGAGGTACGGTATTTCCGCTGGAGTCCGTGACCATGCGGTCGTGAGTGGTAGCGTTCCGGCGTGGCGGCGTGAGCTCCGCTTTGATCCCAAGCGACATGAGAGTCCGCCGATCTTGAGGGGACCCTTCTCTGTCAACGCCGCTCAGCCCACGGTCTCTTTGTTCTCCGGGCCCTCGCCATGGTAACCGCCGACCCCCGCGACGGGCACAGAAAACAGGACGCTGGATTCTCGGCATCCCCTTGGTGTCTCCCGCCTGCACTAAAGCATGTCTTGTTCCATGTGTAGATTAATGTCACAGAAGTCGTCTCTGGGGGGGGATTCTGGATCTTTTAATGTGGTGGCTGAGAAGCTGTCGCTTAAGACACACATCGGTGTTGAGCAGGAGTGATGGAGGAGCAGGTTCTATCGGTCTGGGACCAGTTACACTGGTCTGAGAAACAGCCATTAGCTGCGTGCATCAGGAATGGCTGCTGTTCATGAGTGTGAGGAAAGGGGCGGGGGCAGGGCCAGGAAACATAAAAGACTACAAATCCCATGTCCACATGCTACCAGGAGATTTGGTGGTCTCCATATACACATACTGAAATTTGTGAAATCCACTACACCCACTGAAAGACATAACACATCAGTATTCACGCAAAGTTATCAGTGTTGAGAAAAAATTACAGGAAATATGACAGTAATCAGAGGATGTACCAAATTGGATCATGATTATTTTTCATCTGTTACATTTAAGCTGAAAGATGGGGGCTATTGAGTTTGTAGGGTTATATTTAAATATTTTAGCTGCTTAGCAGACGACTAAATCCGAGGTGACAAGATGTGTTATATTTCTACTGCTTGACATATTGTAGACACTAATTTTATGCTCCCTGCTCAGGGGTACAACACCAGGTCCCTTCTTCACCACCATTTGGTCAAATGCCAATGTCTGCCACTGTCTCTTTGCATTAGCATCGTGCAAACGTGGTCCGGATAAGTCATACGTCTTCCCGGGTCTGGTCTGCGCTCACTCAAAAGCGTTCATCACTTACACGACAAAGAGGAATCGGGTATAGGGGGAACGTGGAGCAGGGGGGGATAACCTACTCCCAGCAGAAAGTCATCATTCATTTCCGGAACCATCCACCCTCCCCCCCCACCTTCCACTTTGCTTATATAAGCTGCGAGGACCGGAATATTAATATTGCCTATTTCTCATGTCACCGGCTGCCTCCTCCCTGCTCAGCCAAGGTTAATTATCAGCCGTTAAAAACAGAAATACTCCATCTTGGCTGAGTGCTGGGTGGGCAGGCGGGCGTAGCTGCAGATGTGGACAGGGTTGGCAGGAAAGTGGCCGTGTGAAGCCCAGGGGAGCCGTCTGTCACCAGCCAACCTGGTGACGGGGCGTTCGAAGCCAGCAGCAATACTACCCAGAATACTTTGGGGCGGGGATGGGGGAACTGTGCTGTGACCAATCACAGAGCCGGTTCTGCTTCATAGAGTCTGCCCTGCCACTTGGACTGTGTCTTACCCTACAGAGCTTTCGGCCTTTTTGCCCAGCACAGGATGGCTTTGTGTGTTTTTATAAGAGACATTAGGTTCAGCGACAGCAGCAGTAGTGAGCAGACTGTAGCTCTGTGGGGATGAATAACAGCGGCAGCATGTTTGCAGGGGGTCCACCCGTCCATACAGCTGTGGCCCCACGGGAGGCAGCATCGCCACTGACAACGGAGCTGCCCCATAATCCTTTGCACCTGGGCTTTTTACTACACAAAGCTGGGAAAATATACAAAACATGCAGAGTGTTTTCATGGACGTGCCGCACGCCGGCTTCACGGCTTATGCTCCAGATCCAGCAGGGTGGGCGCTAGCAGCCTGACACCTAGGGGGCGTCTCGGAGAAACGTACATAAAAGATGGAGAACAGGTGATTAAAAAAAAAAAATCAAAAAATTGTGTTTGCGTCTAGTGAGCGAGAGCTGCCATTTCTCCCTAATGGCTGGGTACTCCATTGTGAAGTCTGTGCTGGGAGAGGGAAACGGCCAGTGACTGGGCACAGGATGGCGTTGGGGGGGGGGGTACGGGTCTCCCCAAACATGCCCCACCTCTTGTGGGGATGGGCAGGGCCAGGGTGCAGGTATCAAAACCCCCGCTTCCCCGCTGGAAGTTATTGCTCTGAGATATTCAGTCCCGCCTGGCGATGACTAAAGGCGCATCTCTCCCCTACAGCGTCGGCAGAAAAAGTCACCAGTGCTTCTGTTGTTTTGTTGTTGTTTTCTTTCCATTGTTCAATCTCGCTGCAAATATAAGTAAATAGCTGACCTCCAGAGCTGGGAAAGACCGTCCGCCGAGACTGACGTGCCTGCAAAACTGCCGCGACCGGCGACTGTCAGACTTCATTAAAGGAAGGAGAACAAAGGGGGAGGCAAAGCAGACAGGAAGGCGATGCCTGGAGGAAAGGCACCTTTAAATACATAAATGGTTTGAAAATACACCCCAGCGTGGAACAGTTATCTTTGTCAGCAATAATTATTGTAATCAACAGTAAGAGGATATACACGACGGGAGTAACCGGGATTAACGGACAGACGTTGCGAGTACAGTGCAATTATGTGCTTATCAGACTCCTCGCTCTCTATACGTGAGAAATATCGTGGCGCCGTGAACCTCCAGCGAAAGATAGCAGGATATAGTGTCACACGGACGACTGGAACATGCACGCACACACACACACATGCGCACGCTCGCGCACACACACACGCACGCTCGCGCATGCATGCTCATTTGGGGAGGAGGACCAGCTGGGATCTCTCTGACCCGGTCACCTCTAAGTTCTCCGGACAAACACTACAGACGCCCTGAGAGGGAGCGAGTTGGACAAACCCTGCCATTGGTGACGGACTTACAGTAAGCTATGGAGCTGCTGCAGCCCAACCCCATGGACTCATCCACTGTGGAATAAACGGGGAGGCCTCACCACCATCAGGCCAAGCCGGTGCCTCTTTCCTGCATGCTAGCAGGTTCAGCTCTGTGTGCTGTGGTGTTGGACCCTGGAGGTGCATTCTGGGTAAAAGACCATCCCTTCTAGCTGTTCTTTAAAAGCTGGAGCCCCTGCAACCCTTGGCATGGAGCCCCTATGGCAGGAGTCACGTCTACCATGCAGGGGAATGAACTGACGTCGTTCCGGTCCTGTAGCTCTTCCCAGCATGCACAGGGCCACTCGGGCCACTGGTTAATGTTTACGCAATGGTTTTTTTTTTTTTTTTTTTAGAAAGTCTTTAGCATGAAGATGACCAGTCAAACCTCAATGATGTTCACTGATGGCTTCCGCTTGTTTTTGGGGAGCTATAAAGGATGGAAACAATCAAAATTATTATATATAATGTCCATCTTCTCCCCATCCACTAGAACAAAGCCAACCAGTCAGACATTGTGTTCTTTGTGTAGCCTCAACCAAACCAACCGGAAGAGGCTCTGGGGGAGGGTTTATATGACAGAAACAAAGTGTTCTAAATTAAGTATTACTCCATTAATGTGTCAGATCCCCTGCTGTTTAAATCACTATCTTCACATTTAACATTTACTGCAGGCATTGGAGGCTTTGTGGATTTGTAGCCTTTTGTATGCATGAATATTTTATAAGCTCGGTACTCCTGGCAGCCTCAGCAGCAGGGCAGGATGGCTGGAACACGGGGTGTACCCCCTGCTCTTTTGGCCTGAGGCCATCTATGGCATCCGCCCTCGGGGGCCACGACAACATTAATGACATTGAACTGTGGAGGCCAGCTGCACCAAGACCAAAGGGTCACTGTGCCCCTGTAGAAATGACACCTAAATGGAGTCCGGTCTTTATGTTAGGGAGTGGGCACATCTTTCTGTTGGTTTTTAATTTCATCAGGCAAGGCTGATTTTATAACCGCATATACCATCAACAGTATAAGTCAACCAAGTTTTTTACAGAGCACATGCCAACCAAGCGCACTGTCAACCAATCACATGCCAACCAAGCGCACTGTCAACCAATCACATGCCAACCAAGCGCACTGTCAACCAATAACATGCCAACCAAGCACACTGTCAACCAATTACATGCCAACCAAGCACACTGTCAACCAATCACATGCCAACCAAGCACACTGTCAACCAATCACATGCCAACCAAGCACACCAGAGATACTCTTTTTCCGGCGACCCCAAGGAGTTTAGTGACATAGATGGACATGACATGGGGGGACGGGAGGGTGGGGTCTTATCACACCACAGAACACTCCCACAGTGTTTCTGTCATATCCGGATTCGCTGCGACTGCAGCTGCCTTCTGTGGGAGCGCTGTGTGCTCATGGGGGGGGGGGGGCTTTTAGAGAAGGGGGCATGCGACTGTCTCATTACTGCTTCCTCAGATAAATGGTGGGATGGAGTTAAGGGGGTACAGAAAGATTGTTTCATAATTCACCTGCCCAGGACTTGGTGCGGGGGGGGCGTGGGGGAGAGCGGATTATACCTTGCTCCGTAACAGCCCCCCCGTCGGGTGTTCCGGCGTACTGCACTCAGACGAGTTCTTGGCCTTGTCCTTGTTATTATTGGGCTCGTTGTCTTTGATGATGTCGTACTGCCGGCAGAAGAGGGCGATCACTCCTGGAAGGACAGAGGTCTTTGTTGACGCGCAGATCATTGACTGACGGCCGTGTATGCCACGCCATGGCCGTAAGATAAGAGTTATTATTTAGAAAGTAGCTGGTGATTGCTTGTCAGTCCTTGAGCCTCACAGTGCCCTGTAGATTGGGCGGGCTTTAAAACCCAGATTTGGCACGTAGTTATGCCCAGTGTGGCGGCCGTTTGACTTTGAGGTCCCCTCTGTGCGAAGGCCATGGCAGAACCTCTACCCAACCCCCCCACACCGATGAAGACGTCCGTTGACGTCGCTACCTGCCCACATGATCAGCACCACGACGATGATGATTAGCTCTCCCGCCCTTAGCTGGGTGGCCTGACCCACTTCCTCCATGGTCACCTCATCTGTCATGGGGGAGAAGGAACAGATGGAGATCATCTCAAGGTTCTTAGAATGATAGTCAGAGATGAAGAACCCTTTGAATCAGTAATGAAAACAGAGTAAATATCTGATTTCAGAGATCCAAGGGCTCCTAGTACACTGTCAGAAAAAAGTAACAATTTGTACCTTTGAGGGTCCAATTACTTGTCAGTGGGGCTGTACCCTCAAGGATCTGCAATTGTACGAGAACTGTAGGCAAGTTTAAGGTACAGAAACAAAGGAACTGAGGAACATTTTTGTACTGTTGGAGGAATGTTATTTGTATCTTGGGGTACAAAACTATACGAAAGCTGTACCCTTTTCTCTGACAGTGTATGAATCACAGGCTTGCGTGTTTTTGCTCTAATATTGTTCCTGCGGTCGTGTCAGACAGCATCGGCCTGACGATCACACATTGCTTCTGCTCATTCTGTCCATACATCTATCCATGCATCTTCTAACCTCTTATCCAGTACAGGGTGGCCTGGGGCCTATTCCAGGCAGCACGGTGCACAAGCGAGAGCTTCTGCACACACAGTCACCAGCTATGGCATTACAGGGAGCCGGTTCACCCAGCTGCATATTTTTGGACTGCTAGAGGAAACCCGTACAAGGTAGGGAGAACATGCAAGGTCCAAAGAGACAGATCTGGGGCAGAATTCCAACCTGCCATACAAACCCAAACATTCTGCTCACTGGGCTTAAGGACGAATGGAGACAGCAACACCCATCTGCCTGCACGCCTATGGAAAGCCAACATGTGTTCTACCTTAAACGGACATTTCATTTATTTAGCAGACATTTTTATTCAAAGCGACGCACAGTTCTAAGAAGGCAGGGTCAGCGTGTAGCATCTACGGGTTAAGGACCTGCCTGAGGGGTCCAACAATGTAGTCACTCTGCCGACCACAGGATTAGAGCTGCCCGATCCCTCCCACACAGCCCTAACTTGCTAGGTCACTTACTGCGCAAACTGTTAGTGTTACGGTCCCAAGTGAGTCCTACTGCTATACCCTTGAGTGGGGTACTTAGCCAGATCCGCTTCAGTGATAAATTCATCTTTATAAATGGATGAATGTGTAAGTCGCCCTGGACAGAAAGGTCAGCTAAGCAATTTAATGTAAGTGATGCATATTTTTAATTGCAGGTCCATCTGTCTGGTGGCCAAAGTGTCTCAAATGGAAAAGAGCTGCATTTAATGTGTTATTTTATAACCTAAATCTGGGTTGGTGGGGTGAGAGTCATGGTGGTGCCCTTCAGCAAGGTTGTACACATTAAAAGTGTTTAATAACTGAGTAGTTGAGGGTGGGGGTCCCAGGGTGGGATGCGGCCACCATTCATCCACTTCGCATGCGTGTGATTTCGCCTCCAGTCACATGTGGCCTGGTCCGCTAACTGAATTTCATAAACATAAGGACACGCTAAATTTACAGATCAGAATACACCTCTCATTGATAATATATTATTCATATTCATAATATTAATATACTACTAATATGCTTATGTAATTGTGGGCGTCAGTACCGTTTGTGTAGTTCCAGAAAGCCAGTGTCCGTTGCCTAAAGCCCTGAATGGGCTTATAGTTAAATAAAATTCACTTAGACTAAATGGTCAATTTGTTTTTCTGGAGGAGAATTAATCATTTAGATTAACTGACCAATCAGTAAAATAGTCGAGAGATTAATTTCTAGAGAAAAAGTCGTTAGTGCCAGGCCATCACGGCACCATGGTGTGACAGTCACAAAGATTGGTCAGAGTTTTCCGATCCGTCCAATGCTATGTTACCAGTCGCCGTTACCGTGACTACACCGGCACAGCATCACAGCTGACTGTGCGCGCCCGGGAGGGAGGGGTTATGGATGAGAACAAGGCTGTGGGGAGCAGTCAGCAGAGGCCAGATTACTCCATTGCTCCTGCAGCCTCCCTGGGGTGGGG
>JAODKN010000046.1:3946239-3957517 GCA_026774425.1 Petrocephalus zakoni
TTTCGGTTGTTTTAAAAACCCTGGGGGGTGCTTGTTTTTTTGTAACCCCCCCCCCCCCCCCCCCCCCCCCCCCGCGCGGCCCCTCGAAAGATCTTCGAGCAATTTCACAACAAGGCACTCTCTCATCTGAGAGTGGGCGTTCGGAAGTGCGAGCCAGTGAAGTCCAGACCACTTCGGAGATAAAAAGATCATATGATCGTAACTACTGACCAGTTATAATGAACTATTCCAGGTGGACCAGCTTCCTGTGCAGGTAGACCAGTACAGATGTACTGGTCCACCAAATACACCAGTACTAAACGAGCACTCACCATTGAAATCATGCTGATCTATGCTGTTTTTTTCAGCAGGGCAGACAGACCTACATCTCATCCACCGTACTACTGTCTTTATAAGTGCATAGACAGATATATATATATATATATATATATATATAGATAGATAGATAGATAGATGACAAAAACATAAAAAGCTGGGGCAAAAAACAACAAAAAATCGACTTGAGACTATGTTTCTGTAACCATTACACTACAATTATTACCAGTCTATGAGTACACACACCTTCTGGGAAATGAATTAGCCATTAAAGCGACGCGTTTCTGCGTTTAATCCTCAGTGCGACACGCCGAAGTCGCTCCAGACTCTCCGTCTGTTTTAGTTTGGTTTGAAAAGATTTAGTAACGAAAGCAGTCCTTCGAGGATGGAGTCATGCTCAATTTTCAAAAATAGTTTAAAACAATTTACCCGCGCATAATACAAAATAAATGCATCATAAATAAATAAATGCACCCTTAAATGTACAATAAATAAATAAATGCACCGGTCCGTTTATACAAGGTCAAACTATATAGCTATACGCTGGCATACTCCTGCAGCGTAACGACTGTAACTAAATTACGCCTCCGTCATTCATCTACCTGTTTTCACTTATTGACTGTGACGATTTTAACATGGCTATTAATTAATGAAATATTTAGCTAAGAAAATACTGATGTAAATTTAAGCATGCTTTAACAAACGGGCTTTACGTGGTATTTAAGAGACAGTTGCGAAATCAAACTCACGTCACTAATAGGCCCTATTTACGATTTACAAAATCACCTTATAATTTCGACAGGTTTCAAACGGCCAGTGTAAAGCAAGGGGATGTTTGCTGCTATGAGGATCCAGTCCATGTATCTGTAGTTTAATCGTAACTTCTACACCACCGTTATTTGTGAAATTTGACCAGCCTCGGGAACTGAATTGTAACAACAAAGGCAGTGAATGTGTGTAGGCCTACACGCCAGTCAGGCACATTTGGGACCCATTTACCTGGCTAACTACAGTTAAAGAAATACATCATTTATTTATGGCAGTTACGTGCATTTGGAATAATTAGTAACGCACGAGTCACCTCCAACTTCTATAGACACACCGCTCAGTGAATCGAGGGTTTACTTTAATAAAAAAAAAACGACCTTATACTAATTACACTTTATATCAACGCTTTAAATAACGCTAAAACACGATTTTAGAGTATTAAGTCACAGCCTTCCTTTGGGTAAGAAAGGACCATGATTTCGGGGGTATGGCATGCAGTAAGTGTCTGACAGACGCAGACAAAGCGTCCGCATACAGCACCCGAGCCACGCTGTCAGATAGTTTATCACGGAGCGGGGGGGGTGATGAACCCCCCCACTATCCTCTTACCTACCCCTGTCCTAACATGAACCATTTCTGATGAAACGCCTTTTGAAAAACGCGTTTTACACAGTAAACGAGAAACCTTTAGCCGCACGGTCTCCGTATCGATCCGAAGGTCAATAGGAGCTTGGAGCTGAACACTAGCCCATGCTATTTGAATTTACTGTACAAGGGGATTGTCTGCCAAATGGCACACCTTGCTCATAAACTTGTGCATAAATAACAGCTCTCTAAATATATGCTGTCATAATCCAGTATGGCGTGAGAGCTACGTCGGGTTTCTCACATATATACAGCATTAACTTCCAAAAGAAGCCGTGCATCAGACTGTCATGCGTCGCTCCTTTTCGACATATGGGGTTTCGACCTCAAATACCTATTGATTTATTTAGCAAAACCGGGGGAAAATAATAAAGTTGTGCCGCTTATTGGCTGCGATTAAGACCGACAGGTGCATTGACACGGAGCGGAGGTGTTGCGGGGTGGGGGGGTTTGGGGGGGCCGTCAGCTGCACGTCTTATTTGTGTAATTGTAGGCTAACTTACGATGTGATACAACGATCGGCTCCTTCCCATTCAAAACATATTTCCGATGCATATAAAGAAAAAGCAACGCATTACATAAACCGGGTATATCTGCGCGTCTCGGGAGCTGAACTTCAGGAGCGCAGATCCGCGTCGGTGCCCCCCCCCCCAAAAATATGCATACGACGCACGTGCAGCAATTACGATTAAAATTTTGTGCATCTCGATTATAGAGACGTCGGGACTCACCGGCATTCACCCAGGACACGCCGAGGCAGAGCACCAGCAGCGGCGGCAGCAGGACCGAGGACAGCACGTCAGTTTTCCCCATGCTTCAAACAGCCTTTACATTCTGCTCGCAGGACGTGCGATCCCATTTAGTCTTAAAGGCTGTATGTGCCCATACCGGCGTGCATTTATTTAGGCTTTGCGTCAGTCTGCCCCCCTATACCCGTCGTCTTCTCTTCTCCGCTGAAAACGGCGCTCCGTCTCAACTCGATGAGTTGCCGCAGGAAGGCATGCAGGGCTTTCAGTACCTGGGACAGCGTCCGAGGCAGATCGCACGCCTGTACTATTGTTATTATTATTATTATTAATAATAATAATAATATTGTTATTATTATTACCTGTCTCCGGTGCGGCAGTTACGACAGTACCGCACCACGGGCAAACAGCCTGGTATTAAATGCATGCTATCCTCTGTGCCCCCCCTCGCCTTTCTTCCACTGTACGCATTTGTGGCGAAATGTGCGCGGAGGCGCCCGAGAGGAGCGATCTGCTGCGGAATGAGGCGTGCGCTCCCTGTCAGGATTCATAAACGCGATCCCACCCTATCCCCACTCCGGGGAATCGCTGCCTTTCGCATAAATACCAGCGGGCCAGCTGTTTGGCATGAAACGTCACTGTATTTACCCTTGAGCGACTTGCATTCAAAGCGCACAGCTGAATATTATCCATATAAACAAATGTGCCTCGAATACTTCGCATCCCACATAAAGAAGTAGTGAAGTGATCCGAACATGGGCAGTACAAAATGTGTCCTTATGAGCTAACAGAACTGGAGCCAGTTGTACTTTAGCGGGGGTAAATCGTACCTGAAACGAAAGGGCTGGATGTGGCAGATATTTGTATCGATTATCTTGCGGCATACCTCTGTAAACATTTACATAAATAATCAATAAACAAGCAGTCATTAGAATTCTCTACTTAGACGTCCTACAGATGTAATTATTACCTAAGTCTACTGGCCCTAAAGCAGTGATTGAATTATAAGGAAAAATGAGTTTAGACAGACAGATTAACAGCTCCCAGAATGTGGTCCTAATGTTCTCTCTGCTGGTGCCTACAGCTCAGCGACATTAAAAAAAAGCACCTAAGCACTATAACCTGTGTGTGGGCAGGTGTGTGAGGGGGAGTAAAGGTCTGTGACCTCCCCTGGCCTCAATATCCACACGGAACAGGGCTGTTCGGGGCACAAATACTCTGGAGTCAGTCTCCTAAACACATATCAATGTTTATTGACTTTAACTGATGAGGTTTTTATTGGAGCCCCAGTGCAGGGTGCCGACAGGCCAGACCTTCCCATAAACTCCAGCCTCTCCCAGGAGATTCTCTGACACTCCCAGGAATTCTGGGAGATATAACCGGCAGGATGCGAGGCGTCAGAACAGACCGTGTGTGTCAGCGACACGTCGATGCAGAATGGAGTTATGCACAGATTGTGCATGACAGACACCCCGTGTCACGACGGATGACAGACGCCGACGCCCCCCCGCCACAGCTGGGAATGTCACGGTCTCCGTAAGAAGGTCAGAACCATGATATGTGGTTATAGAGCCAGCTCTGTTATGGTCATAGGACTGATTCCCAAGCTCTCATCTGTTTCTGATTCCACTACCTGCTGGTGTAATTGGATCCCAACCTCAGCCAGATTCTGAATAATTCAGCTGTCATGTGGGTGTGGGGTTCTCCAGGGTTCAAACTTTCTCTCCAGTTTCCTTATTCCATATGTTCCTGTGCCCTAGGGATAGATGTGGGTGCTTCAGGTCCAGGAACAGGTTTCTGGGGGGGGGGGGTGGTTTGGTGCACATCCTAGAAAGTTGACTTGAGGTGACAGAGCTATCTGTGTCTGTAACTGGAAGGTCATGGGTTCAAATCCCATGGCTGAGAAAGTAATCATATCACCGCTGGGTCCTTGAGCAAAGCCATTAATCCTAACCTCTCTGGGGTCTCTGGCTGACCCTGCTTTCTGACCCCAAGCATTCCTCACTAGTATATCCTCATTTCAGCTAATTCAATTAATGTAATTCCACATGTGCACACATGAAAGTTATAACTTCATCTTCTATAAAAGGTTGAACCTTCAACCTACGATGTTTGATCCCACTCATATATTTTTTTTAGATTCTGATCCAGTGCCATTCTTGGATGCTTATTCGAACCCTTGAAGGGGTCTGCCCAGATACAGGTCCAGCTGGGGAACTGGATCATACCTGGGTCCCGGACGTGGGCCCCCCCGCAATACGTCTTACAGCCTGTTGGCTGAGTTGTGGGTTTGCACTGACACGGGGGTACATTAAGCCCCCACCTAATCAATACGTCATCATTCGTTGGCCGCTGAAGCCTATTCCGGCCAGACACAAATCGGCAGGGAGAGAGGAGGGGGATCCGGCGGGTCCCGGGCCCCGGGCGTGGGGCGCCACCTTTCTGGCACTCTGTGAAGCTGCGACACGTGGCGGTGGGCTAGTCCAGGATCTTCTGCTCCGTGTGAGGGGGCGGGGGCTTCATAGCAGCGTTTCCACGGAGCAGGTGCACGTCTCTCTGGGGGCCCTCGGAGCCGAAATAGCGGCGTTTATGTAACACGCATATGGATGATGTCATGCCCACCCGGAGAGTACTGCCGCATTTAATCAGAGGATCACCCCGAATGGGCCGCGTGGCTGCAAGGATCGCCCTCGTGTGCTGATGCGAGAGGGCCAGCACTGCCTGGGGGTGGGCTGTCTGATCAAAGCCCCAGGACCGCACTGGTCAAACACACGCACACACACTGCCTGTAAGGATCTCAGGCATCTTTCTCACATTCCCCCTGTGGCTGAACCTCCCCGATTCCGAGTATTATGCAGCTGTAAGACTGTGGGGGGTGGAGTTTGAGTCAGGTGATAATTCCTTTTCTGCTGTCTCTGGGGAGAGCCCACGCCCACACACCTCGTTGCAAACGAAACCTCCATATTGTTACCTAAACATTGTTGTTATCCCCCCCTCCCCCATCATCTGGCATCTGTTTCTCATCCTCTACACAGTAAGTTATGTTCCGTATTCACCGCTGTCCTCTCCACCGGGCCGTGCTGTTACACCCAGTCTATATCTTTGTCCCTACCTTGCCACTTATCCAGAGAACTTAAAGTCAAAATAAAAATTTCGGGGGAAAATTTAATTGAATTTCAGACCCAAGTCGATAATGATTGATTGGTATCAAACACACTTTGTACTTGCATTTACAGGTTTGGTAACTGGTAACATCAGATCCGGGGTCTCCTAGTGCCTGAGCTGCAGGACCTTGCCCTGGGGGGTCCTTGCAGGGCACTCAAACAAACACAGACTCCCAGAAATCCAGGGTCAATGAGTTACCATGCCGCCTCAAAAGAATACATATTTTTAGTGAAATGCATTGTTATATATCCTATTTAATATTTTAAAATTAAATTTAAAATTCAAGTTGTTTAATTTTCATATTAAAAAATCACAGGATGGAACCTCGCAGTAACTAGAAAGGCGTTTTTTTGAGGTCAGAATATGCAAATAATTTTTTATTATCAAGGTAAGTCGTGACCTTTTCCATTTTAAGCAGAACATGGGAGGTGCTCCTTTACTGCCTCCGCAGACTGGGCCGGGCCTGAGCCCCAGAAGCCACGGGGCGGGGCACACTTACCCAGGGGGCAACTTAGAGACGGCAGCTGGCCCCGACAGCGAGAGGAAATGGGGCTAGCAGGAGAAAAGCCCAGATTAAAACTCCGAAGCTGTGAGCAGTCGGTGCTGGTGGTTTGCTCCAGATTTTTGGTATAATCCGGAACCGGAGCTCTGGATCCAAACATATTTTATTCATGCCCTTTGATATGCAGCTAATTTAGATTAGAAAAAAAAAATGCAGAGATTACGCTGATATTAGCACTTTTTGAAAAACATGGGTTCTGGGAAACCTCCACCTTCTGGCATATCTGAAGACTTGTAGAAAGCCCCCCCCCCATCAGCCACAGTAAAGCTTAATATAAAAGTAAAATAACATCAGAAAATATGGCACTGAAAATGGAGGTAGGACAAAGGGCCCCGCAGACCATCGGAAGTATGCAGGCTACAGTAAGGTCAGCTTTAATAAGTTTAGTAATTATGTTTTACAGTGTGTTGAAAGAGAGAACATTACGATCCTGTTTCATTTCACAGAGGCAGCCAGCCTCGGAGATATAAATGGGAACTAATCCGAGCAATTTTAATGATTTATTATTCTGTGGAAAAATGTGAGGAATTCCCCTTATTTGCAGTAAATTAGTCTATGTGCTCTTGTATGATCATGCATTGCCTCTTTTGGTGAGGCATATACATGCAGGTGTGAGGGATGTATGGTTCCTTGCAGGGCCGGCCCGAGCCTTTATGGGGCCCTAAGCAGAATTTGATCTGGGGGCCCCCCCACCACCTAAATCAAGCGCCCTTGGGGGGCCCCTAGTGGCGTGGGGCCCCAAGTGGCCGCTTAGTTCGCTTATGCCTCCGGCCGGCTCTGGTTCCTTGTTTGGGACGTCCAGGCCCTCATTCTGAGATTTGGGCACGCAGGAGAATCAGAAATATGGACAATGAAATGAAGAGGAATCAGAGAAGGGAGAAAAGACCAAACTTGGGAGTTGGATGATCTTCCAGGTACCAAGCTTTATTTCACAGTTCATAAGCCAGCCCAATACCTGCTGATGTGGGCCATCCACAGGACGCAGAGAAATGTGAGCTTCCGATTGGCCAAGGTGCCTTTGGGGCGGAGCTGAGATCTGACATAATGGCAGTGACGCATCCTCCTCAGATGTGGAGTGCGCGTCGGCAATGGGTCCGTGTTCAGTCCCAGTTCCTAACACAATGACCCATTTCATCTCCCAGCTAATTTTAACTCTGCTACATAGGGGATGTCTTTAAAATGCCCTCTATAAAAAAGAAGAAAATACTAAGTAAACTTTTGACATCTGCTGTTGATGATTAAACATGCCAGGGCATTAATGCATGAGAAGACTAGTTCCCAAAAGCAGGGATACCGCCAGACATTTTGGGACCCCAACCCAGACTAATCCAATTATGTTCCAGTTTTTTAGGGCCCCTTGGAATAGTCCTAACTGTGCCCCCGCCCAAGAGTTCTTATGTTTGAAACATCAGATGGTTTTTAATTCTAACACTTAGTTACCCAGACATATTCTCTTGTATCATCACCATCCTGTAAATTTTATAAAAGTTCCAGAAGTGCAGTGTTTATTTTCAGATCCTACTCTAAGACCTTAAAAATAATTTCAGCCTCAGATAAAATGCTATCCTTCTGGTACGTCGGTTTGGTCTCTCCCCAATGCTGCCGCCAGCGATGCCTTGAATCAGAAATGTCGCCGCCCTGTCTCAGCTGGCCGGCGCATCCCTACTGGGTTATAAGAGCCAGCTGTGCTGCCATCAGAACAGGCAGGACCCGGCTGGTGATTACCGAGACATTATTGCCGCTGAGAGCGGGACGCTGGACCACCTGCTTGTACTGACGGTCACCGCTGCATCTAGTCAGATTTCAGATCCTCTGGAGTGGAACTTTATTCCCATCCTCCAGTTTACTACAGTATACTTCTGGTAGTGATACATGTCTTCCTCAGTTTACTCTGTCCGGTACTGTGCTAAATAGATAAATAAATTATGGGAGGTCCAGTAACTCTACTACTGGGGCTCTCTCAATACATTTAGACAGCGTGGGGGGTGGAATTCAAACCTGTAATTTTTCTGCCTGGCTATATAGCTGACATAAATGTACATATATACAGTGCAAAAGGCTTAGACAGTCAAAGAAAATGATGTTCAAATGATGATGTTGGGGTAAAAGTGTGTCAGCTTAGTCATTTTCGAACCTCTCAGTCACTCAAAGTCACCTCAGTGTTTGCACTCAGCACCCAATACGCCCATGGATTTTTTTTTTGACTTGCCCGCTACCCCACCTTGTTTGGCTAATCAATATCTCACCGAGTCATTTAACCAATTTCATTATTTGATTAACTGAGCTGGCAGTGAAATATAAGGTATACATGGCTGAGCTGGCCCGGATCTACCAGTAACTTCCTGGAGAACAGGATTTGCATATGTTCTGAGCTGGCCCTGATCTAACCATCCAAGGAGATATCGGTAACTTCCTGGAGAACAGGATTTGCATATGTTCTGAGCTGGCCCGGATCTAACCATCCGAGGAGATACCTGTAACTTCCTGGAGAACAGGATTTGCATATGTTCTGAGCTGGCCCGGATCTAACCATCCGAGGAGATACCGGTAACTTCCTGGAGAACAGGATTTGCATATGTTCTAATGTTACGTTGAGTTATTTTTTTTCTGAGCAAATATATAGCCAGAAATATGGCTTAAGGCATTTTCATGGACTACCTAAGACCTTTACCAGTTTGGCACTTCGTTCAGTTTTAAAGTGAAAGAAGTTTTGAATCAAGCTCTAGCATTAGGGGAAAAAAACTGACTATATGTAAACCTAAAAATCTGAGCAGTTAATAGAAAGCTCTGACTTTTTTAATCGGAAGACTGTGGCGTCGCCGTATCTCTCGAGCGGCGCTGCAACCGCATCTCCTGCTGTCGTGGTTCAGTGACTCCCCTCGGCACAGTCTTGCTAGCTCATTCCTGAGCTCTCTGACCCATTCACACATCTCCCAGTGTCCTCAATTAAACCCTGTTGGGGAAACTGCTCATTGAACCATTGCAGAAAGAAAAGGCTTAGGCCACCTGCAAATATCAGGCTGGCAAGTTTTTAAAAATGTATTTTGACAGCATAGATTTAAACTCGTGTAATGAATGAACTGGAAATGGAATTGAAATTAATGCTAGGCGCCAGCTTCAATACTGTATACTTTCATCTCATGCCCTTGTAATTGAAGCGATCCATCATTGTGTAGCGCCCCCTACAGGATAGATTGCAAGTTGCGGGAGAAAAACTTTTGTGCGTAATGTGTAACTGGTGTTGTGTAAAGAAAGCAGTTGCTCTGTGGGGGTGGTTTGTGGGTGAGAGAGAGTAGCACTGCAGAGGAGGCATTTTGGACATTTGTGTGACCTCATCAGTTGATGATGTCATACTGTTCTCCTCCAAAACATCATTCATAAACATTATTCTGCATCCATTCTCCCACAATTCATGGCAGCACTGTGTTCTCAGAAACGTGTTTGGAGCCCAAACCTGGCGGCCAGAGACGGACGACCCCCACGCATTTCAGGATGGAATTTGAGATCCAGCTGTGCCGGTCGCTCGACTCCTCTGTGGAGATTTCTGGGAATCTGAGCTGAACTGTGGATTCAGTGCTAACAAAGATTTAACCAGCAAAGCAGACATTAGAACACAGAGCCTGTTGCCATGGTTGCATTCTGCGTGCATTCTGTCTGCAGATCCCCTTATTACAAAGCCACCACCCCCCCGCACCCTCACTGTACCCCCACCAAGCCAAGTAGCCACCAGCACCCCCCCCCCCAGCACACAGCCTCATGCTGCACCTATGCTGCTCAGATAAGGCCTATTGTCATCAGGGACACAGGGGGAGGTGCCTCTGTGGTGCCATGCACCCCCCGACTTGGGGCATCAGATATGACTTAACTGGAGACATGGCTGTGGGAACAAAGCACACACCTCCTGGCGGATGGGGTATGTGCATGGAAAGGCCGCTGGCTTCTGGGGGATATTTATGATGTTCGCATTTGATATGCATGTTATGTGCATGCAAACAAAGGGACAGGATCCTTCTTATAGAGCTTTGGACTGTGTTTGATTTAAGTTCTAATGCATAAATTTCAATTTCATCTCTCTCTTTCCATGTTTGTCTAACCCCAGCGTTAGCACCTTCCCCTTAGCCGCAGAATTACCTCACTGTGTGCAGAATCCTGCGCTTCATAATTCTGCTTTTCATAACGATGCAACAGGCGTGCCCCCGGTGACGTGTACACACACTAGCGGCACCGGGGAATTCAGTGCCAGCCTCGTGGGAGGGGTGTGCAGCTATGACACTGCCGCGCTAGAACTCATTAGCATTTCTTTTCGGAATTATTATTATTATTATTATTTTTCATTTTTTCATGACGGTTTAACTTTTCCCCGGGCCCTGGGCTGACATCAGCAGGAACTCTCAGGCGGTCTGTTTTTCCTGAGGTGGGGTGGAGCACTCATGTTTGCCTGGGCCCTAGGCTATAACCTACGACAGCCAAAGCATTATTCCCTGCTCCCAGAATATTATTGTTTTTAGTTTCAGTATTTCTTTCCAGATTTCATCCAGCGTGAGCACTGTAAGTCATACGATGCATTTACACAGCTGGATCTCCACCGCAGCAGAGACAAATAAATGGAGTGTATAATGACATCACAGGGGCTAGGAACCGCATACATGACAGCAGTAATCTGCCAGCTCAGGTCCCAGAGGAGCCCCAGCTGTTGTGGGGTGCTTAACCCGAATTTGTCCCTTTAAAGAGGAACGGCTGTGCAATGGCAGAAAAAGCAGACGCAGCGGACTTCTGGGGGAAAAGCACTCCATGTGCATATATACGTAACTGAGAATAGATAATCAAAGTTTCATCTCTTAATCACTATAAAGCGTCTCGGCGATGGTGGACTGAGCGGCTTCGTGTTCGTTTGCAGCTTAAGCCTAACTCAAGCCCTCCCAGCAGGTGCTGCCGGCTCGGCGCTTTGGATTCGGCTCTCGCGGCGTCCGAGGTGATTGCATTGTCCGCCCTCCTGGCCCGGGGGGGGGGGGGGGGGGGGGGGCGCCGGGGGGGGGGGGGGGGGGGGGGGGGGGGGGGGGGGCGGGGGGGGGGGGGG
>JAODKN010000046.1:3959881-3973254 GCA_026774425.1 Petrocephalus zakoni
AAAGCAGCAAAAAGCCAGCATGTCCCATGCTGTCCGCAGTATCTCTCCCTGCACACATTTCAGCCCATTACTGCTGAGTAGCTGTGTGGGCATGGAGAACATTCTGAGCTCACGGAGATAAGGGTGACTGTGCTAATGCTAACTGTCATGCTAACCGCTAATGCTAACGCTAACTGTTATGCTAACAGCTAATGCTAACTGTTACAGACGAACTTGGCTCTGCCTCCGCAGCTGCAGAGTTAACACACAATCTGTTGCTGCACTGTGGGAGCTTCACACACTGTGCTGCTCTCTGATGAAGTGTCAGCCACATAAATATAGCGTAAAGGCGAGACCGAAAGTGACTGTCAACCAGTAGAATGAGGATGAAGGGTAACCCCGCTATCGGATTAAAGCACTCCTGAGCATTACTAGGGGCCTCTATCCCTCACTACCTTCTGGCAGCTTGCAGTTAGAGCTTCGAATGAGTCATGTGATGCTTTTCACAGGGCGCGATCGCTGACTTCTTCTCCCAGCATCCTTGCAGCCCTTAGCACTGCACCTTCCCTCCCAGTTGCTCTCTGCACAGAAAACTACTTGTGTATTTTACCTGCTAGTTTGAATTTTAAATAGAAAACGTCATCAATATTAATCCAAAAACTTCCTGAGAAATTGCCTGAAAAGTAGTTAGGAAACCCCCAATTTCCCAGGCTCCACCACACCTGTCTAGTGCTGGAGGGAGAATTGGCAGCTTGCATCCCTGACGGTTTGTCTTCGTTTCACTCTCATGGTAACACTACTGCCCCTGAAAGCTCGCACTCCTGTCGCACCCGCTTCCGCTCCCCTGGGCTGGTTCCCCAGCCATCCCTTACTTTCCCATCCTTTACGCTAGATCCCGTTGGCCCAGAGGAACTTTATTTCCCATAATCCACCAGCCGTGCAGCCCCACCCCAGCCTGCCCTTACTGGCGCAGTAGGAGAATGATGTGTTTAACACATTCATATATTCACCTGACAGACAATGCATTTCCATAAAGTATTCCATTTGATTGGCTCCCTTGGGGCATCACGTCCACCAAAAAGAGGCCTCAACTAACCTTATTTAATCAAATGTTCAGTGTAGTCATTTGTCAATTAGTGACTCAATCATAATGTTTCTGGCTGTTGATTGGTTGGCTGAAGCAACGAGTTCAGAATATCAATTAAGTGGCTACAGCCACCCAAAGGTGTCAATCAGAGTTTATTTGGCAAAAGCAAACGTCTGTCCAGGTTTGAAAGTGGAGAATGCATATGAAAAACAAAAGTAAATTAAAGAACGTCAGTTCCTACATAAAACTCCAAAGTTTACGGAGTGTTTAATAGCAACTGCTCCTTCACAGGGCGATGACAAGTTCCAGTTAGCTGGAGCAGCATTAATAAGGTGGATGTCAAAACCGCTGCACCCATGAGTGTCACACCTTCGGCAAAGACTATCACAGATGGGGGGGCATCTGCCGGCTCGAACACCCTGGTGGTCTCTGACCATGTTAATGTGCCTCTGGTCACCACTGAGCCCCCCAGCACTATGAGAACACAGACTCTGGTTATACATCCCTCCCCAAACCCCCCGAGCCCACTTACGGGACCACGGACAGCTCCACGGTCCTGACACCATTTTTTAGGTGCCATTTAATCCGACGCCAGTTACGGTCACCAGTTTCTTCTCTCGGTGACCGCAAAGGGCTATGTCCCTCACAGAGGGACGCTAGTAACAAGCAGTGGTCATATATGGCTCTGAAGTGAGTGATTTTTCTGCAGTGAAGAGGAGCACAGCACTCTCTGGCCACTAACGTGCCAGTGAGAATGCCCTGCAGTGCCGGAGACGCAGTGACAAATGAGTCACCGTCATCCCTGGCAGAGAGGCTCCGCCTGTGGCACTAAGCATCTCCTTTTAGAAGATGCAGGAACACATGTTTCATACAGCCCATGGGCTTAGTCCCTGCCCCCTTAAATGACTTTTATGCCGACGCGAGCCGCATTAAGACTTGTTGAGATGAACCCGACAAAGTAAGAAATCCAGGCCGGAACGCAAACCCGGGAAAATGACATCCCATCAGTTCGCGTCAAGGGCGTGGCTGCCGCTTCCGTACGCCGCCATGCGGAGACCGAATAAATCAGGCTTTCTTGGCTTTCTTGTCCAAACGAGGTTTTTCAAAGCGCCGTAGCTTCTCCGGCCTATCCGAGACGTCAAGCGCTCGGCCCTCTTCCTGTGAAGATGATGCTTCCTGGAGAAGAGTACTGTCACTATGACATTTATGCCACGGCCGGATGTTTCCAAAGACGGCTGGGGAATCCCTCTGCCAACCTGGGGGGGGGGGGACGACCCTGATTCTCACATACTCTCACATATTCTCACGCTTTAGTTATGAATTACCCTAAATTCAAAGGTCAGACTTCAAGATGTATCTGTGACTGATTTCCAGACCAGCTAATCAGAGCTCAGGTGCCACAAATCGGAACTGACCTGCTTAGGTATACTCTACCGCTCCGTGTGCAATATGATTTATTTCCTTTGCTCTGGAATTCCATGCAATAATTTCTCTGACATTTTTGTACTGTAACAGTCATTCATTTTTTATTGATATCTATCTATCTATCTATCTATCTGTTTATATGTTTGTCTGTGTGTATGTGTGTGGACATATGTATATTACGTTGTGGGGACCCAATGTCCCCACAGTGTGATAAAAAACAGTTATTTTTTTGATCCCAATAAGGATAATCTCAATTTTATAAAAAAACTGTGTCTGCAATAAAAAAAATAAAAATACCAAAAGTATCTTATTTTGTTTGGTTACTTATGGTTAAGGTTAGGGCTGGGTAGGGGTTAAGGGTGTCATAGTTGGGATCAGGGTTATGCCCATAGGAATGAAAGGAGTGTCCCCATAAAGATAGGAATACATGGTATGTGTGTGTGTGTGTGTGTGTGTGTTTCGTATGATGACGTCAGGCAGGCTGGGGTGGGAGGGTGTACAGAAGCTGGTAGCGATTCTCTTCCCCATCTGTAGCCCCCAAGACAGACAACTGCTGCATCTCACTGGCAAAACCGCTATTTCGACAAATTTGCTGGAAGGTGGACCTTCTGAGACACCGTTTTGTGGCTCTGTCCATGAAACTGAAAACAGATTCAGGCTCATTTCTAGCCGATGATTTTTCCCCAATGTTTTATTCATATTTTATTTTTACTCCATAATCACCAAGCACAATTTTTCTTTCATGAATGTTAATTTAACGTATGTTTTATTTATTAATCCTCCAGCCCACATTCCTTCCTCATGGCAAACTTTATTGGAGCATATGTTTACAGTCTTACAGGAATTGTGACGATGACTATTCTTGCTTAGCTAAGACATTTCAATCCACAACAGCATTTATACTCATATACGCAACTGCATATTTTATGCGAATTCCGGTTAAGCACCATCCCCTAGGGCACTACATCATTGCACCTGTCTGGATGCGTCTTCTCAATTTTGTTATTTCCTTTGTTACCGGTGCGGAAATAGAACACAGGAGAAAATTAGCATGTCTGATTTCACTTTGAAGTGTCAGATAAGGAAGGACACCGCAATCCCCTGGCTTGCACCTTGGATAATTCATCGGTTGCATTTGCTGGTGCACCTGTCTCTGAGAGTGATGTCACCAACGGGCGGCAGTGGGAAGCCCCCCCATGCAGGACCCCCGCAAGCGTGTGGGGAGCCGGGGGTCAGGCTGCTCCCGGGGGACCCCTGCTCACAGATAAGATTCCGACGAGGGAGCCTTTGTTTCCAGATCCGAGCTGCGAAAATTCCTCCAGCAAATCAATTTGTCTTTTATAATTAGGTCTCATATGAGGACGACGTGGGGGAACAAGGGGTCGAACACTTTGGGGGGGGGGTTTGTAAAGGGTAGCAGAGAGAAGTGATGTCCTCCGACGTCCTCTCCTGTGACAGTTCTTCTGCATTCCCAGAAAGACTGGGGACAGACAAATGAGGCGGAGACAAAGTGGGCCTGAGGGTTATGTGGGGACAGGCACATGTGGGGGGGGGAGTCTGAGCAGAACTTGTGTTCAGTTCCTGTCCTCTGCCCCTCCCCCTGCTCGGTACACTTACCAATAACCAACAATCCCCCTAAATTTACCGAAAAGGACCCCACTCCCCTCCCTGGTCAGTGGATCTGATGTATCACGGTATCACTTACCAAAACTCTGCTACACATGAGACCCCTCCTCAAATCGATCACCTGCCTCTCATCATTTTCTGAAGAGAGCTGCCCACCGCACGTTTTCAGCCGCAAGGGACTTTCCCCTGAGAAATAAAACACGTACAGTGCATGTGTCCTCTAAACGGAACATCAAGTCAAAATGGGACTTTAGAGGCTGCCTCGTGGCGTGGGCGTCGAGGCTGCTGACGGGAGAGCCTCGCCGCCACTTCCGAAGGTGGCCTCCTACTCCTGTCGTCCCGTCACAGCATTCCCAGCAGACGAGTAGCCAGATGACAGCAGCCCCAGCTTTGTGCCACTCAGACCCAGCAGCTGAGTCTCCTGCTGGTTTGCCATAGCTGGTTTCCATGCTTATTGGGCCTCTTAGCTGGAAGGGATGAAGGGCTGACAATAAAGAATTTCACGTAGCTGAGTAACTAGAGATCATGGGGTCTGTTACTCCCCCACTCACTCAGGGGCCCTTGGAACCATCCTAACTCTCCCCTACTTTACGGTGCCCCTGGTTGTGATTGTGGGGTAACTCCTTCATATGCTTATAGGAGTGATTTTATGCTTGAGATGCTTTTATCGTTAGTCTTAAACGTCTTACACCCTGGAGTTCAGTCCTCCAATTTCAGACTGCATTAACCCCCTATTTGATCCTCAACTCAACCCCGCTTAATTAACTACATGGATGCCGGTGTCCTACACCCGGGAACTGCCTTCAGTGCACCTTCATTACTTTGACATATGAACATCTTGTGGGACATGGGGTCTGGAATCCTGTCCTAGGTCAGTGCATCCACAGTGCTCACTTAAACTTTCCCCAGAAAGCCCCCAAGTCGATGTCATTCCACCATCCCAGCATGTGCCGGGAATCCTGTTTCTCAGCCCAGCAGAGGTGTCAATTTCAGGTCCAGAAAGTAAAAATCCAGACCAGGATTTTGTTTCAACCAGCTAGTTGAGCTCTCTGTGACTATGACTCTTTATCCTCAAGTGATTGGTTGAAACAAAATCCTGGTCTGGATTTTTACTTTCTGGACCTGAAATTGACATCTCTGCCGCCCAGTCCTCTGGAACCCACAACCGTTCCACATTTTTGCTCCCTTCCAGCTCCCAGCACAGCTGTATCAGGGATTCTATGTTCTTAATTGGCTGGGAGCTGGGAGGCAGCAGATATTTGGACTGTCTTGGGATTCCAGGTGACTGAGTTGAGAAACACCGGTCTAGCTTTTCAATATCTAGAGAAGGGCCAGGGCTATTGTCTATGGCCTCTCATTCCGGAACTTTCTGTCCCCACTTGAATGGGCCAGTATTCAGGACAGATGGATCGCTGATAAACACATCTCTCATAGTGCAGGGATTGGTCTGCAATTTGCATGTTTATTAACGCTGAAAAACAAATAAAGTAGACTTTGTCCAGTTCCTCCATAGGAGTTTGTGCTGATTACATCTGTGTCGACCCTGTACGCAGAAATTCCATTCTAAATACCCAGATAACATCTGCTCCTTCTCAGATGAGGTTAATTAAGTTTATCGTCTCCGGCAGGCTCTCTCGCTGGGTTAGCGAAAAGCCTTTAAACGTTATCACCTCGTTAACAAGCCGATGACAGACTGAAGCTACTTGAAGCCCCGTTTCCTTTGCTTGTTTGTGTTTCACGTTCAGTCAGCACTTGTGTCGACGAGGGATGAGAGAGAGATCCTCATGGGAGCCTAGGGTGGGCTTCTCTTCGCTTCACGGCGCCCCCTGGTGGAGCCACGGTGAAGCTACATGCAGACATGCCAGCCAGCTCCCTGGAGACCCGCGCTCAACATCTTGTGTATAAATCAGCTTTCCTGGAGTCTCCTTCCTCTCACACCAGCCATGGGTGGATCTTCAGCATTCCAGCTCTCCCATGATCTCGAATTGATGAATGTATCGGGCCGTCAGCGACAGCACGAGGTGCAGTTTCGAGTCACGGTGATTTATCTCCGTGAGACGGAGTCTCGCAGATGCCCATCCCAGCTAATCTCACCAGCCGGCGGCCTCCCCATCTCAAATTTTCCGCCCGGGAAGTTTGACATATCGAGAACCAGCAGAGGTTTTAATAAATGAGCAGATGTTTATGATGGGTAACACACTAAATCACTTAGACTGTTTTTCAGGTAAATCCCACATGCTGCCAGTACATATAAGCAGCATAGCAACAGTGCAGGTGGTGTTTGCCTCAGTGGGTTCAGGTGCTGTGCCTGTGTTTGGAAGATTGCTAGGTCAGTTCCTACGGGTGATTTAACCAATGCGGCACTTGTACAAGGCGCTTTGCCCACAATTTCTCTGGGGATGATAATTGTACGTTGCTTCGGATAAACGGACAAAAATGTTAATTGCACGTAATTGTAAGAAGGTTTGAGGCTGGCCTGTTCGGTCGTATGATCGCAGGTGTTGCTTTCCTTAGATCTGACACTGGCTTTGTTGTCCTGTGCAGTTTCTTTGCATTGAAGCCAGCTTCAGACTGACTTGGGATGGGTTATGTGTTTTGTGTGCTCGTGGAGGTATAACTTACGCAATAATGTGTCATGGGCAGAATGAATAAATAGAGAGATAACCAATCAGATTGTAGAAAAGGCAGGTCCAAGGAAATAGAGGAGGCCAGGCCAAGATATTTGAATGGTTGATCTGACATCTGAAACAAGATCTGATTGGTTATCTCTCTAAACCAATCATTTGCCGTTCTACCCTCAGAACATGTTTGTGTAAGTAAAACTACCATGAGCATTTTGTGTTCGTATTCAGGTCCCTCTTCCCAAGGGCCTATACATGGATAGTGCCACAGGGGCACTGGCCCCAGCTGAAAGCTGATTGGTTCTCTAAGTGCCCCTCCCCAGTCATTCGCCAATTCAAAATATATCATTGGCTACTAATGAAATTGGCTCCTCAGTATGAATTATGGCTTATCTTATGCCCCCACCTTAAAAAGTCCTAGAAACACCTCTGCCCTCTCCTCCCTGTCACCCTGTTTTTCTACGGTTAACAGGACGCCTACAGGGTTTGCAGGTGAAATCCAGCCAGTAACACTCCCGGTGTTACATCACTCACCACCGGAGCCCGTCTCTAGCAGCAGGAACATCAAACGAGGTGTGCATTATGCTTCACCCCTCCCAAGCGGACCTGGGGGGGACTTTTGATGACATCGACTAGAAAAATACGGGGGAAAAAGAGCAGAAATACACGATGAACAGATGTAGCTCTGAGAAAGGAGTCATGGACAGGATCACCACCGGCCTGTAGGACATCGCAGAACTACATCTTAAATAGGACCAGAGGCCGGACCAGTGGCACCCCGCTGGTTCTTGGGCCGGTGCTGAGGAGCCGGTGGTCAGAGCCAGCTGGACGTTCGGTTGGATCAGGGGTGGATTACTGATTAAGGGAGACGGCCCTGGGGAATTTTGGGTAAATAAATCCTGGGGGTTACCGTTAATCTTGAAAAGGAGACGTAATGAACGATGAGGGCAAAGCCCCCTACTCATTTTGATGGATGTGGGGGGGTGGAGATGGCAGAGAGGTGAGGAAATACAATTAGGTCTCTATTAGACGTGGGTTTGGGCCGAAACGGCCACTTCTCATGCTGCGTGATAAGAGTGGGGTGGACTACGCTCCGGCGCACTTCATTTTTGCACTACTATGCTCTGCTGAATGATATGACAATACAATTTAGAAAGTGGTGATTTCATCCCCACGTGCTGATTTTAAGAGCGGCCGGGAGGACGTCAGTTCCCATCCCACGTAATGCGCATTGGTCGGGCACATGCAAAGCCTCCAAATTACATTCGTAATTAATTGTTGTAAGCAGAGTTGTAATTAATTCCGTGGGGGGTAACTCGGGGTGAATACTATCTCGCTGTGGAGTGCACGCGATGCGGGCCACTCTCTGGGCCCGCCCAGGCTGCTCTTCTCAAGTGGCCTGGGGAGGCTGACTGGAAAGTGGAATTAGGGGGGTGTTGATTCCCACATGTGAAGTAGGGGCAGGCTAACTAGGGCAGGGATAGTCAATTATTTTTCCCCAAGGTCTAAATTCCATCAGCAACACAACGCCAAGGTCCACTGCTCCCAATAAAATATTCTAGGGGGGTCCTCCTTGCTATACGTTGCCAGTGCGTGTGTGCGTGTTGGGGGGGGGTCCAAGTACTAGGGTCTTTGCTTTCATTTGCGTGTCTATTTATTAGTTCTCGATGGGGGGGTAACTTCGACCCTCATTTTCACCAGGTGGTGGGGGTTTGGGGTGGGGGGGGGGATGAGTCCGCTCACTCTCACCTTAGGGAGCTGAGAACGCCTACAGCCTGCCTCAGCGGTCTCCATGGAGATGCGGCAGGCCATCTGGAACACAATGTCCACGCCGCGCGAGCGGGAATGCAGACGCACAACCACCGTCATTTAATGAACTCGCCCCCAACTCTCCGCCGGGGACATCTCTCCCCAATCGACGTCACCACCATCTTTGGGTTTATTTCGGGGACGCTGTCTTTTTCGTTATTCCCAGAGGCCTTGCTGTTGTCCACCAATAACGTCCACAGGACATAACGCTAGGTCCGAAAATGCCGGCATCCACCAATCAGATCGCAGAATCGAACCTGAATCACATCTCCATGGTAACTCAGCTGCGTGTTGGGGCATCTGATGGCTTTATCATTGTACCTCATGTCCCGTAAACACTTTGTGATTTCTATGTGAGGGAGAAATAGTGCATCTGGTTACACGGTAATTGGACCAATTAGGTCTCAGGAAATGGGGTGCAGCGAAAAGCAGCATGCACGCTGCCCACAGGGGGGCGCCCTTGAGACTCCTGCTTTTATCTACTGTCCCCAAACTGTGTCCTGAGAAGCTGCACCCCTTGTCTGTGTGTGTTCCAGCTTAGCTTTTGATTAATTAGGCTCTCTCAAGCTCCGTGATTGAATTCTGATTTCAATTTGGAGTGAGCGAATTATTTGGGGGGGGGGGGGGTTGTTTCGTCCATGTATCGGTGTTATGATGAACACAGGCTCTTTCTGACGGAGTAATCAGTCCCTAAATGAGGCCTCATTAACTGAAGTAAATTAACCAAACCTTTTCAGACGCATATCCAGCAGTCATCCTGGGCTCTTGCGCAGGGCTCTTCATGAACAGAAACCTTCCTGAGTAATGAAAGCCGCTCGTTTACATCCAACATAAAATACTGGCCTGTAGTATAGTAAATAGTGTCTGTTTGCTCCACACAAACTTTCCTGCACAGGTTTTGGTGAAGTCCTCTTTATTTGGAGAGTCACCCTTCTTACTAAGAGCCACGGCTGGACTGGAATTTTGGCCCATAGGCCCACCAGTAAAGTACAGGAAAGCCAGGTGACCTGTCCAAGCCGGATAAGACCCCCTGGTGTAAACCTGCCTTCAAAATAAGATGAGACCCCAATAATTTACTGAGCTACGTTTCGGGGCCTCGTGATCTCAGTTGTCACACCTGCATGGAGCTGCAGTAAAAATTTGCTTCCCACCTCCCAATTTTGAAACCACCCCCCTCCCCCCCCCCCCGAAACAATGCACCTAAGGTGGGATGTCTGTGGCCTGGAACTCGCGACCGATGCTGCACGTTACATCATGGAAATTAACTCCACTTAGATTCTCTTCAAAGCAAATTATGTGACTTTTAATCTGACTATTCGCACGGCCTCGTCAATAGTAAAAAGTACAAATCTGCATGAATTATAAAAGTGCTTTAATAATTCATCTCCAATTATTTGAACATCACAAGCATTAAAAATGAAAATGTCGTCTTAGCTGAGCCAGGAGTGCTATCTGAATCAGCCGGCAAGCGCTGGCATCCAGCTCCCTGTTTGTTAGGAAGTCGAGAGGCTCGTCTGATGTGCTTCCAGACGCCTCCTTTGAAGCCTCGGATGAAAACCTCCTTTTGCGTGCCGCTGGAACGACGCTACCTCGTACGGCGCATGTTTCATTCGCTGACATCCTAAGTGACTGAGTGGTCGTTAACCTGGTGAGGTCACCCCAGCCACGGGAACTCTGCTCTGACGGGGGCTGCTTCGCATGCGTCAGGTTCATATGTTGTAAAGCCCACCCCGCCCCAGGCCTGGAGGCTCCGCCCACCACACCATGTGACCTTCTAACCAGAACATCCATCCATCTTCCATAACTGCTTATGCAGTACAGGGTCACCTTGAGCCTGGAACCCATCTCAGAAATATAATCATCATCATCAGGGATAAATGTAAACATCCATCCATCCATCCATCATCCATCATCCATCCATCTATGTTCGATAACTGCTTATCCACCTGCGGCCAACCTGCTGAAACACACACACACACACAAGTCAGCCAGATCTCACATGGGGGCCAAACACGGAGACAACACAGACACACAGAAGCGAGACATGAACAGCCCACCCCAGCCCGCCGCCTGGCCTGCAGGTGCGAGCACAGCGCTGCCCTTAAGTAATACATCATCCTGTAAATATTAATGATGAATGAGCAGCGACTTACAGCCAGACCTGTGATTCAGACCCATTCCTGCAATACAATGAATTAAACAGTGCTTAATATGTGCGCAAAGTCGTTTACAAGCACTGAGACTGATCGATTTGCATTGAGCTGCAGGGTGCAGCTGGAGGGGGGAGGAGGCGGGGGGGGGGGGCAGTGCGATCTGCTCTCACTAGAGGCTGGAGAAGACCCCTGTGTTGCTAAGCGATGAACATCCACCCCATAATGATTACTGGTTATATGGGGGATTGTGATGATTAGGAACTCAAGGAAGCACCACATTTGATACAACTACCAATATTAGTTCTCCAAACACTCCTACAACAATAACAGTCTCACTACTACTACTTCTAATAATAATAATAATAATAATAATAATAATGACAGTTACCTGCTATTGATCTACCCATCTCCCATAACCACTTGACCAGCGCACGGTTGGGTCGCACTAGACTTCTTTTCAATACAACATGATGTCCTGGTATGTATTGTGCCATCTATAACAGTTCATTGCACACCAAAGCTTGCAGGAAGAGGCTGGGGGTGTCCCTTGTGAGGTGCGTTCTGGGAACCCGGGAATAGAAGCGCGACCGCCCTGTTGTCCGGGGCGCCGGCTCCGGACGGAGTAGGCGCGGCCCGCTTTCCTGGTCTCAGCAGGCCCATTCGGAAGCAGCAGCCGAAGTGTGTTTATGGATTCCCCCAGCAAAGCCCCAGTGTTCCCCTAATCAATGCGGGAGGAGATTAAGTGGCTGATGAGTTTCTGCGTCCCCTGTCAAGTCAGCGACAGCTCAGGCACGGCGATCAGAGATGTCAATTTCAGGTCCAGAAAGTAAAAATCCAGACCAGGATTTTGTTTCAACCAATCACTTGAGGATAAAGAGTCACAGTCACAGAGTGCTAAACTAGTTGGTTGAAACAAAATCCTGGTCTGGATTTTTACTTTCTGGACCTGAAATTGACACCTCTGACGGCGATGTGTTTAAAGTGGAAGTGCCGTCTCTGCTGCCTGACCTGTTCCTGAGACGGTAGCAAGGCAGCAGTCCTGGGACCGGGGGGCTCTGTGGGCGGTGGTCCGGGGATGGCTCAGGCTCTCGGTGTCAGTGAGCTGGCGGGACATGAAGCCCCACTTTGTCATACCTACTCTTGTAATAATAGAGCAATAACACACTGGGCCGTCAGCTCATAACAAATAGCTTTTTACAAGCTGAATCACCACTAACATGTTGGTTCCAAACCCCTACCAGCATCTAAACCATTTCTAAGCTTACTAAAAGGCAGTCTGCAGAATAGACATTATTTACTTACTGTAATATTATACACTTTCAATGCCCTGGAATGATATGTGGCTGTGTCACTTTACTGAAATCTCTCTAATATTGAGGGGTTCGCTAACCTGAGGGGTTCCCGCTAAACCCTCCGCATGATTTCCCTGTGCTCATACAGATATATCGCGTCATCATTCGGCTCTTTCCACTACTGCCTTGCTCAAGGGGACCACAGCGATTCCCCAGTAAGAGTCGTAATATGCGGACATTTCAGCCACCGCATTTTCTGCTGGTCGAAGCTCTTTGCAGCCTTGCAATTTTAAATTCTATATCCTCGGCCTGGAGCGGCCAAATCGACCTTCCCATGGGAGGAGTCGTGCTGGAGACCTCAGGTGCCTCAGATGAGGCCAAAACCATGGGAGGGAGGGCGGTGGTTCAGCCAATGAGGAACTGAAGAGGTTTGATGACATTCTCACTTCTCATACCTATGCATATTGTCAACATTTGATGCTTGTTTCACATCTAAAAATCACCTGGGAAGCATATAATCAATGTGATTTGGCATGTAATTTTATTGTTTCATAGCACAAAAATTTGATAGCTAAAATTTTATATTTGCAAAGGAATTAATATAATCCCTTGGATTAAAATGTTCTTCACTACAGTTTATGAATTATAAATGAAATCATTCTTTTACATGCATTACATGGTCTAACATGACAGGTAAATATAGTTTTGGCATTATATTTACAAAAAAATACCCTATTTCCAACCCACTTATGTAAAATGGCTCCTGTAAATGCTAATAGCACAGGGATGGGGGTGATCTGATTTACTTGGGTTACCCGTTGGAGGTTAATCGTTTATCACTGCTGCTGAGGTAAGCCGACCACCTTAAGCCACAGGCGGGGGGGTGGGGGGTGGGGCATGAAGAATGTCCAAGCTTATTAGGGGGTCATGTTTGCTCTCATCTGCATTCATCTCATGCTCCCAGCTTTAATACAAATTGAATCCATTATTCATTCTGCACGCCGTGGTGTAACACTATATCCCCACTCCCGCATTTTTAATTAGCTCGAACCCCTGTCCTCATTTTCCTCAATACTCTTGCTGCCTTTATTACATGGCCTTGTATTTGGTAATAGGACAAAATCACGTACAGGGCTGCAGGTTCTACCCAAGCCTATTTTCTGTGGAAGGCTTCTTGTGAGACACTTATTATTAAGATGTTTTTAATTTATTAGCACTTGGATTATGATTGAATGTGGGCTGTTCATCTTTTCCCCCGGTCTGAATTTTACGATACGACTCGCAGAGGTTCCGGGCTCCCGGGCCCAATGGAAGCGTTTTAGCGCATTCTTGATTTAATGGGTTTCGAACCGCCCGTAAATTTCGGGTGACGGGCGTGAGC
>JAODKN010000046.1:4039161-4050592 GCA_026774425.1 Petrocephalus zakoni
CCCCGGTGCCCCCGGGGGGTGGGGGCTGGCCTGGTTTGCGGGGGGGGGGGGGGCGGGGGGGGGGGGTAACCTCCCGCCCCCGGGGGTCGCCTGCTTTTGGGGGGGGGGGGGGGGCACACATCTGTGGGGCTTCCTGTGGAAGTGTAGGATCGGGGAGGTGGGGGGCTAAGGGCTGGAAACGGCAGTCCTGATTCCCAGCGTCACTCTGACATCAGTGCCATTTCCCACGGACGCAGCCCTCCAGCCTGGGGCCTGCATGCGTGACTTACTCTCGGACGGGTGACTGTACTGGTGAAAGCCAGTCGGGACCTGGATTCCACTGTCCGGGGACGGGACGGGTGTCGGGAGCCAGGCCGGGCACCGAGAGGACGCCGCGCATTCCTCATCGCGGTGCCTCCTCGAGCGATGGTATCTGCGCGGCACCCCTATCTGCCGACCAGGAGCGCGGCGCTGTCATCGCCGCTCAGCCGTCCCGCGCACCTATGCCGCTACGTGCCCGAGCTCCCGTCTCTGGGCTGAGCCACGCCCTCCCCCCGCCCTCTCGCTCACCAACGTGGGGAATCCTGCTTCTCCACAGCATTTACGGCTCGATTCCGCCCAGGTCCGTTGAGAACGAGAACCAGCTGCCCCCTCAGCTGTGTTCACTAATAATTAAGCTGCTGTGTGGAGGGCGTGATCCTCTTCAGGCCTGTCTCGAGAAATTCCCAGGCCTGGAACAAAATTACTTCAACCGGGCCCCCATAAGAAGCAATCACCTGGGCCCTCTCTAGGCCCAGGACAACTTCCCCAGTTTATTCCCCAGAGACGGCTGATCCGATCTTCGTATTAGTTATTCCTGCTGCTTTATCAACATGTGTGACATGCTGTAGTAGCCTATACTGTAGCATACTGTAGTAGCCTATACTGTAGTAGCCTATACTGTAGCATATACTGTAGTAGCCTATACTGTAGCATACTGAAGTAGCCTATACTGTAGTATACTGTAGTAGCCTATACTGTAGCATATACTGTAGTAGCCTATACTGTAGCATACTGTAGCATACTGTAGTAGCCTATACTGTAGTAGCCTATACTGTAGCATACTGTAGTAGCCTATACTGTAGCATACTGAAGTAGCCTATACTGTAGTATACTGTAGCATACTGTAGTAGCCCATACTGTAGTATACTGTAGCATTCTGTAGTAACACCGTGTACTCAAACACCGCATTGTTTATTATTAGTGTCATTCCACAATGACAACTCATAATGCTGCACAAAGCATATCGTTGCTCATGCAGATTAAATTTGCCATTTGCGAATCCATCCATGCCTCCATCTTCTAACTGCTTTTCATGGACAGGGCCAGTTATGGGGGGTGGCAGAAGCCAGTCCAAGCCAGCACTGTTCGCACCCTCATGTCCTTTGCATTCTGGGATAGTAGGTTCCAGGCTCACCGCGACCCTGTACTGCGTACGTTGGCTATCCAACGAGACCGATATTTCTCCTCGGTGTATGACCCATGCATCATGTACCTGAAGGCGATTAAGAAACTGTGACTTTGATTGCTATCTGCCTGACTTCAGGCTTTAAGTCCTTAATCACCACCATACCTGCTGTCTGAGATGCCTCACTAAGAGATTATACAGGCAGTTTTTGCTTAGTGTATGCCAGGCATACATTCTTGAAATAGTTTAAACGCATACCAAAAAACCTCGTAAAGCCACGCAGTTGTAGAAACGTCCCCCCAGCTGCGAGCCGTGCGGGGTCTGCGCTCTACGTGCCTTATCTGCGCAGACGCAGCCACAGCCGGGATGCCTCAGGCCCCGGCGCTTACAAACAAGGGGGCCGTTATCTCTGCTGCGGTGTGAGAGCACGTGGAACGCCTCACCATCACCACCCCCCCCCCACCCCTGACCCGTCCCAGCCCCAGCCACCCTGAGCTACAGCCTCTAGGTGGGTCAGACCCGCGATTGTTCACAAGCATTCTCACATTGGGCCGCCTTCTGAAGAAAACGGACTTCTGGTCCAAAGTGTAATAACATGAGGACTGAGCGGATTTGGGTCGTGCTGCTTTTATAAGATCAGTGCTAAGTAACCGAAAGGGAGTTAGGAGCCGGAGATGTCGGCTAAGCTAACCGGGCTGCCTGGCGGCTGTTTACCGAGCCCGCGCCGGGCTAAACCCCCCGGATTCCCGGGATTTATTCAGCTGCGTTTTGACCGTAATGAGTTTGAGTTTTCTGTGCCTCCATCCGCGCACGTGTGGTACCACGTTTCACTAACCTGCAGAGTGGTTAAAGTCCGCCGTCACAAACATAGCTAGCTC
The DNA here is from genome assembly GCA_026774425.1 of Petrocephalus zakoni. Lineage (NCBI taxonomy): Eukaryota > Metazoa > Chordata > Actinopteri > Osteoglossiformes > Mormyridae > Petrocephalus > Petrocephalus zakoni. The sequence goes on from JAODKN010000046.1 coordinate 4,041,466, forward strand.
AACAAAAAATCAAGGGCCGTTGTTTTTTTCGTCCCTCATCGATATCCATCTAGCATTTTGTCGGTTGGGTTGTTGGGTTGTCAAGGGGAAGTCTTTGCAGCGATATGAATAGAAATTAAACAGGGGGGTGTATTTACGAAGATGGCTGCACACCCCCCTAGTGCACAGTGACACACAAGGCCTATGACATCATTACAGACACAGCAAACTAGAGAGTAGATTGTGTGTGTGTGACAAAAGCACTTCCCAGAATTTGTGTTCGTGCTGCACAAGTTGTTTACCCACCTGTAACTATTTGCAGGTCAAAGAGAAGATTATTCATTGAACTTTTTAATTCAGTTATAACTTTCCTTTTTATGAGACATACAATATTTCTGACATCTGACAAAGTCAGCAGAAATGCTTTTGATTTGTCGTCCTTCAAAAATACTTGTCCAAAATAATAATAATAATATCATGCCGATGTGTAAGCGATGTTCAGCAGCTATTCCTGTGAGTGTTCAGCTCACCAGCTCGGGGCAGGCGTAGCATAGTGCAGTGGTTAGGGACACAACCGTGTAATCGAAAGATCGCTGATTTGAGTCCCTGACCCGCGGGTACCGTTGAGGTACCCTGAGCAAGGTACCGTCCCCAAGCCCTACTCCATGGGTGCTCATGTAGCTGCCCCCTGCTGTGTCACATGGGTTAAAAGCAGAGGGCACATTTAGACCGGAAATGAGCAGGAAAGCGGGCCGGGCTGTCAGTGTATGTCGTCCTTGCTTTGTTGACTCCCCTCTGATAGACTAACGGTGAAAAGCAAGGGAGAAAGAGGGGAGGAAGGAAATGCAGAGAACTAGCAGGAGGTGTATAGATAGATGCACACATGGGAGGGGAGGAGGATATGGGTCATTAGCTCCAAAGACACTCAGCCAGGATGAGAGATCCTGCAGGGTGGCTCAGTAGGCCGTAATGTTACCTGCTCCGTCCTGTTTCGTGGGTTTGAATCCCTCCTCTGCTCTGCATTTGGAGTTTGCACGTGCATCTGATTTAACACACCCGGTGTGTATGTGCCCTGTGAAGGGCTGGCATCTCAGATCTGTTTTTGGTTTATTTTATTTAGCTCTTATCTGAAGCAACGTTTTATTTTGAGACAGCGGGGTCAGTGACAGAGGGTTAAAGTCCTTTCTCAAAGAAAAATGGCGCGACCACTCTGCCAAGCCTGGGACTGGAACCAGCAACCTTCTGATGACGGGCCCAGCACCTCCCCATGAGCTTGCTGCTGCCTGGGATAGGCGCCAGGCCCCAGATTACCATGACTATTGCAGCGGTTAGAAGATGGATTGGTGAAGAAATGAGAGGAAAAGTGCACTTAGATGAATCATTAATTGCAATTTAGCATGGTTAAAAAAAGTGGATGCGACTGGAATATTCATGGTACCTTTGGTTTAGAAGTATCGAGGTCTTGTAGTGAATAAATCATAAGTCTTCATTTATTCAAATCGCGGACACTGTGGAGGGTTGCATGTTCGGTCCGATTGTAGTGGTGTTCTGACCCGCACTCTCAGCTAGTCTCTCACAAGCTCCTCAGACCCGAAACTTTTCCATTTCAATATCTCACAGCAGTGAGAATTAAGTGAAACCATGTTCGCGGGGACCCCCGGGGGGCTTTAGCACCACGATGCGTTCACCCGTCTTTGTACAGAGATGATTCTGATCCGTTAATCCAGTCGGATGGTTTACTGAAGAGACTCACGTAGAGAATCCCACTCAGGGCAGATACAGTAATGCTGATCCTGAGATTACACCCAGAAACAGGAGCCTTTAGCTCACAATGCTAACCAGTACTCCACTCCTTAACTGTACAGGCACAACCTTCATGTCAAGGACACTTTCTGTGCTTATTTCTGTAGAAATCTATGCTGATTTCTGTGGAACCGCCCATCCTTGCAGATGGAGTCTTGTAACTCCTCATCCACTTGTGCGAGAGGTGATGGGCATATTTAAGAGTGAAAGTATACTCATTCATGATTGGATTTACAGGATGTCTGTGTTCACCGTCCATTTCCTCAGAAGTTACATGATTTCCACTAAACGATCTGTCATTGTTTGGCTCATCCGAGCCCCCTGGTGTGCGGCTTCAGCGTCCCATAGTAATGCATCCTGTGAGCTTGTGGAATTTTGGCGAAGTTCAGGAATCCTGCCTCCCAATCTCCACTACTGCTGTGACTGTAATCCAGAGGGGTCCGTTTTTCAGGGCTGGAGAGCTTAGTCCAACTGGGGTCACATAAAGCATGTCTGTTAGTGGCTGTGTCTCAAGACAGATTAAATGGATCCCTCCTCGCCTCTGCCCCTTTAGCAACACACACAAACCTCTCCTCACACATCTGCATATCTATGCCTACATCTCGTGACAATGCAAACCCAAGAACTGAACACTGACACAACCCAAGGGCTCATGCATGAAGGCCACGCCTTGGCACGTTCACGTGCACGTGAAAGTGGCCACTAAAGTGATCTGGTTACTTGTGATGAAGTTGACCTGTCAGTAAACCTGTCTCTTTAAGATGGAAAGGACCAATCAGAGGGCTTGGAGAACATGATTTATATATGTAACTGGGAGGGGCACAGGGATGTCATTTTGAGCTTTTAATACGTCTGTTTTATGCTTACCTATGTAACACGCACATAATGGAGGTGGATTGGGATGCCAATGAACAATGAAAATAAATCCCATCGAGCAGCTAGAGGAATGTGAGGCTTAACAGTAGGGAATGGATGACTTGTTAACTGTGCCCTAAGCAAAGGCTCTTAAGCATATAACTGTATGGATCAATGTCATCTCTGTTATCCTCTGCAGCTGTTATGTATGAAGGGCCGGTTCATCTCCAAGGAGAGCTGTGGCCAGATCTGACCAATCGCAGCGTCGGGTGTGTGGCCCACGTTTCTGTTTACTCACTACAGTGTAGGTGTCAGAGTCAGTCAGCAGTCAGACAGGTTCTCTGAAGACTGCATGGCTGTCTGGAGAAACGTGTAAGGCAAAGCTAAACAGCCAGGCTAAATGATAACAGATAATTGCTAAACGCTAAATTCTAAAAATGCTAACGGCTAAAATGCTCGCAGCCCTTCTCCATAGCTTAAGTATGGCTACCACAAAGCTGAGTGGAATGTGATAGTTATATAGCCACAGAGTGTAAACAGCGGCTCGCCAGATAAAACTGATTATACGTAGGGTGTCTTGTTACTTCGGTTTTGTACAACATTAAGATTCCTGAGTTTGGGCCGCAATGGCATTTCCTCCTAAAATTGCCACAGAAGTCTGTTCACTCTCTGCCGCCGCGTTGGGCTGATTTAATTTAGCAGATTTTGTGGTTTCGCCAGTTAAGCACATAACTGCAAAAAGAAGTTTTCGAAGCATATCAATAAACAGCGCATTAAAATTATAATCTTTGGTGACATGGGTAACATTATGTGGCTACCTGGACTGAATTATACTATCTGCTATACTGCAGAGATTCAGTGTGCAAGTGTGTTTATGGTTACAATTGTTAACTTGAACCGCCCCATCAGATGTAAATAAAGAAAGCAGGGTCACACTGTTCAAATACTGTGATAATCCTTCATCCATATATCTGTGAAGGCTTTTCCCATGGTCTACAGAAGGCAAGGCTGCTGCAAAGTCAGACTGCTGCACCTCCTTAGGAGGCCCTGTGCCTGTGCTCGGGTGACCGACCCAGAGCCCTGAGCCCGTGGTCCATGCAGAGCTGAACCGTCCCCTTAATGTTCGCGCGGCCGTCACTAGCGATGGCGACAAAGCTCCTGATGTAATTTTTCATAGTTTCATCGTCATCGTTCTTTCATTCCTCAAGCATGCCGCCCCCCGCAAAAACACCCATATCCCTAGAATTGTGTCTGTTCCTCATTTCGAGTCATTTCGTTTCAAGATTGTCTCCCACCCCCGCACCCCTCTGTGTCAGCAGACTCTCCAAGCTACATGCCAGAAAACCCAGGGGAGCCCATCAGCTCAGATGTCCGGAGCAACATCTGCTAATTAGCCGAACGCCGCGAGCCCCAGCAGGGCGTGACACCGTCAGCGACGCCCACGCTGGCCGTGACATGGTAGCATTAGCGAACCGGGTCCTCCAAGGCGTTGTCTGACTCTACAGATAATGTGCAACAGCTGCTCTGATGGGGAGGGGGGCGTCCGGCTGCACCCTCACGGCCCCCCCAGCTGTGGCGGGGGGGAGGTCTGGTGTCGAGGTGAAATCAGGTTGTCGCTCGGAGCGTCGGCTCGGGAGACCGAGGAAATCTGAGCACAGCGCCGGTCTCGGACCGGGCACAACGGGCTCTGTCGCCGATCCCCCGGAGGAGGATCCCACTTTGGAGGGGAGCAGTGGTGGGCAAAAGCATTGACTGGGAACGCGGTGGAACGGCAGCAGGGGAACGCCATTCTGCCCCTGTGCCTCCGAGGATCACAGCATGGAGATGTAGTGCTCTTTTCCACTGTTGCCTTTCCTCAGTTTTCATCTGCAAACCCTCCGGCACCCCGGAGGCGCATACCCACGCCGGATATTGCCATGCGGTACTGGTGCTGGGGAGGGGGGGTGCCTGCATGCTACCGTGGCAGGTTAGAAACACAGCTTCCATGATGTGTCTAAGGGGGGGCGGGAGAGTGTGCCTTTGTTGCTAAGGTGATAGTCAAGCTTGTGCCACAGAACTGGGAGTCGCACGGATTCCAAAAATAACCTCTCGTCGGATCCGGCCCGGCCCACCTGCAATGGCGGACCCACCCAGCCCTCTGCCGTCCACCAACGCTCCTTGCTAACTGCACACAACATACAACCACCCCCCTCCTCCACCCACTCACAGGCTCAATCCATTATCCTTTACCTTCATTAGCTACGTGAGCAACAGAACAGCTCTACCGTGGTTGCCATGGTATCCTCATAGCGACGATTTCGGTTGTGGGTACCACCCATTCACATTTTGTAAGCCGGAGAGAGAGAGACAGAGATGGGGGAGGAATAGCGGCACTTCGAAGGCTTGTGATATGGAGAACCTCACAGGCGGCGGAACCGCCAGGCACGTGCCCGCAACGCAGGCTGCTGGCGTGGCGGGGAAGCCGTCACTGTATCGGAAACCGTTCTCCTTCATTTTCAGAGCAGATGTGACTTGATCTTAATGACGCGTTTGATATAATCGAATTGCAGAAATCGGTAGATTGTAATTAAATTTCATCCTTGGAATAGATACGTATTGATTCCTAGCTCTGAGTCCGGAGCAGCATCCCGTCCTACTGGATGAAATTGAATCATATAACAAAATGTGGCCATTCCCACGTGCTATTGGTCGATGGACTGCCCAGTGGTATGCATTCTTGAGAACCTGATGAAAGGGCATTTCCATCTGCATGTTTCCCTCTATAATTGGAAACCGCATAACAATAGCTCTGAATATTTTGAACACTCAATTTATCCCCTGATTACTGTATTCCTGTTGTCTCTGCACACAATGTTCCTATCCGAGTGGCTTGACTTGGGGGTGGGCGGAAAGGGGGGGGGGTTGCATGATCAACTTAGCTTGTTTATAATCACACTAAGTGTTTAATATGCACCGCGGATCAGGGGAATTTGTATCAATCTATAAAGGGTAAGCAGACCATGATATTGTAGTGGGATTTGGCCCATGTGTGAGTGTACTTCCTTATTAATTGTATCATGTGTCAGAGGGTCTTATGTGGGACGTCCTTGGAATGGTCCTCATCCGCTTCCCATCCCATCCAAAGTTCTCACATTCCCTTCTGGCCCCTGTGGGTGTGCCCCGCCCCCCCGCTTCGCCTCTTCCTCCTCCTACTGGTGGGGTGGGTCAGGAGCCGTTGTGTTCCCACACTGGCCTGGGACGGAATACCCCCCCCCCCCACCCGAGGAATCCCCTCCTGCAGTGATCGCTGGGTCACTGGCTCTCCGGGAAAATCGCTGGTTAAAATCTGCCTGGAAATGCCAAAGAGGGCCCAGAGGAAAGCAGAGTTTACAGCCACCCCCCGGGAATCTCCTCGACATCATTCAGACTGCAGCCCCCAAGTAATGGCGCACCTTCCAAATTCAGGGAAAACTGGCCCTCTGCAAGCAGGAGATGCAGTCGTTAGCAATCCAAACTGGTTTGTAGGGAATAAAGTCGGAACGGCTCTCTGCCCCAGCCTGACAACATGCCGGAACATGTGCGCAAATTGGTATCGCCTAAAATTACCTGGTGCGTCTTCCGGAATGCACTGAAGCAACTATAAATTTCTCGTAAAAATGTCTGTACCTAAATATGCAACCCATGACTTTCGGTGATGTCATTTCCTGTGGTTATTTCGATATGGTTAATTGGTGTTATCTGTCACACCCACTTGGAGATCATGTCAACAGCCACTTTTATCCAAAGCATTCTAGGACCTGGAACTCGTAAGGAACACGCTGAGAGCCACAAATCACAGATGACCGCGATCAGCTTCGGCAAATCCCCAAATCAGTAGCAGAAACGACCAAAGTAAGCAAGACGTGTCAACACTGGTTAATATTGTATGCAGTCAATCACAGGTCGATTTGTTTCATGGAATTCAAGAGCTGGATGGTTTGAGCAGCCAAAAGTGTTTTTCTTTGTAAGGAAATGTGAAAGAACCATATTTTCTTTGCCTTGGGATATTTGCACAGCCTGATTCTAAGCAGACACTGGGATTCACTTTCATGTAGGATCGATATCCAGCCCAATTGTTTCCAAAGCCAGGAACAAAAAAAAAACAACAGATATCCTGGAATATTTGGGAATCTACTCCATCTGGAAACCACGGGGACCTGGAATATGCCTGGTCAGAAGAATAACACACCTAAATCAATAGCCGGCCGTACGGCAGTGACCCTGCCATGCTCGGACAAGAAACATGACACCATGTCTCACCAGCCAAGTATTTCTCAAAGATGGTATTGAAAGCCAGGCCACCTCCACACTGCCCAAATTCCACTCCGCTCCCATCCTCAGGTCTCTGTGGGGGGCGGGGCTGCACGTCGAGGGACATCAAAAGCAGGGCCGAAAAATAAACACAATCCCGTCTCGTCCATAACTCAACCTGCTCACCACAGGCAAAGACACACGACCCGCAAACGCTGGAATCCGCCCCCTCAGGCAAGCAAACCTAGTTGTGAAGGATGGAATGTTTGGGGGGGGGGGTTCCTCCATGTTGGGGGCACATCTATTCCCATGAAATTCTCCATCGAGGTGAGAGATTGTCTATCTCCATCCTGCTCTTCTGCAGCTTTTTCTTTACTCTAAGATGGACGCTTGGTTGGGTTGGGTCTGGGAGAGCAGGATGAGGGTGACACATGGCAGTGGGCAACTGATCGGGGGCGTCACTTATGCTATCGGCCCATAAGCAAACGCTTGGGTCTCCTGAGGACGTCTCTGCTTGGTCAGACGTTCAGAAAAGAGACTTTGTGTGGACCAAAGCGGCTGCTGATTAATAATGAAGACAGCAGACATAGAAGATGGTCAGATGGTCCTACTTCTGTAGGAAGGAGCCCAACCGATGTGGTAGAAAAACACTAGCCAGTTCTTCCTATGCCACTCCTTTACGCTGTTTTTTGACTAACTGCAGCAACTGGTAAAGGGTAAATCTGCCTTTTTGCAAACGGGAATCCTGACCTCTACAGCCCACCCCGATCCAGATGAAAGCTTCCAAGACCATTCATTACATTCTAATTGAGGACGTTAGGGCCACTTGTGGGGTTTGGTGCCAGGCACATGAACAGAGATCCCCGTGTTACCCGGGTGGGGGGTCGCCATTTAGCGGCCGGTTTTGGGGGGGCTACCCAGTGGTTGGCATGTGTGCTGCAGGGCCCCCCTATATGGTGGAGAAGTGGCTGATTGGGAGGAATCACTGCTAAGCAGACTTAGATGCTGTGCCTGTGGTCAGAAGGTCACTGTTTTAAATCCAAGGGCTGGCAGAATGATGTCACCACTGGGCCCCTGAGCGAGGCCCTTAACCCCCGATTTCTCCAGAGACCATCTGACCCTGCTTTCACAAAAATTGTTCGTGGATAGAATTATCAGCTAAACAAACTCGAGACAACTCGAGAATTCCCAAGACGACTCGCAAACACAACGACCTGCTGTGGTCAGTAATATCTCAAGCTTGCCTCACTTATCTTCTTCGGTTCTAGTTCTTCATTAGGAAACTAAAATGAACCTTAAATGCCCCAGGCTGACTGTGACCCAGTACAGGGGATGCAGTCTGGAAGAGATGGATGGGTAGATGGAAAAAAAAACCAAAACCTTTCCCTCCCACTTAAATATTATGCAAAGCATCTCAAATTATGTTCAGTGTCCATTTACGTTGCGGCTTAATTACTCGCAGGTGATATTCGTCAGAGACGGGGCTTTGCTAATGCGACGCCGCGGGTGCGATTCCCAGCACGCAGGGAGCGCCTTGAATATGCGGCGTTTAAGATGTGTGAATCAGAGCCCGCCGAATCGTCTGCCAAGGGAGTAAATATCGGCGTAATGAGGCTCAGGTGAGCGGTCCGCGGTCTCTCTGCCATGAATCAGCGCCGCGAATCGACTCGCGAAGTAAACAGAGCGCCGGCCGCGGCCAAAACGGGAGCCGCTGCCCGCGGTTTGCGCCGCGCCGCCATTAACATTCAGCGCACGTCGAAGCCGGGGGAAGCGACAGCCTCCGCGCCGGGGGATGATAGCGACTGTGCTCCAGATCCTCCAAATCCTTGCTCGGGATCGACGCACGGCGTGGAACTGATCCTATTCGACATGATACAGCTGTCATATACAGCCCGAGTTCACGTGTCAACTCTTTGTTGTGGTTTAGTTTGGTCGCAAAACAGGAGTGCCCCTAGACATGTGGGGGGGGCAACTGATTTTAATGAAAATGAATGAGAACACACTCTTTAGGCTAATTTGTGTACATTTATTTTGGGGGAGTGGGGGCTGAAGAACATTCTACCCCCCCCCCCCCCACACACACACACACACACACCAGGGGCGTAGATTTAGGGTGGACGGAGGGGACGTGTCCCCACTAATATTCTCCGACCATTGAAATGTCCCCACCAATAATTTAATCCACTTAGTCATAGGTCCCCACCAATGTCCAGAGCAAATC
>JAODKN010000046.1:4050936-4068477 GCA_026774425.1 Petrocephalus zakoni
TCCTCCGACCATTGAAATGTCCCCACCAATAATTTAATCCACTTAGTCATAGGTCCCCACTAATGTCCAGAGCAAATGTACACCCTTGCCCTTGTTACTAACTCAAGTTTGCAGTTTGGCACAGTACAGCCTAGCTCTTCCAATGCAGCGCTTGGCCTCTTTACACGGAGTCTGGCCGCTTGAGAGCGTCACGGCGCACCACTGGAGACGCGCCAGCTTGCGAGCCACCCCCGAGGAGTGCTTCCCGTCCACTTGTGAAAGATGTCAGAAGTGTGCCGAGGATTAGCATTAGCGCGCTACAAGTCTGCGAGCCGGGGCCATGACGGTGAGGCAGGGTCCTGGTGGTCACAGCCGGCAGCATTTCATTAATCTTCTTCCCCCGCATGTGATTGGAAGCGACGTGCAGGTGAATAATAAGAATAGTAGTGAGTGTATCTGTATTCTATGGTATGTGTGTGTGGGGGTAGGGGTTAAGATTTAAAGGTGGACCCCCCTCTGTTTACTGGAATCGCTCCAAGGCCACTAGCTGCCAAGGTCGCCCCTGCTGTCCTAACCCTAACCCTAACCTCACTGCATCCGTAGAGAGCGACTCCCCTCTAAATCGATGGCAAATATGGGCGGGGGCAGCCTGGGTGACACGCTGAGGCAGTACGGGCCACCACACATGATTTACAGTGCATGGGAAGGCTGTTATTTATTTTAGGCTCTGAGTTGGTCGCCTGTTTCCCCCACCCCACACCCACATTCACCCACCCCACTCCGAGAAATTGCCGTCAACACACTAGGAATCCAATCAATCACAAAAAATGCATCGTCCCGTGGCATGGGACCACTGCTGAGCACCGTCGAGGCGAAAGCAAGCTTAAACATCAGGTAGGGGACGGGGATGGAGGACAACGGCTCAGTGCTGGAAGTCCTGCTAGCCTGGCAACCCTGCAGTTCCCTCACCGCCCATCTTTGCATCGTTGATGGGCGGATGGAACAGATCCAGGCGGCAGACGGATGCAGACACCCCCTTAGTGTCCCTCGGAGATTTTCAGAGGTACTGAAAGCTCACGGCTCCCAAATTACACACTGAAACTGAAGATGTGACGACACTTTGATATTATTCAAGCAGGCTATATCAATAATGATAACCCTGTACTGGTTAACAGATTATGGAAGATGGATGGATGGATGGATGGACAGAGATTTCCTATGTGCTTCCTGTCATGCATGAGGGACTAAGAGCTTTAGTAAACCTTGTGGTTGTTTGCATTGCATGTTCCTTCCATTAATTAACCACCATCACCCATTAGGTGTGACCTATTGGAATCCAATGAAAAAATCAGTCATTGCCAGTTTTGACCACTGGAGCGGCGCTGTGTATTGATACGATCTGGGGATATTATACCCTGGAGTTTATCAGCTGTGTGGTTAGTGTGAGGCCTACAGAACTATTTGAAGAATGGGGCTTGAAGCCTAATCTTAGCTATGATTCTTGAAGGACAATCAAAAAAATAATAATTCCTGGCCCAGTGTTTTTTCATTGCTCATAGAAATTGCTTTCTCAGGCAGAATTCGATAGCTTGTTTGGTCTTGCAAATTCACCATTTCTGTTTTGGAGATTATTTCCACCGTATTTCATTATTTTTTAAGTTTTTCCTCTGCTGGAATCCAGCCGAAGTCATGTAAGCCAGATTGCAACCTTGTGGATTGGGGAATGTTGGTCATTCACTGCTACAGCCATTGTGTTCCCTGTGAAGAGAGTCACACAATCCTCAGGCAACACATTACTGATCAGCCGCAGCAATCTGGAGGAACACTTGCGTCAAACTACCAGATTTTGTAGTATTATATAAATTCTGTTTCCTCGTTGTAGCCAAATTTAATATGAGAGCGACAACAACCACAAGACAGCCGATCGCTCACCAAAGACAAGTTTTCGCCGACTTACACAAAACAGCCTGACATTTTTACCAATTAAGGTAACATTATGTCATTAAAGCTCCAAGCGCACCCCATGCCCTGCTTCTCCCCCCGGGCTAATTTTGCTGCCCCCCCCTTGCATATGCATCTTTATTTCATTCAGCAAACAGCTCAGAAATGTGCTGGAAGCACATTTTAGACAGAGAATCAATGTGAGCAGATGGGGAGAAAGGAGATCGGATGGGATAAAATACACTATTTACTTTTGTTTTGTTTTTGTTTCTTGTTTTTTTTTTATATATAGCATTTATATGCCTAACCTATTTCATTCTGAGTGCTAAAACAGGGCAGGGCTGAACCAGCAACGAAGCCACGCTGGGGGGGAGACTTTTCTTATCTGAAAATGCTCCTGCAAATGGAGCCCCCGTGTAGAGGTCCCCCCCAGTCCCACTCAGACAGGCATGGTTGCACCAAGGATGACGTGCAGCATGCAGGCATGTGGCCTGCACCACTGCTCAGAATGACATTTGCGCTCCCCATGATTATTGCCCACCCCCCCTCCTTCCCCCAGCACTTCAGTAGCAGGAAGCAGGTGCTGCCACCCCCGGTTTCCAGAACCTTCCGTGAGAGGCCATAAAAGCAGTGTGCGATGGCGGGCTTCGGCTAACAGAACCGCAGCTCCATGTGTGGCTGAGCCAGTCCTGCGACGGTGACCAGACAGGACAAACAGGGGCACAATCACTACACGGACGCCGCAAACCTTAAAATACTCACAAATAGTATGTATCAACCTCGCATAGTCACTGCAAAGTCAGTTCTGTTAATGTCTTTCCCTTTATTCATTCATTCATCATCTGTTCATCCACCCATTTCTCATAAGCACCTAGGACAGGGCTCTGACAAGCCCTAACCAGATGTTTTAATGTGCTCTAAGGTTAAATAAACATCTCTTTTTATTAGTTTATGCACACTCTCATTTTGCAGTGCATAACTAAATTATTGATATAATGCTTATTGGAATCTCATGTGGCACACATTGGTGAAAGTTTTTCCCAGGATTATTCAGTGGGTCGCTGATGTTTTCATAGTATAAGGGTAAAACGGCAAGAGCCTGATCTTAGCTGCCAAACTGTGATCATTCAAGCACAAGGAGAAATCACACTACTGATGTTGTGATGTTGTTTGGGCAACTCATTTATGTAAACATGACCCTTTTATGCATCTGGGTACTTTACCAATGGGTTTTTAGCTCAAAGGTACAAGAGCGGAGCCCTCTGTGGGCGAAAACTTCAGTTTTGCAAAACCACGTGCTTAATCACATTGCAGCCCCCATGGCCTCGTGCACAGAGCAGTCGTGTCTTTATTATTCACTACAGTGTTTATATGAGTGACACGGTTTCTTTATTAATCACTCGGGCGTTTATGTGAATGACACATTTTGTCACTACTGTGCCTGTGGCCTCACGTTCCGGTTTCCGGACATTGCACTGCAGTTCTTTGCGTCGTCAGTGTGACTTAATAAATTTGCGCTGTTAACAGGCTCCGGGCGTAACGGCAGGCCGAAGCCTTGCGGACACGTGGAAAAGAAGCCGGGATTCAGTCGGTTTCCCCGGAACATTCTGGAAAGAAGCCGCCGATACTGTTTAAAGTTTGATCCAGGCATGGATGCTTCTTATAATCATGAGATATCATTCGAAGCGGTCTGTAACCGTGGGATTTTGCCGGCTCGATGTCTGCGTTTAGCGGATGACCGTAATTAACCCAGCTGTTCGATATCGGTCACGATGCAGCCCATCAGGACCAGATCCAATAGGAGCACACAGCTTATTGACATCGCGATGGATCTGGCTCACAGCCACTTATCCCAAAATGAACCCATTTAGATCCAACAAGTTTATGTTCTGCTGGATGAGCCCATCCGGGTCATTTTTTTGCTGAAGTGTTGTGTGTTGCTGTTTTTGTGAGTTAAAAGATGAGGCATTTAAGGTGTCTGTTTCCTGTTTATAAGGGCGCAGTGTGTGTCTGGAAGGTTCTGAGCTTCATGCGATTCTCAGCATCCTCCGAAGACGCAGCCCACTGTGGCTGCCGAGCTCTTAATTAATTATCTAACACTGAGCTTTTGATTAAATGAGTCAGACCTCTAATTGCATTAAATGGATGCATTACTAGACAAGTCGCCTGTCTGACAATCAAAGATGAAAGAAGTAGTACTCACCCAGGGTAGAAAGTTACTTAACATTTCTATTTGTTTGTTTATCTATTTATTTACCCTTTTAAATATATTTATTCATTTATTTGTTATTATTTTTAAAATGAATAATAGTGTATATATGATTTTAGCCTTTAAGTGGTTGAAAGCAGAAACAACTGAAAGAGCTATTAATCTAAATTAAAATCAATGTTGTGTTATATTGTTTTACCAAAGCGATTTATACCCACAAGCTCAGTTTTTATATGTTTTAGCCCATTACAGATTTCCCTCAGAAAAGAAAAAATTCGATTTGTTTCCAATGGGAAAAAACCAACATGAAGTCTTCAGAGGTTCATTCATTTTCCCTCGAGTGATTCATTCAATCAACAGCTCTCTAAAAAAAAAACACAATTAAGAAATCACCTGTAATAAAACACAATTTGCACAACGCTCCACCAATACCTTGGTTTGAAAACCATCGATGTACCATTTAATGGCACTAAGGATTCATGGGAATTCAAGGCTTTGAAACAAAAAAGCATTGTTATTTGATGTAAATAACATAAAATGTAATCAGAAATATGTGTGGGCAGTGTTGATGCTGTAGGTAGATCGTTCTGTTGATGTTTTCTGCCTTTGGGTTGGCTTTTTATAGCAGTTTGTTTTTAATGATGATACTGTTTCTTTGTGATTCTCTCTGTAGTTTGTTTCGGAGAGATTGGGAGCAACGTCTTGAATTATGAAGGTGAACAGACCGGCCGCCCCTCTGCAGGGCGTAGGTACATTCCACTGGTACCCTTCGACTTTCACCTGTAGCCCCATCGCACAGGGCAGGCTCTTTCCCGGCTTTTTCGGGGCCTCCAGCATGTACGTGCAAGCTGTACACGTACACCTCCGGGATGCTAGCTCTCCCAGGGCCCGCTGAGGAGGCATTTTCCAAAATTAGGTCGAATTGTGTCTCCTGTCAGTGATGCCAACCTGCGCACCCCCTCCCGCACCGCCACAGCACTTCTCCCACTTTAAGTATCATTCCCCTTCCACAGCATTGGAGGATAAACTGAAGAACAATTCCTGGCTTAATCCTCGACTTCTCACTTGGCTCATCGTGAAGAGGAGCAGGAAAGCTAAACGGCAGCGGGGAAAGCGAGCCTCCCACCCCTGTGGTGAGCAGGCCGGCTGCACCCTCCTCCCACTGGCTACTTGGTAGGCTCCCGTGGAGTTAAGCCAGACCGTGATTGACATTGCATGGTAAATACCACTGACTTGGGGGGGGGGCTTCCATCTCTAAGGTAAACACCTTTAGCTAGAGGCCCACTTTATCCCATCAGCAGACCTCAATAGGGTGACATCAGGTAACGTGATGCTTAAGGACTCGAACTGAAATCACAAAGGTTGTTGGTTTGAGTCCCAGTAAGGTGGACTTATAGGTGATCCTTAAGGTCCTTAAGCTTTGGTTAAACTAAGATTGTCCACAAATGAATTTAAGAGAGCTTGAGTTACCAGATTACCTAAACAACGAAGCACAAAATGTATGTGGCAGGGGGAATGGGGGCTACTGATCATAATGCACCCCCTCACTCAACAGCATGCTGGCGTCTGGGACACCTACATAAATAAGCTGTAGAACAACAGAAGTCCTGGCTTGCTGTGTTATTGTAGCATTTGGAGAGAGGGGCCCTAATGCCTCACTGCGGGTGGGAGTAGTCCTGGGGCTAGCTGGGGGGGGCGCGTGGCTCGTTTTACCTTCTTTTCATTTGCCACCCACCCCCCCAATCTGCCCCCAACTCCGACTCCATGCTGCAACTTTTGCACAATTTCATGTTCAGGCGACACCTTCACACCTCGTTAGATATAATTACCCCTTTTTAACAAATTGCTTTTCTGTTAGTAGCTGCTTGTTTCTAATGACCGTGTTTGTTCAGTCATGGAGGTGCCATGTGACTTTGGTGGCCTGAAAGTCCGTATCTTTTCAATCCTGTGCCTAATTAATGACTGGTTAAGATTTGCCCTCGGAACGCGGATTCCGAGTTGGATTCCGAGTTTTGAAGCCGGGAGTGACGACATGCGTGCTCCCGTTTCTCGGCCCAGAGTATCCCGAGTTTCGGATTCAAGATGGCTGCTCAGCGCATCCTGTGATATTTTAAATTGTTTAAGCACTTTAGTGCTGTTTGAGTCTACTCCGTAAGCTGTGTACACCGTACAGTGTTATTGTAGTCTATAGACGTGTCGCTACGGTCATGTTATACGTGAAATACTGCATTATGTGTCATTTATCTACTGGCAATGCTAAAGAATTGTTTGGTCCATATTGCAAACAAATGACTAGTCGAACCATAGGTGCATTTGGAGCCGTTCGTACTCCGAAGAACTAGCGCAAGAGTTCTAGCCTCTGTGGCAAATGGAACGCATCCGACTCGGTTTTCCCCGAGTTTTTAGCGGATGTGACGTAGTCTCGGCAACCGAAACTCGGATCCTGAGGGAAATGGAACACACCATGAGTCCTCTCTCCATTGGTATGCAGCAATCTGTTCTGACTAACCAATCAGAGTGTTATGTGTCACATGATATGTGTCACATGATTGCTACTCCCTGCTGTATCTGAACCACAAACTCCCCCAAGGAATCTGGCTGTGAAGTGAAAAAGCATTTTCATTCATCATTAGACGTTGCCATTCTCCTCGTGCTTCTGGAAATGGATGCTGACTGCTGCACCTCCCAGCACCACCAAAAAAAAAAAACATTCAGAATGAGTCAGAGATGCCAGACAAAAGCTTACCTCTCAGTTTTACCCCGTAGTCTGGAATTTACCAACCATCTCCTTTTAGGCCTCAACCCTACCCCCCCCCCCCCACCCCCGAAACAGATGGGTTTACTATGTGCTTTCACCAGCCACATTTTGGTTAAATGAAACCAATAAACTAACCAATAGGAAGTGG
Source organism: Petrocephalus zakoni (assembly GCA_026774425.1). Lineage (NCBI taxonomy): Eukaryota > Metazoa > Chordata > Actinopteri > Osteoglossiformes > Mormyridae > Petrocephalus > Petrocephalus zakoni. The sequence continues at coordinate 4,057,972 of JAODKN010000046.1, forward strand.
GTTGCGCCCCCCCCCCAACCCCATGGAGTTAACAAGAGACCAAAGTCACTTGGGTTCCCTGCCGGCTTTTAGCACCATGACCTTTGGTCTTGTTTTTAAGCTCTTGCATGGCTTACATCCGTTTAAGTTTTACACTAAATAATAAATTGTGTTTCTAAGCTTTAATTAAAGCCTGCGGCATTGAGATTTCCTTGAGCCCTCTAGCAAGCGAGGTCCCTCTCTCTCTAGCACTGTGGGATCGGTGTGAATCCCCCAAGGCCACTGGTCATCAGCAGACAACCATGAACAACCTCTCACACTTATTCTTTGTGAGATCTCGGGTGCAGGACCTCTCCTGACTGACTCTGAATTCCTGGTGCGGTCACTGGAGCACCAAAGCAATTATCAGGAGGCCGTCAAGGTCCTCACCTCACATGACTTCCTGACTCGAGCTGTGACCCTCTGCTTTGGGGCACAGAGCAGCTCCGTAGATTTGTCCACCCATGTTGAACGCAGCTGAATCAGGCTCGCGACACACATTGCGATGTGAGTCACATTCCGGCCCGATCCCGAACGGCGTACAGGAAGATGCTTGGGGTAGAATATGCAACACTGCATTTGTCACGTGTAAAAGTCACTCCCTAAACGACATTCACAATAGCATCATCTGAGCGATGAAATAAAACGGCCGAGACACACAGCTTACTTAGGGAAACCTTACACCCTGCTCCTCATCTGTCTCACGTACGTGTAGATGGAGACACACGCCCCCACACTCACACACACGCACACACACGTACACAAAGGGCTGACAGTGAAATCGATCCAGTAGCGAGTGCTTTCCTCGGGAAGGGAGGAGGGAGAATGAAACAGCTGGTCTGTGCGAAAACGCCGGCCTCTCCGTTGGGCCCCTGGGGCCCCCTGCCAGCTGTCAGGCTGTAACTCAAAACCACACCCACTCCACCCCCATTGTCCCCATCCAACACAGGGGCCAGTGTTACCAAGCCGACACTGCACCCCCCCCACAATCTCACCACACACTACTACAGGCTACCGTGTCACATGACAACCAATCACAGAAGCCCAAGTTTACGTTCCCTTATACTGAACTGGCCAGTTCGTCATCTATTCAACTAAAAATACCCGACTCTATAAATGAGTCAGCATGCAGCTTTATGGCAAACACCATAGAGGCATGAGCTGCAGCCTTTGACCCTCGAGGCACGTTTCCTCGAGAGGTGGGTGGTGTCTCCACAGTGCCGGTGTCTCTGTGGCACCCAGCCAACAGTCCGGGTCCAGTCAGCCACGTACGAGCGACTGCAGCCTTAAGTGCGCACCGACACAGCCCTGTCCAGCAGAACAGGAAGGACACTGCAAACAGGATGTGACTGGCACCCACCCCCCAGCTGTGGGGGGCGTACACCAAGCCGCTCGGGCCTAAGTCAAACACACCTCCCTGAGAATGATTCCACATCCCGTTTTTAAAATCTCCGATTATGGTGGACGGACAACGACTGGCAGCAAGTGGGCGCCTAGGTGGCCTCTCTGTAGTCACGTCTCATTAAGAGCAAGGCACGAGCGGAGGCTGATATAATAGCTAACGAGTTTGGCTACCGACATTCGGTACACCCAAGGGTCGGCTAATTAGCCGCTCTTCAGCAGAGCCATACAACGACAGCACATAAAAAGAAAAATGGCGTCGAAGCGTCTTGTAAACAACAGAGAGATTTAACACTCTGCAGATCCAGGCCGTGGCATTACCCATGATGCACGGGGCCGGGTGCTCAGGTGTGGCATGCGGCTTGCCAGGTATTACCCTCTGTGCTCCAGTGTAAACATGCCTTGGGTACTTTGGAGGATTTCACTCTCTCCGGCTGCCCCGGACAAAAAGGCCTGTGTGGAGCCACAAGTCTGCGGCTCCCGTCCTGCCCGCATGCACATTTACCTCCTGTTGCTGCAACAAGGAGCCGCTAATGACCTTGCCGCGTTTGATCATCTCCACCCCTGCTCGGCAGAGGCCGGCATTGGCTGAGTGCCTGCAGACATGCCTCCAGGTAGATTCCAGCGATAGGGGCAGGCCTGGCTCCGGATGTAGCATGTAGCGTTAGCTTTCATGGCGTAGCTTGGTATCCAAGATATCCAGGATCTCACCACCACCTTAAAAAGGGGACTTTAGCATCCGTTGTCCAGGACAGAAGCACACAAGTTTAGAGTTGTACTTAAGCTTAAGTGCTTAAGAGATGACACGGGACTAACTTTGTGCTAATGGCGTGTTAATTGCATGTTGTTATGTGTATGCCATCACCACAGCCACCCTACCCTGAAGGCTGATGACCATGCTAACGGATACCAGGGCCAGGCTGCAAGGCCGTGTTTCCTCATTGTACCCGGGGTGAGCTCAATCCAGTTAAACCTGCTGATTTCTGGCTACCAAGCAAGTGGGGGGGGGGTGGGGCTGCCTTTAGCCTGAAAACGTTCACGTGTTTTGTGAAAGACTAAGAGGCGCGTGTGGTAGCTGAACTTCAGCCCAGAGCACCGTCTTAACACATCCACAGGGCAGCTGATCGCTAATAAGATTCTTAATCAGACAGGAAGTAACTACGCAAACACATGGTTCAACTAGCTGCTTACTAATGAAGTCCAGATTTTGGGTTTAGAAAAGATCCAAATGAGGAATTTTAACAGCCTTTTCATAGTGTGACCTTTGAACTACCTACATACTACCTACAAGCTCCCCCGTTATAGGCACCTTCAAAGGAATGGGCAAAGATAGTAGCTTGGTTATAACAATATGCAGTTACACACAGTTGTTTCCAAAGTAGCTAAGCAGTTTCCCTGAGTGTGCTTGGAGTCGGCTTCCTGCCCTGTTACATCACTGCCTACCACAGATATCATTGTACTGAGGAGGAAGCGAGGTGATAAATCCGCAATCTGGGGCCCTTTCCGCTTTGCTCCGGTCTAAATTTAAGGATGGATTGACATGACCGTCGTCACTGACGACTGACAATAGCAACAAATGAAACACAGCTGAGCTGCAACTATGTTACAAGGCGGCTTAACTTGTTCAGTCAGTTACACAGAAAAGAGGCATCCGCCGTTAATAATATAATTAATCATATTGGTTGTTTACATTCCATTTATAGAACTGAAATTATTCAAAGGGGCTTGACATCATCTGCCCATGTGACTGGATGAGATGTATGATGAAGATTATTTACATTCATATTTGCATTAGAGCGTTATCTAGTTGGTCTTCATCAATGGACTTGTAGCACAATGGGTAAAGCGTCTGACTACGGATCAAGAAATTCTAGGTTTGGCTTCTAGCTGGCTCGCTCTCTTGTGAAATATGTTTCAGACACGCGAGGTAAATTGCAGACCCAGGGCCAACCCTCAGCTTCACACTCACCTGTGATTGTCTGTGACTGTCTGTGACCTGTGACTGTCTGTGCTTCATGGGAGAGCATGTTGTGAAAATGAAAGGGTCCCTATGTTAATTTACAAATAGCAAATAAAACATGATTTCACCGGACAGCTGGAGGACTCCGCCGAAAGGTCTACTTGTCACGGAGAATGGAGCATCACAGGAAGTTTGCCCAACCCCCCTTGTGCCAGATGGGTGTGCCCATCGACACTCCCAAACCTCACACATTCCCAGAGAATGCTTTGACGACACGTGCAAATAGTTTCATCTCACATCACGGTCGGACGTAAACATCTCATGGTACCTTTATTCATTAATTCATTAGTCTTTAATAAACCGATACTAAAATGAAAAACAGAAGCATTAATTTAATGGGGTCACAGACATTAATCACGACTCTATTGAGGATGTGAATACTCTACAAACATGGGATTCAAACCAGCAACCTTCAGATCACTGGCATAGAGGCCTAACTCAGTGAGCACCATTGCGTGTTTATTATGCCGGCCTTTGGGTGACACTAGCTAGCTATATGACTGAATAATTAGACTAAAGAGTCACCAATGGTGAGGGGAGCCGTCCTCAGCAGCGATGTGATGGAGCACATTCTGGAGGAAGACGCTGGGAAATGCTTGTATAGTCAGTCATCGGGAGCGATGTTATCTACTGGCCAATCTGATATTGTCATGCAAAGTGTCAGTTTGCATGTATATCAGAAAAACTGGTTCCCCCCTCCGGACCACACCTGGTCATGCCACCATGTTGTCACTAAGAAACGGCCTCTGGGCACCAACTGTTTGTTCACTGCTTTGGAAGCACAGCATGGTTTAGGGCTGTAAAATGATTTCAAGGCTGCTGTCCAGATGTAATTAACCTGATTTACATCGCTAAATATAATTGTGCAAGTGTAATTTATTACCTTGAGGAGAGAAGCTTCTAGAGTTTCTACACAAGTAATTAAAGACATCCCTGCTAACCGTGTTGGTGTTCATTATCTGTTTATGGCCTTCCCCTCTCCCTCCACTTTACAGCTTCCAATGGGGGGGCCATGTATGACCCCATCGTACCAATACACTCCAGTCCAAAGGCCGTACCTGTTTGTTTGAATGGTTCACATGAAAGAATCTGCCTGAAGACAGGAATAAGATTCCGGTTGACTTTATTGATCCCAGGGGGAAATTCTGGAACAAATAATAAACAAACAAAAAGTAAATAACCCAAAATATCTCAGCAGAGACAAATGGACGAGTGCCGTTTAGCGGGGTAATGGGTCAGGTTAGGCAAGCCCCTGCTCAGCACAGTGATAGGAAGGGGCTTATTTCAGTTGCCCATGTGCTAATCGAAATTCCCCGTAGGGTTGTCCTCAGTATGCTGGGATTCCCCAGCCTTACCCCAACCCCCCTCTCCCCCTACTCCAACCCCCTGTGCGATCACTGCAGTCCCGTAGGCAGTGTGCGGCTAAGTACGGGCTTTACTATGACCGTGAGCACTCGGTCGGGCCACTCCCAGGGGCCTGTGTCCGTCTCGTCATGGTGATTAATAAGGAAAGCACCGGAATCCTGTGGAATCTCCCACTGACGTACCCTATCTGAATCCCTCCCAGCCAGTCGTCTGATTAGATTACCACAGGTAGAGTTGTAAAGTATATGTGAGTCATCATATCTATGGATCGCCGTGGTAACGCCACGTGAGTGGGGGCGCATAACCTATATAGATTACAGCTCCTGATTTATCACCCTGGGGCGCAATGCTTGGGCTGGAATGCAGTAAAAATATCCAAACGTCTGAAAGTGCTTTGATTAAAGGGTCAGCGTCTGTATCCAGCCGGTGATCGCACTGTACTACCCCCCCCCCCCCCACTTCCCCAGGAAGGTTGGCAGGCAAGGGAGGGTGGGGGCCTTCTGAATAGCAGTATTTAACCTCAAGCTAATTACCCCCTAGGGAGTAATTCAGCCTCTTTGTGGTGGAAAGCGCATTCACACCTCACTGAAAGGCCGGCCGGAGACGAAGGGGTTAAAGGCAGCGTCGACGTCTCGGGGGGGGGCGGCGGGCTGAGATGGGCAGGGTGAGGTGCGATGGGGGGGAGGGGGCTGAGGGAGAAGATACTCAGGAGAGCGGGTATTAGGTGGAGTATGGGATTCGGATTGAGATGCTGTAGATGGCAGAGGCCTAGGGGTCCGGTTGTTCTCCCACTACGATCAGCCAGTCGCCGCGGGGCCACCTGCTGGCTGGCAGACGTCGGGCACGGCCCTCTGGTCGGGGAGGCAGCAGTCAGAAGCTCATTAATTAACCTCCTCGGGAGCCCCTGGCGACGGCCCAGTCAAGCCTCCCCCCGCCAGAAACCCGCGCTCCACAGCTGTGTTTACACCTCGCGAGCCCAAGTGGCTCGCCGGCGCCCCCCGTGTCTGGCGTCTCAGGTGTGTATCAGAGGGTGTGACGTCACGCAGCCCTCCCCAGGGCCGGCAGGCGCGTGTCCCTGATGACGGTGTCTGCGTCCTCAGCTGACAGCCATTAGCTGCGTATGATGTTCAGTAAAAGAAAAAAAAAATTGCTCAACCTAATTAAAATTAAGATTTTTTTAACAGAAATTCTTCTTTGTCTGCCCTGTGAGGTATATTTTATATTTGTCTTCCAAAACCAGCTTCTTATTAACATGCTGCTTTTATTAGCAGTGTCCATGTGTCATGTGTGTGTGTGTGCACGTGCACGCTTGCCCGGGTACGCTGTTGCCGGGGCATTAGTGGGTCAGTGTGCCAGCGGCCCATCTCTCTGCACGCCACCAACCTCTCAGGCACGAGCGACTGGGGCTGAAATTAAAAAGCGAGCGTGAAACGTTGCTCGGAACCGTGCCAGGAGTAAGAGCGGGCGGACGTAGCCGCTCCGCCTGGCGTGATGTCGTCAGCCGAGATGCGGCTCTACTGCACAGGAGATGATTTAAAAATAAAAAGATCTGGGCTTGTGTTGCATCACCCAACTTTTCCAGGATTACCACGACGGCATGAGAATGGGCCCCCTGTCTCGGTGATGCCACTCCGACGTCCTGCATCCGCCGCTACAACGGCGTCTTCCTGTAAAGATTTGTGAGCTACGTAATCGCTTTTGAGAAATGGCCCGCCCCCGCAAAGTGTGCCGCAAGGATGACAAAAAAATGATGTAAAAAGTCAGACTGAGAGATCGCCCCCCCCCCGCGCCCCACCACTGCTGCCAGACGAGAACACTATGACCTGTGATGCATGTTGTCTGTTATCTGCGCTGTCGACGCATCACGTCGGGGAGGGGGGGCGCTTGTCCTCCAGGTCACGCCTGGCTCCTGTCATCACCACAACCCCCCCCCCACACACACACACACACACACCACTGCCGTCTCTAAATTCTTCTGTTGTGCAGATGCCTGATCTCAGAGGTGGGCAGGGTATTCATGCAGAAAGTCCAAAACTGTGTGGAGGGGGTGGGGGGGTCTCACATCCTCACGCGCAGGAGGATGTGTGTCGGGGGCACATCCACCTCGCTTGTCCCCAAAGGAAAACAAAAAAACACACTTCCTCTTTGCGGTGCTGCTGCCTCTTCCTCTTTGCCGTAGCCTCGCGAGTAGCGGACACGCTGTGCCCCCCCAGGCTCAGGTGCCAGTGGGATCGACCTGCTAACACGTGACCCGTCCCTGTGGCTGCCCGTCGTGTCCCATATGGAGACACCTGCGTGAAGAGGGACCAGCTACTGTCCCATAGTGCTGGTAGCTACGCTACATCTGACCTCCACAATTGGCCAGGAGAGTTAGGGGCAGGGGGGTGGGGGGGATGGGTGCCAGGAATCACAGGACTGAAACTCACCATCTTCAGGAATTACTCATTCAGTTTCAGTTTCAATCTCCTTTGCAATGCGCAAGTCACGTGGGGCTGTTCTGATCTGGTGTGTTTCCAAAGTCTATAACACTTGGGAGTCGAACCAGAAACCTTTCGACTACTAATGCAGTATATGCAACATTTGTATGTGGTTTTTGAGAAAAGTAAATAGGAATCAATGTACTAGGTCTACAGCTGTTACTACAGCACTGACCCAGGCAGTCAAGTGGATATTCTTCTGGGTGTCAGATCTGTTACTTTTTTGATTTATGCAGCAAATGCTGATGTACGATTTAAAGAACCTATGAAATAAGTGTCGATTTCATCACCCGTGGTTTGTCTGCTCTAAGTTCGAGGAAACCGGAGGCGAAGCAGCCATCTCTCCGGGACACTCTGCGCTAACCATTGTCACATTTCTTGGGCCCTTACCCAGCAAATATGCGCAGAAAATGTGCTTGGTAAACAGGGAGTCCAGCGAAGAGGCCCTGTGCCTTTAGGCCTCTCATTCAAAGCATAATGAGGTTGTGCTGGGCATGCAGAGAAGCCACAGGTCCAATTGCGTGGAATCCGAAACGCACCAGCTGATTCGTCTTCTAATTCCCAGAGCATGATTCCTCTCGGCAATCGGCCCACATCCCAGCAGCGGCCGACATTCCGGAGGAACCGGTCTCCAAACAGTGAATGTCAGCACATTTTTTAACACCCAAAACCGTTTACCCTGAGCAACTCCGTCCCAGACTGACGGGACCAAGGCTTTGCATCTTTGTACAGGTGACCATCAAACCAAATCATTATTCTGCAGTAAGAGAATAAATGCTTCATTTAACCTATACGACAGGCAGCAAAGCAACTATTAAACACAAATTCTGTGGTATTATATAATGTGTGTTTGTAGATCACAGGTGCAGAGGGGCTTGCCAGAAAAATGGGTCATAGCCTATATTCTGTAACTATAGTTTGGGGGAATCTGAGGTCAGCGTACATATTTTTATACCGCTGAGCGTGAGATTTCAGTGCGGACAGTGAGGGGGGTCAGATCACGCACCGCGGTTTCAGAAAGAAGAAAAGGGGGTTCCGAGGAACATTTTCCCTTTGGATTCCTGTGATCAGCAGGTCGTTGATTCGAATCCTGGGTCGGCAAAGTGATTTCATCATTGGGCCCATCAGCAAGGCCCACAACCCCCAACTGCAGTCTGTTAAATAAAAAAATAAAAAATTGATGCTTCTGTGGATAAAAAGACTCTGTTAAATAAATAAAAATGCAAATATTCCAGTACCGGGAAAGGACTGATGCATGGTAAGAGTTAATACAGAAACGAAGGGGCCGGTTTGGAAGAGGGTAACAAAAACAAAATCAAAGCCTGCATCTCCTGCATCGGGGATGAGGAGGAAAGTGAAACAGGGATTGAGATTGGAGTCGACACAAAGGGGAAGGTGCCACACACAGCCCAGGCAAATGGGATTAACGCGCGGTCACCTGACCCTCCCTGCTGGCCCCGCCCACGGCACGGCCCTTGAAGCTACACCCTTTGTGCGGGGCTAAGGGTCTTAAACAGTTAAATAGCAGTGAGGGTGAGAGTGAAACTGCCTCTGTGACTTTCCTATGAGAGGGGGTGAGGGGGTGAGGAGGTGGGGGGGTGGGTGACATACTCAAGTCATGAAAGGAAGAACCACAGCTGGTGAACATGAAGCCACACCCCCTCACAGCCGGGGGACGAGAGCTGGCCTAGTTAAGTCGACGTTCATGCCCAGAAGCATGCTCTGTGTGGGGGCTGCATGAATGCATGCCTCCTCGCCCCCTTCCCCGGGACCCCTGTAAGTAAGCAGCTCTGTTTCTCATCACTGCAAGCAGGACTGAATCCACCCCCCCATCCACCACGCCCCGCCACCGTCACTCCGCTGGTCTTTTGCACTCATGTAACATGGTTGTACATGACTGGGTTGCGTGGTCGAGCCTGGCGGATGCACCAGTCTGGCTCGTTCCATCCCAAAGATGGAGCTTTGCTTGGTCAAAGATAAATAAATAAATCAAACGACCCAAGCATCAGGATGTATAAACCGTGGGTCTACTCTGGCTCGTTTTGCGTGAAAAATCATCTCCAGGTCTTGCCTATTCTCCTCTACAGAAGCAGGACGCTGCAAAGATGCCGTATTTCCAGGTGAATATTAACGCCGTTGACACAGAAATGTAGCCCCCCCCCCCCCGACAGCAGAGCCCGTCTCTCGACCGCTGTTCCTGTTACGAAACCACAGGTCGCAGCTGTTCAGCGCAGCGCCGAACGTGAGCGCGTCGGCTTTCGCAAGGCGGCAACTTCCGCGCCGCGTCACGTTTCGGCCGCGCCAGTCTCTTGCCAGCCCCGCCCCCCCTCGCTTGGATTCTTTTGTGAATTTCCATCAGAATTTCCCCAGAAGAAATCTACCCGGAGCAAAGTGGAAGTGAAAGACACAGACAGAGAGTGGAGTAATTATAAGGGGGGGGGGGTGTTTTCTAAATATTAAATCTTCCCTGGGGTTCCCATGTTGGCTTTGCATAAGAAATGCTCAGGTGCCAGGTCAAATGTGGCAAAGCAGGTATTATGGCTTGCTTTCATTTTCACTCTGGCAATCCCCCAGCATCTGACACACATAAAGACTTCAAAAGCAGTACTTTATTGGTGGAGCCCTTCAGCAAATTCTAGTCTTCCTTCTGTTTGAAAGCCACACAGGGCGAGTGGCAAGCATTTAGACAGGAAACGGCTAACTCCACAAAAGTGCCCACCTTGCCCCCGAATCTGCTCTCAAGGACGGGCACGTCACATCAGAAAAAGGTAAAGAGCTCTGCTGACCTTTGACCCAATCCCCTCACGGACCCCCCGGAGCTTAATGTGGATTTTCTTTCCCTCTTAAACATCTGTCTCCAAAATTCGCACCACATGTTTTTTTATTATTCCTCTTTAAGAGGAAAAAGACATTTAAGTTGGTATTTCCCTGTTTTTTTTTACCAGGCGATTAGTGTCAAGGCTACACACACATGCATACATCGACACAGCAGCCAATCAAACGCGACGAGATGTAGAACGGTAAGAAGGTGCCGGATAGATTGGGTAGCCTCTGGCTAAATCCCCGCATGGGCAAGCATGACGGAAATACCAAAAGCACTATTAGGGTAGACGCTTCCGTGGCTGTTACGCCGCGTCGTTCCAAGTTGTGCGCATTCCACTAATACCTTCAATCCGTGCTGACTCAATGGCCTGGGCTTCTCTCCTCTGTGTGTTTCTGCCCTTC
>JAODKN010000046.1:4068577-4119547 GCA_026774425.1 Petrocephalus zakoni
TTTACATTTTTAAGGCGTACACATATATACGTAGAGGGAAGGGTTGGAGTTTGGGGTCTGAGGATGGGGACAGGCATCCATCCAACATCCCTGGAGCATTTTTCATTTAAGTTAAGCTCAAAGGCAAAACCCCAGCCACGCACAGAGTGCCCCAGAGCGCTTGATTGGCCGACTCCAGCAGCGACCGATCGACTTCGGTTTTTTGGCATAGTTGCAAATGAATCGGTAACCCATTCCCGATGCCTGGAATTCGAGACACTTATGAACGGGATCGCAACAAAAGCATATACTTGAACTGAAATTCCCCTTGTTCGAAACGCAATGACAGGGCAGATTACAGTTTCACTGTGAAGACGCGCCATGCACTGTGGCCTTCATAAGATATTCAGGGTCACCTTTAAATTGCTGTGAAGCGTGAACCGGATGAATATGCAGTACGCCTTGACTGTTGGCAGTCGTTCGTGCATAGAGAGTAATAATAAGTGACAAACAATAACTGAGGCGGCCCGTGCGGTACATTCCAATATGTTCTTCATATGCACACGCAAACAGAATTAGGTGCCTATAATGAATACACAGATATATATATATATATATATATATATATATATAGTGAGTTCAGCTGGGAAGGGTAATGTTTGTGCAGGGGTGGAGTTCAGTAGGTTAGGGGGTCGAATCCCAAGTCCAGCCCAGATGGTTGTGGGTTTCAATCCCATGTCAGCAGAGCAATCATATCATAAAAGCCTTTAAGCAAGGCTCTTAACCCCTACTCCTCCAAGTATGCTGGATGGATGACACAGCTCTCTGCCCCCAAACTTTCCCCCAATGTACATCACTTTGGACAAAGGCATCTGCGTAATATTGCAATCCTTGCATCCGTTTCAGTGGTCAACGTATTTCACAAACTTGTGTAACAACTTTTTGCTGTTCTCACTCCTGGGCACGGTGGATTCTCCTCGATCACCGATCTCTGTTTGGTATCGGTCTGCATAGCTGCGAGTAAATCAGGTAAGATGTTAACATTTCAAAGCCAGGGCTGGACAGGGTGACTAAGCTGAAGTGTCCAATCCTGAAAGCCCTTGGGTCACATGACTTCCTAGAAATCAGCTGCCTGGGAGGACGACTGTTTTTGCATTTATAAAATAATGCCCCGGGCCACCGTGAGTCTGAAAGCCATGGCAACACCGTAGTTATGCAGACAGGGGTACGGATGCGGTACCCGGAACAGATGTTTTCAGTTAAAAATAAATGTGGCCGAGCTATTCACCACTGGTATAATAACATAACTGTATGTCTTACTGCACCTGCATTCCTCTGCTGGAAGAGATGAAATCACACAGGGGAACCCCCCCTACCCCACTTTTTAATTTGTTGACCACAAACCATCATCCTCCTCTCTGTCTCTCACTCTCACCCCCCCACAGTCCTCCCTCCTGGGCTGGTGATGCTCGTCACTTGGCTTTGCTGAAGGGTGAACAAAGGGGCCTTTGGGGGATATAAATGTCATCCTGTGTTCAGGCATGAAATCTCGGCAGCCAAGAAAAAGAACCATTGACTCCAAAGTACAAAAAAAAACGAAACGGGGAGATTAGGAGCCCCGTGTCGATTCAGCTGAAGGCCGCAGCTCCGCCGGCCAAGGGGGGCTTTAAAAAGGCCCTTGATGGAGCCGTCGCTCCTCACGGACGCTAACGAGGTCCCAGGATGCGCCGTGCCACGACTCACGATTAGGGTCCCGGACATCGGAGATCGCCTGCCAATCGTTTGCGATAATTGCTCGGGTCACTGTTGGTCACTCTACACAGCTATGGGAACCTGGCACGAGTAAGGTGTCGCGTTACGTAATACCAGGAGACCAGAAATGTCTAAGTGAGACTTTGTGCATTCTGGATAAACGGCTAAGAGATAAGACTGTTTGGAAGAGAGCACCATGCTGGCAGCCTCACAGCTACCTGAGTGGATTCCAGTCGACGTAGAAGCCCGATACCATGTCAGCCCCCCCGCCCCAATCCAGCCCCCCCCCCCATCTGCAGGACATCAACACAGCTATACAAATGCGAATCCAAGTGATGATAGCACCTATCTCTTCCCTGATACCAGTGACCTCCCACCCAAAGGAGAAAAAACTCCCATTAAGCCGTACTTTTGAGAAAAAAAAATGTATGGGCCATTTGCTGCAGGGAGGGGGTGGGGGGCGTGTCCACTAGCTTAGCATTGAGAAGCCTGCCAGAGACAATCGATGGGGGGGTGGGGGGACACTTAACACATAACAGAGACGATGGGTAGGCCTCGTCATCGAATGCAAACCACATCACAAAATCACTCAAGAATTCCACAGCAGGGACAGACTCCCAGACTGGGTATTTTCAACGCCCCCCCCCCCCCACAATTTTTTTCACCTCTATCTTCTTCTAACACCAGTGGAGGAATGTTTAACCCCTGAGCTCACACCATTCAGGAATGGGGAACCACACAAATGGGCCTGAATAATTATTCGACGCATTGGAATGTGAGGCATTCCTCAGCAGACAGTGGAGACTTTATGTCATTTACGCCGATTGGGGAGGGGGGGGGGGTGGCAAAGCATGGCCTGGAGATAATTAGATTCCAGTGGAAGCTGCCTATGTATTAATGGCTTTTTAGGAGTCGAGAACTCTGACTAATAAATTCATTTAAAAGAAGTTTGATGGCAAAGTCAGTGCGCCGAGAATCCAGACTGGCAATGATACAAATAGGAAAAATCCGGCCTACCTCACATTATTTTTAAAAAAGCATTTAAGAGGCCAATTGAGTAAAGAATAGTGTAAGATGGTCCAAGAGTGACCATTCTGTGTTTACTCAGAGTTTGCTGACACTTCAGTGGGTCATTACACATGATTCCTACCAGGTGCTGTCATGCAGCGTGAAAGTATACCGGAATGATTCAGGGCAATCACCTCCCATTAAGGGTAGAGCATCTTCAAGCCAAGGTCTTTAACCACCACACCACCTACTGGCTCATGGAAGGTGTTACAGGTGGTAGAGGCTTAAGGCGAAAGGGTCAGCAAAATACAGTGGGTAGCATCAGTGCAATAAGTAACAGGGGTTATGGTCACTATTTAAAATAATAATAATAATTTGGATCTATAATCATAATCTAAAAAAGAATAATATTCATACTTCAAAGTGTTACAAGGGTAATTATTATAAAGATAATATTAAGCTGCATAACCTCACATGAATTCTCACTGCCCACCTACCTCAGTGTGTATGTAGTATGCATGCTTTGCGGGTGGGTTTCCACTGGGGACTCCAGTTTCATGCAGTTCACAGCAGGACTGGCATCTCAAAAACACCTACGGTGTGTGTGTGTGCATGTGTGTGCACACTGGTATCTGTCTGGGGTTTCCCCTGCCCTGTGTCCTGTACGTGTTGCTTACCTAAGTGGAAAGTGGAATAAATTAGTTTTAATATTATTTTTAGCCACTAGTGTCATATGCGTCTGAAGTATAGGTTAAAAAATAATGTTAATTCCAAGTATGAACCAGAAAATTACCTACAATACCCGACAATCTCTGACCAAAACATGCTTTTTAAGAGACAAATACGGTCCAGCTTATGTATCAGACTGATTGCTAATATTTTATTTTCTCGTCCTGGTGGAATCTGCGTGCAATTTCGGTCCAAATGTACTGTCAGGTGTCACTTATTCAAAGTCGGTAGGTGAATGGATAAGGGCGCCGGTAGCGAGCCATGAGCGCAGGGATGGACGGCGCAACCCCGCGGACGCGCTCTCCATCCATCCATCCATCCATCCGGCTGCGGTGCGGTGACATTGGGCCACACAGGCCCACATTTTGGCTCTCGAATGATGCCCACGAACCTCAAACGTACTAGAAAACCCATCGAGGGCCATTTTCCCGCAATGACTGCGAAACTGTAACGGGTAGATTAAGCGGCATACAGTGGAGCAGCTCGTAAGAGACGGGGCGTCGTTAAAGCTCCATTCAGTCGATTGCTTAATTAGTCGCGTTTCCTTCGGCGTCGCCCGGCCGCCCCATGTGTGATCAAACGACAGAAATATCACCGACTCAGCATTATCTTCGCCATCTAAAATGCAACAATGTAATTTTATCAAGTCCCCGTCTATCAAGGATCGGGGTGGGGGGAGTCGGGGTGTGAAGCCCCTGCCAGACAGACGTTTTTGATTGGCTGGGGTCCGTGGCCACGCCCAGTGGGCGGGGTCTTAGGTATTTTTCAAGCACAGTTCAAATATCCTCAGACGCTGGCTGCTCGGCACTCACACATTGGAAGTTGTTGCGCTGGTGTGAAGTTGGGGGGTATCTCCGGTCGTGCGCCCCGACGAGCGACGTGCATGCGCTTTCTCGTTTGAGCAGCTGGATCCGTGATACGTCTTTTGGCTGGATTATTTAAAAACTCGAGATTTTCCCCCCTCGTTTATTCTCATTTTGCCCACGAGAAGAGAAATAAGAAGATGGGATCCCAGGCGTCCAAGGGAGGAGTGGCCGTCGATGGACAGGCTGCTGGTGCTGATCCTGCCGCAGCCAAGACCAACGGGCAGGTAGGTGGCACCGGGCGGACGCTTTCTCTGTGCAACAGATGTGGAGCGGCTGGAAATCCCGCTGTTGCTGTGATTAACAGCAGCGATCCACCACCCCTCGTTTGTTACCGGGTGGCATATGCCTGGGCTGTAGTAGACCATCATTTCTACTGAATTCCGATGGTGGTTTTCAGTTACTGGAAAGTAGTGAGTGTGGGATGAATGAAAAAGCCGAGCGGACGATTTTGAGTAATAATAGAAGAGTGTACATTTTTATGATCGGTTACTCTTATTTATCAGTCGATGTAATGGTTAGTGTGTTCCGTCTGTAGTCTGTCTCGACGACACGCTCGCACCGAGACAGCGTCTGTCTGGTGGACTTACTTGCAAATAAACGGTAAATCACCGGTAAAGCACCTGCCTCCTCCTTGCCCAGGGCTAGAAACTTCGAAATTGTCTGAAATAGCTAAAAAAATGACACAACTGCGTTACCTGTAAGACATTAGAGGTTTGCGACGATGCCAGACGAATGCCATGTGAAATAGGAACGGCGCAGACCCCCCCCACCCCCAGTACGATATTATCATACGTACGCTCTGCCGTTCGCAGACTAAACTGAGCACGAGCTGCCATCCGTGCTACTATTTCAAATAAAATTATTAGTGTGCAGTTTTAAATTTGATAAGTACGCCTTTGCATCTTTATGCATGTTGATGAATGGTGGAAACGTAAAAGTGGGATGTCGATGTAATTTAACCTTCTTTTTGATGTCCAGTTTGAATGGTGGAAAAATAAAAATTCGCAGGCTGGTTCAGTGAGTGTTTGTATATTCTTTTGTCTAAGATGATGATGATGATGGTGATGATAAAGGTCTACGATAATGGTTTTACTGCGCTAGTGCGCCACCTGGTGTCCATCTGAGGTACTGCAAGGCGTCGCCTACAGACCTTTTTGTCTGAGCGCGGTCCTCATATCAATTTCGATTAGATATGTCAAACCCTACGTCTCCGCTGGAAATTCAATTAAACTTTGGCTAATTTTGACATTTTCTACAGTTTTTCCCAAAAAATTGGAGTTGGATTGGATTTTTTTTAGGTTTGGACTATTTCTTTGCCTTAACCATTATAAGGGTGTGATTAAAAACAACACCATAGCTGCATCGTTGATGTCAAACGACTGAAATGATTGACGGATCACGCAAATATTTTGTGATAAATTGTTCATTAGAAACAGGTATTAATTATTTTTCCATCCTTGCCCTTGTAGGAGAACGGCCATGTCAAGACGAATGGCGACGCCAAAGCCAGCAGCGACACCGCGGCTGCCAACGGCTCGGCTGAGGCGGGGAAGGAACCCGAGACCGCCGACGCCATAGAACCAGCGCCCCCTGCCGAGGGCGAGGGCGCCAAGCAGGAGGGCGAGGGCGCCAAGGAAACGACCAAGAAGAAGAAGAAGAAGTTCTCTCTGAAGAACTCCTTCAAGATCAAGGGGTTCTCCCTGAAGAAGACCAAGCGAGCCAAGGAGGAGGCTGCCTCCCCTTCGGCGGAGGAGAAGCCCGAGGCCGCCGAGGAGGAGGAGAAGAAGGAGGAGACACCGGCCGAGGAGCCTAAGGCGGAGGAGCCCAAGGCGGAGGAGAGCGCCCCGGCCGAGGAGACCCCCGCTGAGGCGGAGGAGAAGCAGTGCGCCGAGCCTGTCAAGGCGGAAGAGGGCGCCACTGAGGCCACGAAGGCACCCGAGGATGCCGGCTCAACAGCGGCGGCATCCGAGAAGCGGGACGAGTGATCGCGTCGGATAAACTCTGGACTGTTTTTCAAAAGAAAATATATATTTATATATGTGTATGTATATGTGTGTATATATATGTATATACGCATGTATATATACGTGTGTATATATATATATATATATATAGAGAGAGAGAGAGAGAGAGAGAGTGTGAAAGACACTTGTTCGGCAGATAATATTATCCGTGCAACCACCTGTTCACTGCTCTGGTAAAATTTCCCACATGTAGAATGTTACCATTCCACTGATAGGGGTGGATCGGGGGGCGCGTGGCGTGGGTCGTGAGGTCGCGGGTGGGGTGAGAGTGTGGCTCCTCTCGGTTTTTGGCAGAGACGTCTGTTCCCGTGGTGTGCCGTTTCGTCTTCTCGCATCTGGGGATCTGAGCACGGACTTCGGACTTTTCCGAGATCGATACGCGGAACTAGATACAGGTCATATTCCGACTCACTGTACTCCTATATTTTACCCTATTTCAAGTATTCTGTGATGTATAAAAGAACTGACAAAAAACATTTTAAAGATTAAAGTCTGTATTCCTATATTTTACCCTATTTCAAGTATTCTGTGATGTATAAAGGAACTGACAAAACATTTTAAAAGATTTACAGAAGTCTTGGGGTTTTTTGTTGGTTTACGATGTATTTTAATTTCCTCTTTGGCTAAAGCAGATCTGAGAACGATGTTCCCATAATCACATTTCCAAGGGGGTGGAGTTTCCATGTGTAAAATGCAAGCTTTTACCTGCTTGTTTTCCGTCTGTGTAAATACGTTTGACCGGATTTTGTTCTTTTATTTTGCTAACATTTAAAGATGTCAGTGGTTTTATTGTAAAGTTGATGAGGGTCAATAAATGTGTGATCCCCAAATGCAGTCGTGTTGGCCTCTTTGGTGCTGGGGGGGGGGTTTGGGGACAGGAGGAGGGCAGAAGATGGGGGACGGACACCAGAAGGACAAAGAGGAAATATACATAATTGCGGTTCACAACGGATGAGTCACCTTCAGTATTTAATACAAACAATGTTTTATTACATTTTAAATACATTTTAAGCCAGTCTGTCCAGTTCATTAGTTCTTAAAACCCTGAGGGTGACCTGGTGTTTAATAGCAGGATCAAAAAATTAATTGCTTTTGCTTATTATATAATTCCCAATATAACAACTTCTTTTGCTTATGACTATCATCCGAGGCTAGAGCTTTTTACCGTCACCCATCTCACGTACCACGCAAGGTCTAGAACGACATTGCATCGTTATATATTAATCTACTTTTATATTCTAGTTAATTAATAATAATTAATTGTGACTAAGAGTGACACATTTTATAATTCAGCATTGGCTTGTTATGCTTTACACTGTCCCTTGCGGGTTGGCAAGTCCCTTACGGATTATTACCGTATTATTTTCCTGTAATAGCGGTCTCAGCATCTATAGCTGTGGATCCATCATTGATGTGTAACCAGCAGGAAAACAGGACTGACGGTGCTTAGAACCCTGTGGTTGCGTTCGGCACCTCACTGGGCATGGCCTTTGACTCAGCGTGTCCCAGCCCCGATTCCAACGTGTAAGCCAGCTTTCGCTCCACCCGAGGTCTTCATTAGGCTTGACTGAGTCATTGATTCAATGCTACGCGCACTTATATTTGCATGACAGAAAATTCAAGTGGTTGTTGTAAATGTTAGCGAGTGAATGAAAATGATAAACAAAGAAATAATTAAACACTTGTACATACATAATGAATATATGGCAGATGGAGCCTTTATTTCATAACATGTGAAGCCATACTTGCGATTTTCTCTAATTCCGTTTAATGATTTTTCTCAAGATCTATAAACGATCGAGTAACTGGAAATCCTTAGGTAACCGAAAAGTGACGCATTACCTTAATATTCATCCTAATAAATAGAGCAGGGATATTTAGTAACATTGCTCCCATCGCAATCATCCGTAACACCAACATTGTCATTATGTAAGTCTAAAACTGACGTGAGCCTCAATACAACGCTGGTTGCACGATTTCCCAATAAATATCACAATTTAATACGAATATATGCGTTAAATGAACAAGTAAAGGAAGACAGATTACTTAACAGCGCAACTAAAACGGAAATCATTGTTTGAAGTCTATTGCAATGACCACGTCTAGGAATTGCTTGCCCATTCAAACCAATTACACACCTATCGGTGCAAATCACTGACAAACGCTGTAAGACAGAAAGAACAGTACACGACAGTGATTAAATGATAGACGAATATCTTAATTGTCTTTACGAATAAAACGTCTTAAAATGTTTGCTAAGACTGTGTGGGTACGAGATGGGGTGTGTTAAAGGGATTTGGGGAGTTGTGCTAAATCCCACGTAGATAGCACGGGCGAGTCATAAAATGGAAGACATCACTCGGAGACGTCAGTATCCCCAAAAGCAGGACTGCAGCACCACCTAGTGTTTAATTTGGGTACTGCAGCCACACCAAGCGTTTTCGATTTAGCAGCTGTTCTGCAGACCTTTTTTGACGAGTCTGTTGGTAAAACTGTAATAAACTGAAAAACAGTACCTACTGTCTTAATGCTTCAATAATGACTGTCGTGCAGTCATTCCACTGTAACTTTAAAGTAACGTGAATAATTATGTGTTGTAGCTTAATATGTTATATATGCTATTACATTAATAATAGTGCAATTTTTACCTCTGCATAGGTTAATAAAACAATAGTATTTAATATTTAATAGTATTTATATTTAATATAAATACATACATCATTGATAACTTTAAATGTATGAATACTGTTAGGCCCATAGTAATTAAATGCATAAAGAAAATGCGTTACACATTCGAACTTCACATTAAAGTATTTTCGTATTCTAATTAAAAAATACAAAATAAACGTAAAATGAAGTGGAAACAAACATAAGCTATGCATCCAATACAACGCCGTGTTATTATTGTCCCTTTAAAGAAACTAGCAAAGTCCAAGTACTAAGTTTGTAGTTCCAAGGGATATGGTCACCGGGCCTTTGCCGAAGCTTAAAAAAAACTACAAATCCCAGAGCAGTCGCGCAGGGAGATGTCCACTTCCGCGTCCTTCGCCGCAAACGCTCCACCTTCGAACTCTTCCATAATCTAGTAAAGATGTCCGCGGCGGGTATGGGTACGGGCGGCTGCAGACCCGGACCCAGTCCGGGGGCTGCTTCTGGCACCTGTAATCCCCGAAAGTTCAGCGAAAAGATAGCGCTGCATAACCAGCGCCAGGCCGAGGAGACGGCCGCCTTCCAGGAGGTCATGCTGGACATTACATCCACCCGGGTGAGTCGCGCTCGGAGGAGGCGGCGGCGGGGGCTGGGGCTGGGGCACCCGGAGAAGGACAGGCCTCTTGGGCAGCTGTCAGAGGGGAAGCCGGGGTGTCCGATGCTGCCCGGGGGTGTCCGATGCTGCCCGGGAGGGGTCCGGCTCAGCACTTAGGCAGAGTTACTAAAGTTTATTATAGTGTTATTATAGTGCCTGATCCAGGGGCCGCGTCAAACTAAGCGCTTAGTTAGTGGCATTTCCCATCCAGCTGCCCATATATGTGTTATTATGTGTCGGGGACATGCTGCCAAAGCGTTTTTTTTATCATCACTAAAACAGATTTTCTTTTTTTTATGTGCACAGAAAAAAATACGTTCTCGAAAGTACTTTACCGCAACTTGTTGTTGTTGTTAATCCGTGAAAACAACTTAATAAACGGCGCGTTTATTAAGTTTTGGTGCCCATGTGGTGTGCAGGGATTTGTTTGAAAGCTGTTGTAAGTCGCTGTGTTATGTCAGATGACTTTTTTCAGCACCTCCTTTCTCCGTACAGGTTAGAGCTATTAGTAACACTCTTAAAATATTCACATTTCGTTTGCACATGGAATGTGTCAGGCAGAAACCTCGCCCTCTCCCGTTGCGTAATATACATTAGCATGCAGTCGGATAGTGCATATTAAAGCTGTATTGTGATGTTGTGTATTCGAATGTATTGGGATCTTGCAGCCTGCTGATTTGCAGCGTGGCCGTAACTTAACCCCGTTCATTTTCACGCTCCCCGTTTCATCCCAGATGATTTGCAGCCTCGTTGTTCAGCGAGGATCAGTTTACTTCGGCTCGACGGATTCGCTCCCGTTTTGCAAGACGCCGTCACAGTGCATTTGCCTGTTCATAGGGGAATGTAATTGGCCGAGGTCGCCCTGAGTGTGAAAGGATAGTAATCGATATGTTTTTCCGAACGGATTATGGGGGGACGCTGTCGCCCCCTACCGGGGGGGTTGTGAATTGTAATCCCACGCGTGTCAACCGAGTCTCATCCCACAATGCAAGCAGCTTAACAGCGACATTGTAACAGTAATATAACAAGGGTAGCAATATTGGTCACTAGTAATCTCCATGAACTTCATGCTCGGCTCCAGCTCTCGGTAACAGGGTGGGCCAGGAAGATTTTTTTTTGGGGGGGGGGCAAATTACATATAAAAAATACACTTCCCCCTTTTACCTGGGTGGGACCTGCCCCCCCTCGTTAAAGTAGGCTTAGCATTTAAAATTATAGAAGTGAGTTATGCGTGATTCTTCGAAATAATACAGAAAATCACCCTCTCAGAGGAGGTAATTCAGAATAAGAAAATAGTCTTACAGAGAAGATATTGTCTCTGTGGAAATGCATCATGGTGAGTTAGCTTCTGACTCAGACAGTGGCTAGCCTATAGGTCTCTGTAGTGCATAACGACATCAATCATTGCAAAAAAGATATTTCTAAAGTCAGTAAGAGAAATCAGACGCATTTGATCACATAACACCAGGTACAAATTTATAATTTATAAATAAATGTATTATTTAAGAAATCCCCATGCAGATGCATTGCCATTGCAGATAGCCTATGTTACAATGCACAAAGAAATAACATCTATTTTGAGAAAAGTTTGCAAATGGAAAATGTATCTAAAATGCAAACAAAGTGACTGAACTATAGTGTTCGGCCCAGAGGTGGAACGTTCAGGTCCAAAAAGTACAAATCCTGACTAAGGTTTTGTTTCAACCAACCAGCTGAATATAAAGAGTCACAGTCGCAAGGTACTCAACCGGATGGTTGAAACTAAACCTTGGTCTGGATTTGTACTTTTTGGACCTGAACTTTACACTTCTGGCTCTGCCCAAGCAATAAAAAATTCATCAGCCCAGCCGCAGACCTCTCCGCCCTAATTTGACTCATTTCGAAAGTAAATGTATTGCTGGACCGTGGAGCATCTAAAACCGTATCATTGTGTCAACGGGACGGGATGAGGCTCTCAGAGCTGAGGGGGCGTGGAGACACCGCCAGCCAAATGGTGCGGCTACACCTACCTGCAGCCAGCGATGCTGAGCCTGACAACCGCGGAAAGTTCACACCTGATAAACTGCCTTGGATACGACGGCCAGGCACATGGTTTAATTAAGTCAAATGCCAATATATTTTTTTAGCCAGAGCAGATCCTGCCTTGCTTTATCGCTCATGAAATGCGTACTGTAAATTAGGTCTATTGCAGTTTCCAGGTGCCGTGCGATAGGGAAAGAGTATGAGAACTGTGAACAAGATGGAGATTGAATTTCAGGATTTATTTTTTAACATTTTGCCTATTTATGTGCACAGCAGGCGCATGCCGACTAATATCACCTCTCAATTTTTGCTTTCCCAAAAACCCGAAAAATAATCTGAGAATGATAATTTATAAGAGAAACAAAGTATAACTGAACTTTATGATGGCAATGATGTTGATGCTTTTTTGAATTGTTCTCTCGAACTTACTTTACATATAATATAAAACTACCTTCGTTTTTCGTTTGGATTCCATTCCCGATTTACAGTCTCAGGCCAACCCCCCCCCCTCCTAATTATAATAAGATTTATATTTTTTCAAAATAATTTACTATGCATAGGCCATATTTGAATGGAAATTCAAGCAGTAGGCTATTGGTTAAAAAATAGTCACAGAAAATATGTCTCCAAAGAGCTTTGAACCTTTGCACTATGGGTTATGGTGATGGCCAGGTCTCACACAGTGCCTCCAGTTCGCATACTGCCTTAGAGGTTAATGTAATAAACTCAAACGAAGAGAGTGAAAATGTATTATTCAGCGTAAATGCACTGTTTGTCTGGACAGTATGATTTTTTTCAGCATTTAAATATTCATTTCCTGTCTGTGACATGCACTATGCATTTTTAGCACTTTCTGCTAAAATTGCGTAACACGAATTTCCTTTTTGAAAGTGTTTAGATCAGTATTGATATAAAGGAGTACTGGCCGGACAAGCACTCGCTTACATCTCATTGTAAATGTGTAATGTCAGTATTATTTACATTTCTGCGTCTCATTCAATGTTAAAGATTTAATTTGGCGTCTCTCACTTCGTAATATGTTAGGCCTATTCTCTTCCTGAGTTATTATTGGTCAAAAAGCATTTGGCAATAATTTTATGAAATTGTGTTTTCAGAGGACCGGGGAGAAAGATTGTACAATTTGTCTGAGCGATGTGACGTGTCATTGGTGAAGTAACGTTACGTGGTTGCCGTGGTAGCGGTAGTCCGTGGCTTCTTGTTTGTGTGTTAATCAGTCATGATTCAAATGGTGAATTTATTTTTACAAATATTGTGGTTTTGGATCCTGATCCTTCTCTGTGGGCATGGAGAGGCTGTATGTTGTCCATTCGAGGGTGGGGCATTATATACACCTCCAACCTGTCCTGGATACACGGTTAGGGGAAAACAGACCAATGGATCATATTATTTTGTCTTTACCTAAAACGGTGCTTATTCTAGTTCACACATGGGTGTTGTTAAGTGGCCAGCAGTTCATTTAGTTTAATGGATGGGTAATAATAATAATCAAATGTCAATATTTGGTACGTTTGGGAGCCTTTCTAGGAAGAATGGTGTCCCCCCTCCCATATCAGACACATTGGCGAATGATCAGTGGTAGCTAGTGGCAAATCTAGCTAAGGGAGCTATTTCCGTGTTTTATCTCCACTTTCCCCTGTTCCCCAGATCCAGGCGCAAAAGGATCGTCTGGCACAAAGCCAAGGTCCATGTTACGGAGGGTCCCTGCCCAACGTCAACCAGATCGGAAGGAACAACCCAGAGTTTCAGGTGAGACGTCGGCCCGTGGCCTGGCAGTCCAGGTGACGTTGGTCGCTTTGTCGCCGGTTGTACCCTGAAGGGTCCTTTGTTTAGAAGAAGGCCTGCATAAAATCTGTGAATTAAACTGGAATAGCTTGCTGGAGCCAAGATGTGCAAGCGATCTCTCTGAGTGAGTTGCCTAGACCGCCAAGGAACTGAAGCCTGGTGTGATCTTGTGTGCTAAGTTTAGTCCTGCCTCTAGGGCTGTGGAATTAAATTCTAAGCATGGAGTGTACAGTGCGTGTGTGGGTGCTCCCATGGGGCAGTATTTTCAAGTAACTAAATGCATGCACATTGTTTGGGAAGTGAATGAGTGTTATGCTTCAGCTTAGCTCTCTGTTTCTGCCATGTGCCCCCCCAGGGGCAGTTCTTATCTGATCTGGACTCCACGCGACAGACGAGGCACCACGGGCTGGTGGAGCGAGTTCAGAGGGACCGGAGACCCATGCTCTCTGGTGTCCCCTACCGGAGACGAGTATCCTAACCCTCTACAGTTGCGCACTGCATGGATGTCTGTTTTCTGCAAAATCATTAGTTTCAGATTATCATTCTTATTATTATCATTATTAGTATTATTATTATTCATAATACTAAATATTGCACGAAAAAAGGTAAAAATCTAAGTAGCCATTGTCCTGGGCCCACTTGATTACTGTTTGTTTAGTTGGGCCTCCTATGTGCCAAGAACTGTTGTGGTGACGTGTCTATCACGTAGTGTGACCCCCCTGCCCCCCTCTCATCATGCCTTAACCAGCTGGCCTCAGCGGGACTGCTCTGCATATGGTTCCGCTTACCTGACGCCAGCCCCCAGCCTCAGCTGGAGAAGGTAACTTCTCTGGGGGGTAATCCTTCTCCTGAGCGCCTTTCCTCTTGCCCACGCAGCCGCTCTTCTGGCTCAGCGGCTCACTAACCAGGTGCCACTGCGTCGCCCCCCCCCCAGATGTCACTCGTCCCCTTTCCCTTCCTGGCATCTTTCCCAGGTCTCCCTCAACTAACATCTGGATTGGAGGGAAATCCGGTGTCTCGATCTGGCCGGTTCACTTTCGTCAGACTGGGATTAAGGCGAACGCTTTCTCGCCTACGCTAGTGTGCCGATTATTGGCCTCAGAGATGGGGCCACTGACCATGTGAGTCTGATCAGCGCTTTAACCGCAGAGACTGACTCCAGCTTGACGAATGGTCTCAAGTTCCATTAGGTTTCACTTACGCTTTGAGCCTCTAAGGAATTCCCATATGCACGTCATTTGTCGCGATACTTACGTGCTCCCTCCTGACTAATTAAAAAGACTGTGGTAACAAAAATAAAATTAAAATGCGTTGATAGCAAATCAGCATGGCTTTCAGGGCCGCTGCTGGAGATTCTGGGCCCCATGAAAATATATCATATTGGGCCCCCAACCAAGACCAGTCCAGTTATGTTCCGCATTTTTTTAGGGCCCCTGTCACTCTCTACATCAAAAGTTGGATTAGCATGCTAGGACCAATGGACTTTCTCAGATACACACCACAAACACAGTCATACTGGGGCCACTGGCCACTACCATCTATCATCAAATACATGAAGCCTGTGGCGCGTTTCGGTTTATTTTCGGTTCAGTGGCCCCACTCAGAGTCACATTGGGGCCCCCTGCCTCCTCTGTAGTGCCTGTGTGTGGCAAAGAGGGGCCCGTCCTTGCAAATGCGCGGTTTGAGTGCAAACCCCATCGCTGTTAGCAACAAGCTAAAGTTCCGCTGGTGTTTTTGGATACCGTTTCAGAGACTGTAGAGCGCCTCCTCTGGCAGTATGGATGAAGTGAAATATTTAATCTCGCTCCCCTGTTGCCATTAGAGAAACTTATAAATTCCCATGAGTTTGCTAGTCAGTAATCTCCTTAAGAGAGAGGCCTAAAGAGATGCATGAGGGCTAGCGAACGGCTAAACATGCCACGGCGACTCTAGCCCCCACGTCCTCTGAGAGGGGTTGTCACCATGGCGCTCTCACCCTCCCCTTTTGTCGCCTCCTGCTACCTTTCCCTCGCCTCTTCCCCTCCTTGGGCTTCCTCGTTTATCTATCTATTCTTGGAGGAGGTTTCGGAAAATAACGCCCGCGTCTCTCTGTCGGTCACCAAGGCACTGGTCCCCCGACGTGCCGACGGACAAAACCCAGCCGCTGGCTGGCATCGCGCTCAACAGGTGAAACCAGCTCCTTTCCTCCTTTTCTAGCCCCCCCTCCCCCCCACCCCCCAACACCCAACACGGGCATCTTGACTCCCGCCTTTTTGCTTGACTTTGCCGAGAGTAGTCATCGTTATTCCTTTCATGGAAGATCCGGCTTGCCTGGACCACAGAGAATATCACCCCTCATCTCTGCATAATTCAGTTTCTTGTGCCCCCCCCCTTCCTCCCTTGAGTTGCCAAGGAAACAGGTTTCACTGCAGGGTGTCGGGATGTTGGAAGCTAGTCTGGTTTCCAGCACAGACCTTTATTCAATAACGAGGAAGGCGTTGGATTGATTATTACGTTTAGAGTTCGGTGGATAATCCGGTGGGGGCTGGCGTTAGTTTTTTGGCGTTCTGGATCCTAGGCTTGGAGTGTGATGGCTGTTTCCGTTCCAGTATTTACTGTCTGGGGGTGTGAAATGATGTAATGAATCTGCATGGATGAATGTATGGCCTAGTGGTATGAGGCTCGGGTTATGGACGTGTTCAAATCCTGTCTACCATTACCAGCGGGTCCCTGAGCAAGACCCTTAGTCCCAAGTTGCTTAACCCCAAGTTACAAGAGATTGTAATTCCCTGTAATTGGGCAATGTAAGTCATCGATAAGGGTGTCGGCTAAATGTCGTAAATGTAAAGATGAAAGAAATGAAACTGGGAATGAGAGATTTCTGGGTATCTCCTTCTCTTCCTAGCCTAAACCTCTTTGACATCCCTGTCACAGGACAAACTCTGACTCTGCCCTGCATACCAGTGTCATGAACCCACACGCTGGGATCCATTCCAGCCCGGGACATGCACTGACCCATCGGAACCGGCGAGGCAGTGAGTACTGGCCATCCTTGCCATGTTTTTGGGAGACCAAGAAGGAGACATTTGAATGCCCTGGGGTCCATAGTTCCTGCCTGGGGGTGGGATTGGATTTTAGCCAACATGTGGTCTCCCTGTCCTTCAACCCAAGTTGTCTCTCCTCTTGGAATAGTGTTCCCCTACCCGGTGCCCCCCATTGAGGAGAACGTTCTGGACGAGGAGAGCCTTCTTAAGTCCTGGGATGCCAAGAAGGTGAGCCAGTCGAGTAAGGGGTATGGAACTGTAGCCAATCAAGTCACAGCATGCAAATGAGACTCCGCCTCCCCGCACTGCCAGTGAATGAAATTAGATGCTCAGTGTTTGAATGTTAAGATAACAGGTACTCTTTAACCGTTTACTCACAAATGTAGGCCTTGATGTCATTGCATCATGAAACTTGTTTACTTGTTTACAGTTACCTGTGTCGTCTTCTCGACCGAAATCCTGTGAAGTCCCCGGTATCAAGTAAGCAGCCGCAAAAATGCTAATTTTCTGCAAACAACAATGTAAATGGTTATTGCTGTTCTCATGCCACCTATTTGTAGGACCCAAAACTGCTTATAATACAGGAGTTAACGGAGGGGGGAAATATTAAAATCCAAGCAGGAATACTTAATTCAGTTTGATTTCTTGCGATATCAACAGTTAAAGCAGCAAAGTCTTGAATGGTTAGCAGCTAATACACTTGAAAAAGTTTGTAAACCCTTTGAAATTATCTGGATTTCTGCGTAAGTGGCTCCTAAAATGTTATCTGATGTTCAGCTGTGTCAAAATAGTTGGTAGTCTTACTTAAAGAACAAATAAAAGGTATAACATGCCAAACGGTTTAAACAAGGTAATTGACAGCAAAGGTTTAGATGATGAGATCTTGCAAATAGGATAATTTTGATTTATGTGATTGAATAAATTCAGGTATAGAGTTGACCTGTCTTATCGTATGTAATATTTGAGTTACTTGATCTTCACAGCATAATTCTGTTTAAGTGCTATATGGTCCAATGAAAAGAGGCTTCAGAAGAACTTCGATGAAGAGTTGTTGAAGCTCATAAAACTGGAAGGGCTTACAAATGGATTTCTCCAGACCTCAGCGCCTATCAGTCCAATGTCATGGAAATTGTTAGGATCTTAAGACATCAGCAGCTTGGCCCAGAGCCCTAATCTGCCTGAGGGTCGTCATACTGAATTCTTTCTCTGAAGTTACGATGATGGTTTTGGAAAACGTAGCCATGGACTAGGACTTTTCTAATCTATGGAATTCTCAAAAACTGAGAGCCTGGCTGTTAAAACATCTCAGCTAAACTAATCCTATTGGACCTATTTGGATTAATGAATTTAGTCATTTAGTGTGAATGAATAATTTAACACTAATGCTTTTCTCCAAAGTGACTTACAGTAGAGAGAAGGGTTACAATTTATGTGTGCTCCCTGGGATTTGAACTCATGACCTTTGCATTGTTGGCACAAGGCTCTACTTGTTGAGGTACTGGGGCATAGAGGTGGGTATCCTGCAGAGAGGAGTGCCAGGGCATTCTGCAGAACCCTCAAGCGACGGGCACGAGACAGATTGAGATGTAAATCCTGCAGTTGATAATATCCGTATTCTTAAATCTATCATTGAACATTGAGCAAGTGTGACGTTTGTGGGCTGTTATCAGAAAGGACGCCACCTCGTCTCCAAAAAAATAAAACACTCTGCTGGCTATCTCAAGTGTGCTGCCACCTGGATGCTCTTCACTGGATCAGCGTGGACAGATGAGACATTTGACCTTTTGCTAAATGTACTGAGCAGCAGTAAAACCTCATCCCAGCTGTGAAGTGGGGTGTATGGAGTATGGTGCCGTGGACCTGCTTTGCTGCATCAGGGCTTGGGCGGCTTGTAGTCAGTGAGAGAGTGGCATTAGGAAATTCTACAGCAGCATATCCGTGCGTGATCTAAAATGTGAAAGATTTGCCATGTCATGCGGCATGACAATGATCCCGAAGGCAGGAGTAACTCAACAACAGTGTGACTCAGACAGAAGATATTCCATATCTTAGAATGGGCGAGTGGGGGTTATGCTGGCCTGACCTCAGTTCCCTTAAAAAAACTGTCATGATCCAAAGCTGGCCGCTAAAGAACCACATGGAATGAAGATTTTTTTTTTTTTGTAGGGAAAAAAACAACCTCCTAAACTGCTGGGCTGGTCTGATCAACTACAGAAACCTGGGAATGTATGGATTCATAGCTTTACCATCATTTTCCAGTTTTTCAGGAAACATTTGACTGTATAAAAATACTGTATGAATACAAGCTTCATTGCGACTTACAACTAAGATCCGCAGCATTCCATAGGGGTTCACAAACATTTTCTCAGCCTTAGTAGTGTCCGTTTCCTTCATTAAACCTTAATGTTTAATTAATTGTGTAGCAGTAATCAGTTGGTCTTTCTGGGACTAAGGCTTTGTACCAGTTGAAGTTCTTGTCACTTTAGCTGTCACTAGAGTTATGTATCCAGCTCAGTCCATAAAACAGGATCATGGGGATCCGGCCAGATGAAGTGGCCCAGGACAGGGTGTCAGGTTTATGACAAGAAAGCTAGAGACTCTGGCTCTGCTCCCTTCTCAGCCCGACGTAACCCCGTGCTTAACTCGCACTGCATCGACGTTATTCCTGCTGTATAAAAGCTTACATTTTTCCTGCGTATGTAAACTGCACAGGTTCAGGTCTGTTGACATGACCCCGTCTCCCTTTCCCTCCCTTTCCCTCTCTTTTTTTATTTTCCCTTGGTCCTCTGTGCCTCCCCCTCCCCCCAACCAGCATCTTCCCATCCCCAGCACAGCAGTCAGGCGCCCCCCTTAATCCCGCAACCCTGAGCACTGGAGGTTCCCTGCCGGACCTCACCAACCTGCACCTCCCCTCCCCCATGCCATCCCAGAAGGACGAGCTGGGATACGCCTCCCTGAGTGGGGCCGGCAGCACGGGTAACTTGGCGGCCACGCTTACCCAGCTGGGTATCACCGCGGGCGGCGGCTTCCCCCTGCCTGGTGAGTGCTGGCACCCCCTGGTGTTCCTGGCGCGCAGTACGCCGCTTTTTACACCCGCACGTTCTTACACGCCGTGTAATGTGAGCAATGAAGAGGGCGGTGAATCAGCGACCAGCTTCACTTAGCTTTCCAAGAATTCTTCCTGGCTTCCTGGGAGTCTGCTTTAACTTTCCACAAATGTTTGTAGTTTTCCATAACTCTGATTTAAAAGCCCATCTGGTGTTCGGTTTGGTTTTTTTTCCTCCGAAACAACCTGTGTCCCCGCCCCCAACCGCAATAAATACAGCTTTCTTTAGCTTGGATGCTTCCTTCTCTAAAAAAAGTAATTTTGACTTTGATTTGTTTAGCATGCTCATGGCCGTTAAATATGCTCGCATTCTTTTTAACCATAAAGACACAAACCTTGGTTTGAACTTTAATATATGGTTCAGCATTTGATGTTTTTCAAAGTCTTGCGCTTCTGTCGTGAAAATGGACGCTACCACATCCTGTAACTATGCTGGCCGGCCACAATCGCTTTCTGTTCATCTTTTCTGTTATTTCTGTTTTCCGTTTGACAGGTTTGTCAACACCTCTACAGGGAACATTCAGTAACTCTATGCTTCAGTCCTCATTGAGCCATCCCAACATCCAATCATCTCTGAGCTGCCATTCCTCCCACGACTCGCTGAGCTCCACCTCCTTGCAGTCGTCCCTTAGCAACCCCTCTCTTCAGTCCTCGCTAAGCTCCTCCCCATCTTTGCCTTCGTCTCTGAGCAATCAGTCTCTGCATTCCTCCCTGAGTAACTCCTCCCTAAGTGGCAAATCCCTCCAATCAGCAGCCAATAACCCTAGCTTCAGTAGCGGGATTGGTGGTTCTGGATCTTGTTCCTCCTCTTCCTCCTATTCGCCACTTCTGGCTGGGCAGCATGGGCCATCACTCACCACATCGCCGCGGAGACGAAACCAGCTCAGCCCGCTCAAATTATCAGTTGGCACAGAATCTCGTTGGCACCCCACCAAGCAGTTTTCCCCAACCATGTCCCCAACTCTATCATCAATAACCCAGGTACATAATTCAGAATTAATTTAAGTGTTTACTAATAGCATGTTCATTATTTACTAGTAGCGATGTTTGGCAAACCAAAACATTTCGGTATTTTCATTAGTTTGTTAGAATATACTAGACAATATCTATGTCGTTCTGGTTTCCCATGTTTGTAATTATAATTAATCTCCGCCCACATGCTCAGTCGTCGCTGTTTCCTGTGTTTGAGCTGAGAGACCATATCTCTTTGACTTGCAGGGTGTTGCTCTGGACACGAGCAAGTTGCCGGTCGATCAGAGGCTAGCTGCTTATCCCTACGATCAGGTCCAGCCGTCCCACCTGTGTCCTCAGCAATCCGCCCATCCAGGTACAATGATGCCCCATCTGCAGCAGGCTCAGCAGTCTGACCAACAGCACCAACCGCCGCATCACCTACAGCAGCACCAGCACCAACAGCCGCATCACCTAGAGCAGCACCAACACCAACAGCCGCATCACCTAGAGCAGCCACAGCTCCAGAAACCGCATCAGCACCAACCGCACCAACTGCAGCATAAACACCAGCTACTGTACCCGAAACGGCCACATCTGCAGCAAGAGCAACAGCAGCACCAAGGTCTACAGCAGCAAGAACGGGGTCACCAGCAGCGACAGTACCCACAGCAGTCTGGCCTACACGGCGCTAGTCAGCACTCGCAATGGCCGCAGTTACAGCAGCAGCAATCGCATGGCCTGGAAGAGCAGCGGGACGTAGCGGGCATGCACAGGACTCCCGCGGCTTTGCCGCCGCATAGGGAGAGCGCACAGAACCTGCTGAGCCCACAGAGAAGGCCGCCTGATTCTGCATCGCACCTGGGGCTGAGCTCCAGCCAGGCTCCCCCAGGGAGAACGCCTTCGAGCGTCCCAAACCCCCAGGTGTCAATGGACCAGCTCTTCCCAGCCAGCCTGACTCCATCAGCCAGTCAGTCTCTGCCTGCCAGTTTGGACCTTCAGAACGTGAGGGCCGCCCACAAGTTCTCCCACCAGCTAATTATGTCCTTTTTTTGGATAGGTTTTTTTGTCTAACATTTCTCTTCCCCCAT
This sequence comes from Petrocephalus zakoni, assembly GCA_026774425.1. Lineage (NCBI taxonomy): Eukaryota > Metazoa > Chordata > Actinopteri > Osteoglossiformes > Mormyridae > Petrocephalus > Petrocephalus zakoni. The sequence continues at coordinate 4,090,236 of JAODKN010000046.1, forward strand.
GTTCCTCTTCTCTCCAACAGGAAGCCTCATTACTGAGTTCTCTGCTAGATGAACCTTTTGTGAATCTCCAGCTCCCACGCAGACAGGGCCAGGAGCTGTCTCAGCAGGTAAGGATTATGCCCAACCAACTGCTTCTCATTTGTTTTTGCTAGCAGTGCACCGATGTGGAAGTCTTTTCCAATAACGATAATCGATTTTTAACAATATACCAATAATACCGAGAACCTGCTAACCTCCGAGCTCCACAAATCTTTGATGATCATGCCTAAGATCCTGTGGCAGGGAGACATTAGCTAAGTAGTGCCAACTTAAGAGACCGTAATGAAGTTCTAAGTGGTAAATCAGCTGATGAAATCCCTCGCCCTCCAATATGGAAAATGTCTGATTACTGTCCAGTGCAATCATCTCCATTATTTTAGCAAATATTAGTTCTGGTGCCGCTAACTTTGAATACTGACTAAAGTCTAAATACCAGCCTGACGCATCAGACTGATGACGGTATCTTGCCGATACGTGATGTATCAGTTAACATATCGGTATCTCTAGTTTTAGCCCAGAGAATGTTGGCAGTTATTCCATATGAGTCCCATAGATTAGAAATCACTGCATGGTTTGATCGGGGATAGCTTGTACCTTTGCAGCTAAGGACACTCTGCCTGTGATCGGATGGTTGCTGTGTCAAATCCCATGGTTGTTGGTTTCATTTTTGGGTCCCCGAGGAAGGCCTTTAAACCCGCTTGCTTCAGGGACCATCTGACCCCGCATTTTCAGATCAGTCTACTCTCTACATCCTTAAGCTCTTAATGGACACATTTGCTCTCACCCCCATGTTCTCAGCTGAGAAGGTTTTATATGGAGGCCCCAGGGGGAGTTCAGTCCTTCAACCAGACCTGTGGCTCTGAAACGGGGAAAGACGAAGCCAACCCCATGGATTCTCACTGCACCACTATTCATCAGCTCCTGAACCAGCAGAACCAGAGCCAGAGCTTCAGCATGGACTGTCACAAAAACCCCAACATACTCCTGAGTGGTGAGATCGAGTTTTAAGATCCTCTGAAATTTAGGGTTTTTATAGGATTTAGGGTCTTATATTGGTAGATTTCTTGTCTTGCATGAATTTTACCTTCAATTGCTTACCTTCTTACCCTAAGCTTGGCTTTATTTTCTTGCATTGCATGGTGATGGTGATTATTTCAGTCTGTAGAACACCCTCACGCGGCCCTGTGAGCACCACACTTTGGAACAGTGCCTGGAGTGGGCCAGTACCCACCAGTACATAATACCTGCCCCTGTTGACTTTTCTCTTCAGGGTACTGGGAACATATTTTACCTGTGGCACCTTCCATAGTCTGCCCGTTCTGAATAACAAGGGGAATGCATGCACCCCCCCCCCTCCACTTTAAGCACTGCTTTAGAAAGTCATTTGGTCTCTTTTTGATGTGATGTCTGGTAGTGCAGTTTGGACTGATTTCACAGTCAGCCAAGCCTGATGCATCAATAATTTCTGCCCTCATTGCTAGTAGATGAACACAAAATCAAAAGGACACAAAGTTTACAGGAAGCAGGCTGTGTTAGGAGGGAATGTCCACCAGTTCCTGCCTGTTTCTGCCCATCATCTAGCTCCCACAAGCACAAAGCTCCATAAGGGTGCTCACAAGACGTGTGCCCCATAAACACAAAGGTATTTACATAATTCACCCTCATCATTCTCTCCCTCCCCCATGCCCCCACCACCCACACAGGGAACTCGACACCAACGCTCTCTAAGGAAATCACTTGCAGCCTGTCCGGCATGCCTGGATTCGAGGTGGACTCCTTCGGTCTGGACGATCCCCTGCAGATGGACCCCCTGGTGCTAGAGGGCCTCGGTCTCCTGGAGGACGGGGAGCTGGTGCTTGCTGACCCTGCGGTGGAGGACTCTTTCCGCTCTGAGCGTTTCCACTGACGCGGCTTGGGTGCACGGCCTTGGCCGCGGTGACATAAACCGGCCGGGAACGAGACTAACAGATTAGGTTTCTGCCACGTTGTGGGCTCATGCACTAATACTACTCAGAAAGAGACACTATGGTTTATTTGGGATACTTAAAAACTGCACTTTGGAGACGCTTGCGGGATTAAAGCATCTTTTGGGACCTTAAATCCTTCAGCCTGGTAAATGTGGCTCCATCCAGGCTGGTCTTCTGCATGGTGACGAGGACGATGAAACACAGCGACGCTGTAATGTCTCGCCGGACAGTCCATCCTTGGTCATAATCATCTAGTGCTCTCCAGGCAGGGCCAGCTTACCAGATTATACTGGTCAGTGGTATCTCCAGTTCTTCATTAGAAATGCAAGTAAGATGGAGCTTGTGGTGCAATATGGAGCTCCCGGTCATGCTGGAACTCATGAACATAAAGATGGGGGGTTGCTCTGCTTCATCATCTCCCCATCAGTGATCTTTCCATGCTTTATGGCCACCACCATTCCCTTTGCCAGCGAAAAATATCCTCTTTGGAGGAGAACAACCCTGCTTGTTAATGGGAGGGTCGGCCTCGCACACCATCTTAAGCGTCCCCTGGCCTGAAGATGCGTCGTCGCTCCTGCTGGAAATCAGCCTGGTCGGCCACATCTGGAATGCGTGGGTCCTGGAGATTCCAGGCTGTCACCCGAAAGCCAGGAGGAGAGGCGGAACTGGGGGGATGTTTAGCTCCAGTTGTGATCTTTCCCGAACCTTGCAGCTGGGAAGATCTGCGCTTGATGGTGAGTGGTAGGAGTTGCTCCTTTGGTTGTTAACGTTCATAAAATATACATGACAAAAACGTATAGTTTACTGGAAACATGTAGGAGAGACTGGAGCACTGCCGTGCCTTTTTTGGGAGGACATATTTTACAGGGGACTGGAACCAGTCCAGTCTCACCTTCATTTTGATACATTCCTACCATGACGTGGCAGCACCAGATTTTTGTGGGAAATCTCTTGGTGTACTTTTTAAGGAGTCAAATCTTAGCAACAAGCAACATATTTTATGGCCTGTTATTTTTCTTGTTAAGGGCTATTTGGGAACATAAAATATGTACAAGGACATATTTGGAGTGTCGATTTTCCAATGGCTAAGCACTGTAAGTTTTGTTTTGTTTTTTTTTTTTAACCTTTACATTAATTCTCCACTCTAGCGCATTGTGCTAGTGAACGCTGAAGAGCATGAGGAATCAAATGTAAATATTAACTCAGTTTACTGTCTTATTCTCAGTGGAGAAGCCTGCTTTAGCCCTTAAAGCACCTCGCCTGTGCATGGCATTCCTCAGCGGGGGTGCGTTAGGGTGCTTCTCCCGTTGTGTGTCGCATTGCAGTGGCCTCTTTGCAGGAAATCCGCCTGTGCGTGTAGCCTGTGCAGGGCCAGCCTGTGCAGCAGAGCGTGACTCGCAACCGCGCACACTCACTGGGTCTGCCCGGCGTAGTTCCGAATGGAAAAAGAACGTGAGCCACAAGAGGTCAAGGCCAGAGCAGTGGATGAAGGCCATTCATGGCTTAATCCAGACCTGGTTGCTGATAAGCACACGCAGCAGAAGATGTAAGCCGGTTTTGGGGACTCGCATCTCCTTGGTGGAAAAAGTCTTTATTTCTTTTATTTCTGGTAGAGATAAAAAAGAATTTTAATTTCTGTATTTTTGTTTTCTTCACAAACTATTCTTGTGATTTTATGTTTTATTATAATAATTATGTCGGACGTTTTGATTTGGAAATTTGTAATTTGCACTAACAGAAAGCAGTAATTTCTGATTAAAATATTGTTCTTTAGTGTAATTCCGAAACGGCTGTATTTAAAGCATTTCATTTTGTGTCGACAGTCTTCTTAATTTGTGTCTGTTTCTTCCCCCTTTGAATATTCCTCGCTGAAATGACCGTACCACATCCGCAATATTGTTCTTCGACAAGGGTGTAGATTTGGGTTAGGAAGGCAGGGGCGTGTCCCTATCAATAATGTGGGAGTACCATGTGTGTTTAGTGAGGTGGGGGGTTGGGGCTGCTTTGCTCCCTACCAAAGCTGGAGCCAAACCTACACCCTTACTCTTCAGTCATGTTGTGTTTTTTTTTTTTATCATTACCATACTCCACCACTAGAGGTAACTGTTGAGCAGTAAACGTTTAAACCAGCGGATTAGGAATTTCTTACACTAGTCACATTTTCACTGATCTGGTGGTTCAGTAGGTAAGCCACGTTTACAATTCATGGGTCATGCACAGTTTACATGATTGTGCGGACCTCCTCCCACAGGTACGCCATGTGATTCCAGAGTGTGTGCACAGTTGTGCCTGAGTGCCTGGCAACAGACTGGCATACCGTACAGAATGCCTTATACCCCATGCTTACCGAATAGGCTTTGGGTCTTCGCGGTCCTAACTGGATTTTGATCTCATTACTTAAAAAGGATGGTGATGTCTTAGCAATCGAAAACTAGTAAGGAAGAGATTTACACTTAGTCATAAATCCCCTAAAATGAAATGATTCTTCTCTTGTACATAATCCAGGTTCTCCAATCTCTCCTCAGGGATCTCCAGCTGAATCAGGTGTGCTGGTGGTGAAATGTAACTAATGGGGGTCCTCAGGAGAGAGTCAGAGAGCCGGTCTTCAGGTCATCCTTACCCATTTGCCTGGCTGCCTCTGACATTTCATCCGTGATGTTATTCTGTGCCACTTTGCTTGAAGGACCTGGGTGGCTTGTTGCCTTTGGCAGTGCTAGGGCAGATACTAGTGTGAAATCAGAGGGTGTGACGGCCGTGTCCATGCTTGGCCAACCAGCCAGGGAGGTCAAGGCCATATCAGTAATCACGCAGTCAGGCAATGAGACAAGGAGCACAAATGATTTACACCCGTGTTCCTCAACTCTCTGGCCTTGGGGTCCTCTAGGCGGTGCACATATTTGCATCCTACTGGGAGCTGGAAGGGAGCAAAAATGTGGGCCTTCTTGGGGTCCTCAAGAACTAGGTTTAGAAACGGTGATCTAAACATGTTAAGTTAATTTTATTGCTTCTACAATCACAGACCGCAACTGACTGGAAGACAGCTTATCACCCTTAGAATAATTATGCAGCTCTTAGTTATTAATGTGAGATTTTTAAGCATCTGTGATGTTTTATACCCTCTGTACAGATAATTCTATACATGGTGTGGAAATTGGGGAATGTGGAGAAAAAGCCATATTTTGTTTGGAAATTATTCTCACTTGTCGCTATTATTAATAAATGTTTATCTTTTATGTACAATAACATGCATATTTACATTTCATTAGAGTTCATTCGAGCATTGCTATGCAGTTGTCTTTCATGGTATTTTCTTGTGTGTTACATGTGGTGTTTTTTTAATTTTAATGTTTGTTCTTACCAGGGAAAAACAGATGTTAATATGCCGTTTTGCCATAGATGTTTTCTTAAATCTAACAAGTATAGAGTTTTTAAAGATGCTGTGTACATACACGTTATTTTACAAGAAAAATAAATTACCAGAAAAGTACAGATGTGTGGACCATTTCATTGACTACAACCTCTAAGAAAAGTATCCAGTATCAGGATTTTGTGTGGCTATGGAATCCCATCCATTTTAGTGAACAATCAGATAATCCAAGGAGTCGATCTACAGCCTGTCCTTGGAGACTGCGTCCTTTGTTGGACCCTAGTTTCCTACGGGTCTGTGAGGTCTGTCTCATCCACAGACATTCAATGACATCTGGCTCTATGGGCAATTTGGAGTCAGTAGTTTGATCAAGCACACTACTGGTCGGTCCATTAGGCCACAGGCAGCAGCCTAGGGCTACATCTTTAGGGGGGATGGGAGCCAGCGGTGAAACCTAGGACCGACCGTGAATTTAATGGATAGCAATCATGTGACAAATTCAGACCATCAAATAAGTCATGGTAAGGTACATCGGCTGATTCACCTGCGCCCTCTTGTGGCACACTCCGGTAGCGGACGTCGTCTTTGCCTTTCGTACCTCAAGATGTATATTTGGGAATGCCGATCAGTTACAATCGGTTACAATCAGTAGCCACTACCAATCCTAGTATTTATTTTTGTTAAAAATGCTATCACATATTTGATTGGTCTTCGTTTCGTATTATGAAAACAGACTACTGGGTTTCATGCTCTATAAACAGCGCTTTTGGCATAGTTTTGCATAATACGGTAATAATCTCGGTGCTCACGCTACAGGTGCTGGTAGGGATGAGGGAGCGTTTCTGTCCGAAGATCAGCGGGGTTTGTTCGCGGGACTTCACCTACTTCAAACAAATTAGGTCGCAGCTAAGCTGCAAATCTGCTTTTCCAGCCTGGCCTTTCTATCGCGATGCATCTGCCGTAGCTCGTTATATCCAATGTACAGGGATCCAAGCCAGTATACAATAGGCCTACTATATAACATCAGCCCCCCATGAAGCTCACGGGGCTCCTGTAAGATGACAGTTACATGGGGCATGCTTACACAGTAGACAGTGTTGCCTTTATTGTTATTTATTTATGCCTATATCATAAGTACCAATGTACAGTGAAGTTTAACTCTCGCCTATGCACCTTGCTCTCAGACGTACGAACATACATCATACATACATGATACATACAGGCGATAGCAAAGCTCTGAATCGGAGCTTCGCCAAAGCGTCCAACCGCGATATAATCATAAGGAGGGCTCGTCCGGGATTTGAACCCGGGACCTCTCGCACCCGAAGCGAGAATCATACCCCTAGACCAACGAGCCACACCTACCCACACATTACAGGAGGTTAAAGTTTCGCTAAAGCAATTTCATAAGGAAGAGACTTGGTTAGCTATACAATTTTAATGATTATTCCTTTTATAGTCTGTCAGTCCCGTATTCTTGTCTTTGTAAAGCACTTTGAATTGCCTTGCGTCTCAATTGTGCTATATAAATAACCTTACCTTGCTTACTATATGTTTTAAAAATTATCTCTGCTGCTTTAATCATATAATCATAATCATTTTCCTTCTTGCTGTGTAAATCACTCCTATACGGCTTTGTGAAGCTCAAAGCAAACCAGGGCAAACCTGGGTTGAGCAAGGAAAAACTCCCCAGTAGGAATTAAGAACGCTTGGGAGGAAGCAGACACTCTGGTGTCAGGTCTGCAATGACATGCACGGTGGCGTAACGGGTAAGTTATCGGAAGGCTGTCGGTTCGAGTCCCCGACCTGCAAGTACCGAATATATTTCGTTGTTGTTCAGTGTGCAGCTTAAATTCAGTTTTCCGGAACTGAATGCGCAGCAAACTCTCACGACAGCCAGCTGACCCAAGCTGGCATCATGGCATATGGTACCCAAAAAAGCGACCAGCCTGCCCCATCCACCCCCGCCGCGACTGTAATCTGTTTCTGTGTGTGACAAGCCAGCTGTTTAAAAGGACTTAATTTGGTTATACTGAATGTAGCCTGACTCGGGTCAAGATAACTTATTTTATAGCCCGTTATTTAAAATGTGAAGAGCTCTGTTTTAAGAATGCTTTACTGGGGATTATTAAGGATTTCACAGAAGTTTTACTACAAAGATAAGCGCTATTTAGTAATATAAAGTACTATTCTTCCAAATCAGGCGTTACACTGCACGCAAGTTTCGACGATCGATACTTTGCATTAATGAGTTAACATTGTTGCGTAACATTGTTGCGATTCCGGCTCCGGGAAGCGCTGCTTCCTCTGCGTCGCAGCCCGTCGGCTTTAATCGATTCCCTTGTATTTAAGCCGCGATCCAAAAAAGGGGATGTTGCGGTTCTGCTCGTCGGGAGCCGTAGTGGTTGTACCGGATCATCCGAACCTCGCCACTTCCGCAAAGCGGGGGAAAACCTGACGCCGAGCTAGCGAGACAGAAATCAGCTTTTGCGGTAATGTGCATTTTAGATTAGAATTCCGCATTACCAGGTCTCGCGCTTATCTCGCGCTCAGAAATCACTTTCGCACATTGTCTCGCGTCGGTTTGCTGTTTTCCTGCAAAAGTCGCGTTTTTATTCGCACGTGTAATATTCTCGCTGGCCGCTACGCGGCGCGGTAGTACTGCTGCCGCCGGCCAGGGGCAAACCAGTAAAGGTAAACCAGTGTTGGGATGGGTGTCTAGCAGGGGGTAGGAGCGCTGCTGGATGGGGAAGTAGCACGGGCGGCTCGGGTGTTGGTCTTACGAGCGGCCGCGACTGGGTGGCCGGAATCTGAGCGGTGGGAACAGTGGGAGCGGTGGGGGAACGAAGCGGGGGGAAAGCGATCGGAGCCGGGGCTGGAGCGGAGAGAAATGCGGCGTCTCCGAAGGTGGTGATACCCGGCGCTTTGGGTAAGGGGGTGAGTACCGACGCCGCGGGTACAAAGGCAGGGTCGGGAAGGGAAGGGAAGGGAAGGGAAGGGGGCTGGCGGACGGGCGCCGCGCCGATCGGCGCGGGGGGGGCTGCTCAGGGACCAAGAAAACAAGCAACTAGCCAGATTTGCACAAAACTTAGTGCGTGGAAATCAAAGTCATAAAGGCGTTGATCCCGGGCGTGGTGCCGTAAAATAAGGTGGGATCGGACAGCAAAGCACGTGTGGGTCTCTTTGGGGGGTCTGGACGGGTCGGGGGGAGTCGCTGGCGAGTGTGGGGGCAGCGTTTGGGGTGGGGGGATGTCGGCTGATGATGGGGGTAGCAGTCTTTATGTCTTGCCCGAGTTCCCATCCACAGTCTGCCCTGTAAATGAAGGAGTGGGATTAATTTTTTTTCCCACCGACCCTTTCTTAACATTTCAGCTTGAAACAATAATTAAAAAAATGTATTTGTTTATTTATGTGTGGAGGCGTTTCTCTTCGAGGTGACTGACATTATGCGGGCTGTCTGGACCTGCTACAGTAGGAAGATGCGGCTTTCGCTAATATTTTTATCCCGTGTCTGGCCCGCCTATATATATGGTTTCTGTGTAGGTTGGGTTAATGTGTTATTTGTCACGTCTCTCGGCGTGTGTAAGAGCCTTGTCAGGTGTCCATAGGTGATAATAGCATGGCAATTAACAGAAACGGAGGGTGCTTAATGATGTGGTTGTGCAGGGCGTGTTTCTTAAGCCATGGCTTCACTGTTTTGTCTTTGAGTTGTGTGCCGGTCTGCCCTGGCTTGCCCGTAGGCCAGTTGCCCCACACATGCTCGCACGCACTGGTAATAAACCCTTGGCCTCTCTCCTGGCACCAAAGGGGCCCCGATTTGCTGTAGCCATGGCGACGGTGCTCAGTTCACAGCTTCTGCTGGATCCATCCCAGGAGGGTCCTCCTGACTGAGAGCTGACAGCATGGCCTTTTCCCCCCGCAGGCTCGATTGCTCAGCAAGTCACGGTCGTTTTTATGGACTGTTATCGCCTTTGTTTGGTATTCAGAGGGCATTCTGCCGCCAGCGTGGAGCAGAGATGTCCTAGCTGTCATACTAGGTTATTTAGTAGGTTATTATCCTTTATTTGACTTGTTTTGATGGCTTCTGTTTGTAGCTTGCTTTGGGTATTTATGTGTTGTGGGCCTAGGAGAACTTTTTGTTGGCTCCACACTTATACGGAGGTAGAAGTAGGTGCTGAAGCGGATGTTTTGAGTGCGGATGAAGCTGGGGGGGGGGGGCTCCTAAGGTCCTTGGTGTGGGGGCACCAGGCCAGGGGTGCGTTTCCCAAAAGCATAGCTGCTAACTGTGTTGACACCTTGGATAGTTGGAGCCATGCAGCTGAATCTGAATGAGTCCAGCTATGGAAGTCGCTAGCAGCAGCTTTTGGGGAACGCACCCCAGGCCGGGTTCCTGAGAATCCTGAGCACCTTTCTGTTCCTTTCACACGTCGCTAACACCTTCCCCCTTCAATGGACATCAAAACCGCCGACCTGAGTCGCCACTCTCGGTATGAGTATCCTCTGTCCGTTTCCTCCGCTGACCATGCCCCCTCTGCCCCCGCCCCCGGAGTACTGTTTCACTCCCAGGTTTAGGTTATATCAGGTTTCTCTAGATTAGCGAGCTACACCTGGCCTGGTTACTGGTGTAATGGAGATTAGCATAAAGCCGTGATTGCCATAGCCTCTTATGTAATTACAGTACAGGACAGGCCAGGCCGCCCTCCCCTCCCCCCACCCCATTCTGGGCAGGCACACGGGGACGTCTTGCTGCTAACGGTTACCTGGTAACACCTGTCACTGTGTGTGTTTGTGGGATTCTTTGTGTTGCGGATATTGAGGAGTATAACCCTGGGGAGTCCTTTTGTGCCATAAAAGGAGGGCATCCGTAGCAAAGTCTCCTTACTTTACATGTAGCTGGGTTTGCCATGGTCCGTTCTAGAAACACAAGTTATCTCACTGTGTATTTACTCATGTATTTCTGTTGGATTCATTTATTTGGCAGATACTTATCCAAAGTAAGAAATTTGAGAAGGCAGGATCAGACAGTACCCAGGAGCGAATGGGGTGAGGGGCCCGGCTTGAGGGCCCACTGGTGAAATGGCTCTACAGGCTGTGGGATTGGAACCGGCAACCTACTGATCACGGAGTCCGAAACCACGGAGCCACACAGTGGCGCCGGATACCTTCAGTTAGCGTGACCTTTGGCTTCTGTAGGGACTCGTTGGTTAGATATGGCCAGATAGACGGCGCCAAGGGGGGGTGAGATTTGCATGCCGGGCGGTGACCCTGCGACATGGTGCTGAGCAGAAGCTGCTGCCTGGTGGGGGAGAAGTGGGCGGTTGTCACGTGCCCGATGGTTCCGGGACAGACCCTGAGCTGTCACCCAAAACCATGCTCATCTGATAACTGTGTCACCAGTAGGCGTGTCAGTTCACAGGAAATTCTACATCAAGAGGGAATGTTGTGGGTTTGGGAGGATGTTGGTCACATTGGCAGCTTACAGCAGTTATTAAGCTTTTTACTGCGATTTGATCAGCTGGGTGCAGAAATGCTTTCATTTTCAGTCGTCAGGAATGTATTAAATGTGTTGCTAATCTCGATCTCAATGCATCTGTCAGGAGTACCTAATACTTGAAGCAGAACATAGTTTCTCTGGGTGTCACGTGCGGTGTAGTTTCAGGCATGCAGGGGTTATGCCTGATGTACCTTCGAGGTGACTTGCCCTTAATTTATTTTGTAGACCCTTTTTGAGCAATTGGCCCAACGGTGAGATCACGCTGACATCCACAGGATGTGAACCAGCAACCTTTTGACTTACAGGCATGGCACCATAACCTGCTGAACCACACACCAACCACACGCGGTGACATTCTCGCTATCCCACAATGCAGTGTGACTCATGACAGGTCTGGCGGCCTTTTATGCCCACAGCACAGCGTATCAGAGGATCAAACCCTTACTCCCACTGCATTACAACTGATCTCTGTTCCATAGCGGAAAGGTATTGGGACTTTTTTGGCTATTGTAGGTTGTTGTGAGTAAATACAGGAAATTTTGATCTGGGTCTTTTGCGGGTTTGTATAGTGTGTACTTTTTGGCATTTTGGAACATAATGGAAGATTGTTGTCTGAAAGTGCCAAAATTAACTTTTCCAGTATATTTATTCTGTGATTGTATTTGTTTGGTTATGGGGAAGAGGGGCTAGTCAGAGACTGTGTTGTCTGCCTATAGAACAGAGCAGGTTAAGGCAATGAACAGAGTTCCTACCCCCTCCCTCCCACACCAAATTATTGCTATAGAGTTTCTTTTCCACCCCAAAATCCACGTAAATTTGCATTTACCACGGTTTCTGTTTTTCACATCCTGTCCCCAGTTCCTGTACCCCCCCCCCCCATCTTCTGCTGCCCCCGTTTCCCTTAAGGTTGTCCTCCGTCTTTGCAGGGGTGCGTAAACTGTTGTACACATTTTCGGGGGCTTTGCTGTTAATGTCCTCTAACTCGGGGGGGCCCAACCGGTCCCCCATTTCAACCAGTAGCTGTTCTCTCCACCTGACAAGCTTTGCAGGTCCTTGGTCATCAAAGGGTTGTGAGTCTAATTGATCAATTAGACCTGTGCGGTAAAGTGTTGTTGCGCGCCCACCCTCCTGGGGAAATAAGGACGTAATCTTGTTTTTTCAGTCACATTAAAATGAATCTGGTCGTTCTTCCAGCCCTAAGTATCACAGTCTGAAACGGTGTCACATGCAACCTAAAATCTAATTAAGCTATCTGACCAACGTGCTCAAAACTAGTTGCGCTTTGTGAAAGATTTGGACCCTGAATTTCATTATTTTTAATTCAGAAAACTTCAGATAAGCCAAATGACTTATTTTGTGGGGCTGCAGTGAATGTGCAGCCCCAGCCGCCTTCTGAAGTATACCACGTCTTGTATTTAAAAAGAAAAGTTTAAGATCTTTGATTGTCTGTCCTTCTTGAGCAATGTTCCTTGAGTGTGTTAACTTGTTAAAATGTGCTGATGGGGGGTGGGTTACAGGTTATGCAATCTGTCCTTACGCAAAACGGGTTTGCAGCCTAGATATTGCATTAGTGTTTTCTGATGGTTTGCGGGTGGATTATAGTATAACGTCAATAAGCTGTGATTCACGTACGTCAAATGACTGACTAAATTTAGTGACGCCTCAGTCTAAAATCGCCACTGGTCATTTTTATCAATTTATCGTTCACTCCTGTGCCAGTGTTTATCAAATCTTAGCACCACTGGATTTTTTATAACACAGATGTGTCCCTGTTTAAAATGCTTCAGCAGTAAAGACCGGCGGTATGTAAAGTAGAAGCCGTTGTATGTAAGTAGTACTTTTTCGTTATTGCTAAATCGCGAGCTTTCCTTACGATGGAAACGGGTCCGATGTGCTCTCCAGCCAGGGGAACCAGTGGCATCGAGCCTGTAAGCAGACCCAGCCCCCCTGCCCCGTCCATTCGCCAGCTCTGTCATGTGACCTACTGTGTTCTTCTTCCCCATCTGTCTGTCCGTCTCCCCGGCAGATGCGATGACTGTAGGTGGCAGTCGGAGGAAGTGGCTTTGCTGCGTCTCCAGACCCTGACAGCGACTGCTGCAACACGCCAACCCCCCCCCCCCCACCACCACCACCCCCGGAAGCCCCCAGAACACTTAAGCACCAGCCTGCCGCGCTGTCGTCCTCCTCTGCACCGTTGGGGCCACCATGGATGTCCGACTTTTCTTCAGCCTGGTTCTCCTGGGTCACCTCGAGCTCTCCATGACCAAGCTCATTCCCCGGATATCCTTCTCTTTGGGTAAGCATCTCCCGCGACCGCATGGCCCAGAGCTCTGAAACCCCCACGGTCAAAGTGTTGGCTTACTGAAGCATGTTTCGTGTTTTTTTTTTTTTTTTTTTTTTTTTGTGCAATATCATCTGTCAGATGAAATGTAACTTCCTTTAGGTTTTTGGTCAAATTTTTGACTTGGCTTTTGTCGGTTTTATTGCTGTTTCTTTTTTTTTTTTTTTTTAGCTCTAATTAGTTGGCCTTGAAGATTTGTACTTTATCTTCAGCAAATTCAGATACAAGTTCAGCATTGTCCTTTGTGAGGAGATGTATATTTGTGCTTCTTCTCTCTCCCTAGAATGGGGGTCATTTACTTGGTGATGCTGTTAAATCATGAGACCTCATCATGTGCGGATTCCCGATTTGGAATCTTAAACTGCCCATTAGTTGCAGGGTAGAAGACTCCCAGCCATCGGTTCCGATGTGCCCCACTGAAATTCCCGTCTTGCCCTGTTGGGAATTTGCCGTTTGCATGAATGCAGACTTTCTTCTTACTTTGCCGAGATCCTGAACGTGTTACTAGCTAAAGGTTGTGACCCTCCCCCCCAATATGGTGTGGGATGGTGTATTTTATATGCCCCAGAGTGAGCTTAGGATTTGTCGGCTTTGTTGTACCTGTGGATGACGTAAGAGACCAGGGCAGACAATACTGGCTGCACCCCCCATGCAGTCTGTACGAACTGGCCCTGGTGTCATATCTAGTTTATGCATTTTTCATGTGCTTGTGATCTCTGTAGTGGTCTGTAAACAAAGCCGTGGGATGGAAAGTTTATCATTTACGCGACGATTGTTTAGTAACGCGCACGCTATGTTTTGCAAAAAGCTGTCTTTGTCCTCTGAGTAATGTACTTCTGCTTGTTTTCAAAAATCCCCCCCCTTCCCGATAATACAACAGCTTCTTGTGCTAATAAATTTAGTAATGCCGCAATGTTAAGGTTAGGTTTGACACTTCACATACAGTACCGAACAAAAGTTTATCTAGGTAAGTGTACATTTTCTGAGATCAAAAGAAACACAATATAATAATAGAATATATGCAAATTTAGAGTAACCGTAAAAACTAGCAAGAATTCCCTCTGTTCTCCAAAAAGTTACTGATATCTGGCTGGGTGGCTAGATGACCACTGCTTCAGGTCCCAAACCTCTCCATAGGGACACTGCAGCCTTTTCATGTATTTGTTACATTTCAACACCAGCTCACTCCGTTAAATGTTAGGAAGCTGGTGAGGTGCTGCTTAGCCACATACGGTATACTTGTGGTCATGGCAAAAATACATAGGATGACGCAGATCCTGGACTTTGAAATTAATAAATTGACACACTTCGACAGACGTGGTATCATAGTTCTAAACCCGCATGAAGTTTTTTTTAAACATTATTTTCTTTGCCTAAAACCCTTGTACGGTAACTGTACGGTAACTGTATAACTAATTGCAGTGGAGAATTCTGTCGCATTTAGAAGTCAGCCTCGTTCTTGTTAGCTTATATTAGTGTAGCTTACACGTTGGCTTGTCTGGTTTTAGTCAGGTTTTCATTGGTTTGTATATAAATATGACCTTTAGGGTAGCATGGTGTTAACATGTAACATAATTGTTACAGATAATTTCATCTTTGAGTTTCTATGTCAGAGCAACTAAATTTGCTTTGCTTGTAGTGGCAATGTGTGCTTCTTTCTATGCGAAGCTGCGAAATACTGCGAGTAGTGAAGGTTGGTCGATTTTTATGGCTAAATACTTAATCACAATTTTTTATTTATATATGTCCATAGCGATAATTATCACGATTTAATACAAGTCAATGTTCATTTATTTCAGCACTCCGTGTTTGCGCCTTTGATTAAAATCACCATAGGATTCCCCTCAAAGAGATGCCGAACATGGAAAAATGACCCCACATTGAAAATAACCAATTTTTATTTTGGCATTTTCCGAAAGCCCAGCGGCCGCCGACGGTCCGGTTCCTTCCCGTGACCGCCCGGGGTTTGACGCCGCCGGTGTCCGTATCTAAAAGCTCCTGCTTCCCCTCCGTCCGCCTGGGCGCCGGTTTTCGGCCGGTGAAACCTGTTCGCCGTATTTCTACTTTTAATCGGCCAGACTGTTGCACGTCGGATTGTAAACCGCCAGAGTACCGCCACGCCACCGATGCTTTTTTAGACAGTTTATCTGCAGTATTTTAAAAATAATGTGCAGCTGCCAAGCTGTGGCTTCTCAGTTTCCTCCATCTCCCCCATCACTCGCACGTATTAGGGACGTACGAACCGACGTGCCGACTACAGTGTCACCTTTTTACCTGGTAATGTTGTACTAACCGCTATATATTGACTTGCCAACCGCAGCAAGCACCTGTCACGGCCACTATGTTCACGCATTTCCCCCTGTGACTAAGCCCTTCTTGCTTTACACTTAACTTCCAATACACGCACTTAAGTTAATTATGAAATTTGGTTAAAAGCGTAATTTTATCCTCCCAGCTGTGCGGATCTCCTGCTGGTGAATTTCGGTGCCATAAAACAAGCCTTCGGTGGAAGCTGCCAATCGTATGTATATTAAGTTGACGTGCTGAAATCCACATGACCATGGATGAGGTTACCGGCACTAAACGGGTGGTTTTTCTATGTTTGCCTGATTTTTTTATTTTGTTTTTAAAATGAAGGCCTATGACTGAAATCCATCATTGCATTAATTACGGTGGTCCGGACGTGCTTTGCGCGGTGGCTGCTTTGTTATTCATGTGACAAGAAGTGCTCATTTCGACTTGCTCCATGTTTAAATACCAGAACTGTACTTTTTAATGGCATTATGATTGGTAACCTACTTAAAAGGGATAGAAACTTCTATCACAATCATTTCCAGAGTTATTTAAAAATATATCTTGATGTTTTTTTACGTTTATTACCAACATACGTGGCCGTCTTTAAAAAGCAACAATATATGTAATGATGAACTAATAATACAGCATTATTTATATATATAAATCACCGCAAGGAAAATTCCTGCATCAGCCCCACGATGAATGAATCCCTGACATCAGCCAGCCGTAACTGTGAGTAATATGCAAACATATATTTGTTTGTTACAGAGAAGAGATTTGTCGTCCAGCCAGCTGCATAAGCAGACAGAATCGAAACCAAGCAAGCCTTTAAGAAAGGGAATCGAAAATCACGTAATTGACAAAAAGGCGACCGTAGAGGGCAGAATTGCTGATTGGCGGCTGGTTTGTTTGTTTTCTATGCGATTAGAAGCGTGGTTTTGTTCTGCTCTGGCTTATTCATGCAGTTTTGTGTCTTGGGTGCAGAAATGGCAGCCTGTTTGCATTAAGCCCCATTTCCGTTTCTGCGGATCCTGTAACTGGCTGCGCTTTGACCATTATGGGGAAGCGCTGCTTCTCCCTGTTACTGTCACGTGTACGTAATGAGCTGATGTGATCTCCTCCAAGGCGCCTCAGACCTTCGACGTGTGCCTGCAGATTTTACTGGCGGATTCTTGGCACTGGCTGTACGTCCATTAAAGTAAATTATAATGGAATTTTTATAATGGAATCTTCAGTCAATAGTGAATTTTGCTTGGTGTTTCCATTAATGGATGCAGTGTCTCGTCCTTCAGCACGCAGTTAGCTTTCTGACTACTTCTCGGAGGAGCATCCTGAGGAATGGCTTGTTAGCGATTTTAAACTAGATGCAAATTACTGCTTCTCCAAAAAACCACCTGAAGTAAATGTGGGCATTGTGACATTTGAGGGTTTATGGTTTTTCAGTTTGCGTTTTCATAAAGAGCGAAATGTAGGTTGGTGGAAATGCCACTATTGTGACATTCCTGCAGCCTGAACTTGTGACCCACTGGAGTTCCTGACCCGTACCTGTTGCCTACATTTTGTGGTGTGACTTTTTGTGCTG
The DNA here is from genome assembly GCA_026774425.1 of Petrocephalus zakoni. Classification (NCBI taxonomy): domain Eukaryota; kingdom Metazoa; phylum Chordata; class Actinopteri; order Osteoglossiformes; family Mormyridae; genus Petrocephalus; species Petrocephalus zakoni. Next base: position 4,107,321 of record JAODKN010000046.1, read on the forward strand.
CTTAAATCTCATAGGTTCCAGTAAATGGGATGAGCTGGGGTGAAGTGGGTTGTCTGCAGGGATTAACCTGATGGAATTTCTGTCTGAAGGACACTTCATAATCCAATGTTGGGGTCCTTGGGTATCTGTGTGGGGTGGGAGGGGCGCGGCGTGTGCCTCAGTGGGTCACAGTGCTATGCCTGTGATCACAGAGTTGGCAGATGTTGCTTTGGATAAAAGCATTTGCTAAGTAAATGTAAACTCTACGCATTTTAAGGCATTTTTACACCTGCAGATGGGCATCTTGGTTTCCCAAGAAGGAGGACCATGTGGTTTATCAAGAACCACAATACACCTTAGGTGCACCTTAAGGTTCAGGAGAGAAAAGTGAAGATGATTAAGGTGAAGGTGATTAATTTTCATTATTGACACACCACAGCACGCAACAACCCATGTGACATTGTGTGACACAGCGGGGGGAGCTACGTCAGTGCCCGGGGAGCAGTACTTGGGGATGGTACCTTGCTCAGGGTACCTCAGCGGTTCTTGTGGGTCAGGGACTCTAACTGGAAATCTTTGGATTACACGGTTGCATCCCTAACCACTACACCACCTACAGTAGGACCATCCAAGAAGCGTTTATTTAAAATCTATTACTGATATGAAAGTTCTTTGTTCGTCTCCAGAATTCTCGGGTCGTCTCATGAACTAAATGCTGGTATTGGTGAGTTTTCATTGTTTCCTGCTGATGGGCGTGTTTGGGGAGAGGGGTGACTGAGTCAGTGGCACATTGCTGACTTGGCCAGAGATGGGAGGAGGTGGGAGGGGTGCTGATGACTTTGTTCCTGAAACCTTGTGGATGGCTCAACAGCTTCTTTGTAATGTCGACGCGGGCTCCTCCCTGCCCGGGCACTGGTTTCATGTAGCACCTCCCGTGTCTCGTGAGCTTTAGACTGCTGGGGAGGAGCTGGAGTCCTCATTCTCACGCAAGGGTCCTGGGCCTTATCCCTCCCCCCCCCCCCCAGAGCTCGATTCTAACCAAAGGACATATGTGATCTGCCTGGTAACTGGAGCTACTCTTCAGATCTGCTAAAGGGGACCATTGTACCTGTGTGGATGTTTTGCCACCAACATTTTGGCCAGTCGAGCTGCTTGTCTGTTTTCGGTGTTAATGTCGTCACATTTTGCTCCCCTCCCACCCACATCCTTTAAGTCTTGTCCCGATCATTTATGGAAAAGCTTGTCACTACTACTACTACTACTACTACTACTACTACTGCTACTACTAGTAGTACGTCATCTGCGCCTGGCCCTTCAGTGTCCTCCCGAACGTGGCCCTGATGAGCCACGCCCGTTGCTTGTTACCCTTCACTAATATTAGTTTTTAGATGCAAAGGTTTTAGCTAAGACGATGGATTGAAATTCCACTTCCTACAATGTTGGAAAACCATTTTCTCCCCTCTGAAATTACGTATAATACTCAGTGTCTATTGTGTTGTAAAATGTACATGCAAATGCATAGGTAAAGGCAAAAAGGACTGCTAATTTTATATAGTGATGGATGAAGCATCATGTACGGAAAACTGATATCTTATAGAATTAAATCCCCAGGATAAATTTTTCATCTCCAAATAAATTGATTTTCTCCTTAGTAATTTGTTTAGCACCTGTGTATTTATGAAGGCAGCACTGAAACGAGCCTTAAATTTAAACCCTTGTGTTTCAACCACATCTGGGCACTGGACAAACTTCAGATGAAAAAGTTTGTACATAGAGATGCAACGGTATGAAAATGTCACGATATAAATGACTGATAATTTTCACAATTTATCAGTATTATTGCAGTGTTAAAATGTGCTGAAAAGAGTTTAAAAAAAGTACTGATACCCAAATTGAAATCATTTAACTAAGCTTTATATTGAAAATCATAAATAGAATTAGCAGCACTAGGCACTTTTCCTTTTTATGAACATTAAAACCATAGCATAGCCAATGTCGTGCAATAACACATGAAAACAGTGTGAAATGTGGCTTGACTTGAAGAATGTGTTGTGCCTACATGCTTAAGCCCAGGAAACTTGCTAACTTTGGTCGATGCCGAACAGTATTTAATGGGAGTTCACGAATGACCATCACGAAGATGCATAGATGCCGATAGAGACATCTATCTTCTGTGTACGTCATGTACATAATTTCCTCACCCGCAGGCATGGGATGATGATGGCAAGAACGCGAAGATCGTTTGATCTTGGCAAGACTGGTCTCTTGCCTCCCAAGAACAAACTTGGGGTGCAACAAATCATGGGATTGTTCCCGTCTACAGCCAGACCCTTTTGATGAAAGGCCTTCAGGGTCATTGGTCAGCTGCCTTCCACAGTACCCAGTTGTTACTTATTCATTTGAAGCTGGACTTCCATAGGTTTACCCTTGTGCTTCCAAAGCGGATTAGCGGCTAATTGCAAGGAAGTCATGACCTTTGACATGCCTGTTGGGACTTGCTGTTTAAGGAACAGGTCAACTAGCTATTCCAGATCATGTCATATACAGCTTGGCTTTAACGTTACAAATCCCAACTGCCATAAGCAGCTGTAGTGAGATGTCCAGTCTACATGGTGAGATGGTGTCTTCGTTGATGCACATTGCAAGTGGTCATCAATGCTGCATGCGTAGGCCAAGGGATGTGGACTAATGAGCAAAAGATTCAGTAGCTGTGAGATGGTCTACAACAGAGCTATTCAAATCACGGTCCTCAAGGGCCAAGCCCTGCTGATTCTCCAGCTTTCCTTTACCTCTCAGCCAGGTGTGAAGCCTCCAGCCAATCAGAATCAGTAATTATTAAACAAACCTCCTGAAAGAACTAAAACAAGGCCTGGATTTGGAATCGAGGTCCAGATTTGAAGAGCCCTGATCTACAGTATGAACAGTCATCTAGCTTTGGGAGGGGACTGATTGTGATAACTGAGGCTTGTTTAAACTGTTTTGACACACCTACTACTATATTCATCTTATTTTTCTTTTGCACAGCATCAGATCTCTTAACCCAACCGTCTGTGCTAGGCTAATCTTGGCTCCCAGGCCTTGCAGATGCTTTGTGTTCTCGCTCTGTAAGTTGCATGCATTGCAGGACTTTCTGTGTAGGGTTCACATGCATGTTTATAAGTCATGTGGCTGTTACCGGAAGGTACTTCTGAGGTTGGCTTGTTAGCTATAACTGGGGCCAGAAATGGTGTGGAGCGTTTGCCGTTTGAAGACTTCTGTGGTGAGTCGGCTTCTTCAAAAATGCCAGAGCAGCTTCCAATAATAGATCGCTGGTCATGCTCGAGGGGTCTGATTTAATAGCGACACGCGATATGTGATAAAGCGCTTCTAAGTATTTTGGTTGCAACGAGGCTAAGCTCAACATTGAGTGGCGAATCTTCTTCACTATCAGGTTGAGGTTGGTGAGGGGGGTGGAGGGTACTTATCTAATCTCCAGTTTCATGCTACTTTTTTCCAGTGCAGTTATTGCAGCAATACAAAGAATTGATTGTCCCTTCTGTCCCGCCCCCCCCCAACCTGAAAAACGTACGCCGAGAAGAGACACCTGATCCCTTAAAATCATACTGTAAAGTGCCCACTGACTCCTCCAGCTCTAGGTCCAATTTGCGGGTAGATGCTAAGAGTCCTACTGCAAACTTTTGCTTATCGAGGGTCGGGAGGGTTAGTTCCGTTTAAGTGATCCATATTTAAGCATCTCTTAGACTTCACATTACAGGAACAGAATACAAATGGCAACAAGATAATCTTGGCTTGCCTTATTCTGGCTGAGCTAGCTGGAATGGCCAGTTTTGCGGTTAATTCATGAGTAAAAGCCTGAGGTGGTTTTCATATGAACAGCCTGGGGGTAAAGTTTTTCTTTTTCAGCACCAACACCTGCATGGTACCTTGAATCTGGTGGTTAAGGGGGCCCTCTGGTGGTAGCAGTGATCATCACACCCCGTAATGAGTCCCCTAGAGTCATAATGGTCATTCGCAACAGTTTGATCAAGCTGTAGCTGCTCTCAAAGGCCCACCCGCGACATTGCCCTTCACCTGTATTGTAGGTGTAACTTTGAATCTTTTGTCTCTGCACATGCCTTCCTCCCACCCCTCTTACAGGCAGTTCAGGTCGGTCCATCGCAGAGTTCAACAGCCCCAATGTCCAGAACACCACAATGCTGTTGCTCAGCAATGACAGAGAGACGCTATTGGTGGGCGCACGGGATTCCGTGCTGTCATTGGATGTCAGCTGGCCCGGTGTCATGGAGATGAAGAGCAAGGTGAGTTTTCTGTTGCTGTCGTGTTCTGTCTTTCTGAAGTGGTGGGTGATAATGAGGCATTTCCGATGGACCTGCTGCTCAAAGCCTTCTGAGACCTGTGGGTTAAAGAGATTGGACTTGCTTACCCACAGCTAGATGCAGTTCAGATTTCATCCGAAACGGAGGACGACTTGAGAAGTTTAGAGACTTGAGGAATGTATAGTCAAGTAGCGTATTAGACTGAAGCAGTGGTGCAGATGGAATTATTACCAACCCAATTAGAACCAGTCCTTCCAGATGCAGGTGCAGTTGTAGCTTGGTCTCCTCTGTCCTCCTCCTCTCCTCTGCTGAAACTGTCCTGTGGTCCATAAGGTCCAAAAGGATTTCTCACACTGGCTTTCAGAAGGTTAACTTGAGCACCCAGATAGAACCCAGATGATTTCATGTGCCTCCCTCCATCTTTCCTCACAGCTTGACTGGTCACCATCTTCCACGGAACTCAACGACTGTGCCATGAAAGGCAAAAACAAGGTAAAACGAAGACGTGGGGTAGCATGACATTGGTGCTGAAGAGACAGCTATTTCTTAGGTCCTTCATGCTTCTGAACCTGTTTCATTTAAGAATGTGTGAGAGCCAGGTACCTTTTGGAGACCCATGTCTAGGATTGGTCTGCCACTGCCAAGCAGTCTTCCTTCGAGGCACCGGTCGTTGTGATTTAGCTTGGTGGCTGCTTCCTTTTCAGGCGGACTGCCACAACTTCATCCGGGTCCTGAGTTTCCTGAATGACACTCACGTGTACACCTGTGGGACATATGCCTTCAGTCCCCTCTGCATCTACATAGTACGTCCCACTCTCCCTTGGCCCATCACCCCTCATTGTGACCTCCTGCCTGCCTGACCCCTGCCGGTCTCTCTGCCCTCTCTCTCTACCAGGATTTGACCAAGTTTGACCAAGCTGCCGAGCTCAGCAGCAAGTCCCATGATGGCCGGGGCCGCTGTCCTTACGACCCCTACCAGAAGAACACTGCCATTGCTGTTGGTGAGTTGGACCAGCTGCACAGGGGCATTGTGGGTACTGAGCAGGGTGCCAACAACAGTGCTGGTAATGTTGAGCCTTTGATGCCTGTCGAACATTCATACAAGGGCATCCACTTCCTCCAAAGGAGGTCACCAATTTTATCTAGATTAGAGCGGGCAGATTTTAATGTGCTCGCCCCCTGCTGACACGTGTTGGTACTGACCATTGTTGCTCTTGCAGGTGGTGAGCTGTACACAGGAACGGTGGCTGACTACAGAGGAAACCGCCCAGTTATCTCTCGCTACCTGAGCCAGGGTAACCATGTTGACCTGAAGCTGGACGATACCCTGGGCTGGCTTGATGGTGAGCAGTGGACTGGACCATTCTGCTTTTATGTGGGGGGAGGGGCATTCAGTCACAGTCATTGTCACTTAAATCCTGATGGGGCTTATGGTGGATTGAGAATTGTAACTGTCTGTTTCTGCCTACCTTCTCTTGTCAGAACCCACCTTCGTCAGGTCGGAGTTCATCCCCAGTGAGGACAAGGTCTATGTGTTTTTCAGCGAGGTGGGCCGGGAGTACGAATTTCTTGATAAAATAGTAGTGTCCCGCATCGCCCAGGTCTGCACGGTAAGCCCCCTATGACATCATCAGCCAGCGCCCTGCTTTGAATTTCATTTTATTTCATTAGTTGTCACCCCACTTTCCCTGTGGCCTGGCCAGACTGATGGCTTCTAAGATTTATTTGGTGGTATCGCCCACATGCTCATGTGACCTTTAGTCAAAAAGACCACAGTTGTAATGGTAAGTCTGCTAGAAAATATTAGGGCAGAATTGTTCCAACGGGCACCACAAGCCAGAAGCGGCAGGAGGCAGGGTGCTATAAATGTTAACAAAGATGTTCCAGATGTGCCCAGCTGCTATGAAGCTCATATTGCATCATGTTGACTTACGCTTATGCAGTTATTTTGACCCGTAAACGCTTTTGGCATCAGCTGTGGCATTCAGTGGTTTTGATTGGAATCTGCTGCCCTTAATGGCAACCGGAAAAGTGTAAGACACACAGGTTGAAAGGTGGAACTTCCCGAGAGCATAATGTTACCTGCCAGACTGCAGTTATTGGTGGCAGAATGAGGTTGGTGTGGCGTTGGTCTAGTGCCATGTTCAGGCTGTTTGAAGGCAGGAAGCACATGTAAGATGATGCTAAATGGACCCCCACCCCCCACCACCATGAAGAAACTGGAGAGAGTGGCAACTGTTTGCTTTAAAGAGTCATTAGTTAATGAAAAAAATGAATGAAACATCCTTTTCACAGAAGGTGTTACATTTTTTTCTCAACAATTTGTGCGTATTTGCCGGGTTAGAATCCAGGAATGCCAGTTTATAATTACTCAATTTCTTTATTTTTTTCTTTTGTGGTCAGTTATGAGTGGTAAGTCAGTTGAACAGGCCCCCCAAAGTAACGCGGCACGGCTGCCTCTCGTTTGCAGAGTGACATCGGAGGCCAGCGCACCCTGCAGAGGCGCTGGACCACCTTTGCCAAAGCTCAGCTGCTCTGCAAGTCCAAGAATCAGCTGCCTTACAGTGTGATTTTGGATGTCGTCAGCCTCCCGCCTCCTGAGGGCACCTCAGAAGATGAAATGGTCTTTTATGGCATCTTCAGCTCACAGTGGTTAGAATACTTTCTTCCCCCCTCTGTTTCTGGGATGTGCGTTTAATTCATATGTACGTTGTATTTATTGTGTTGGCGCAAAACTTTATGTTCTCAGATATGCAGCAGAAATGTGACTCCCACTCCATGGCTAACTTTACCCACAATTGGTTTTGCGTGTGTAAATGCAGGTCTACGGGACATTCGGCGGTCTGCGCGTTTGGGCTGAAAGACATAAAGGCCGCGTTTGCAGGGAACTACAAGATGTTGAACAGGGACACCCTGCGCTGGGGCTCCAGGGTCCAAGAGAAAACTGCCAATCCTGGACAGGTAAACATCTGGGGTCTGAGATTCTAGTGGGGCGTCAACATGTTCTCGACCATGACACTTGAGTGACCCTTGAAGCTGGATTTGGGTTTGTTAACCTTGAAATAACCCTCCAGTTGCTCTGTGTGGTGATTCAGTAATTGATTACTCATGCCTTTCACTCAACGTGAAATATCAGAAGACTACCACTTTCATTCGTCAGACTAGCTCAGATACTGATGAGTGTCATCCCCTTGCTCCTCTCCCGACAGTGTGGGCTTCACAACGCCAGTGACAACACCCTGAGGTTTGTGAAGGACAACTTCCTTGCAGACCTGGCCATACCCCCCGTGGGCCACAGCCAGACCATGGTGTCCCCTGACCAACGGTACACCAACATCGCAGTTCAGAGGGTGCGGGCGGCCAGCGGCAAGAACTACACCGTACTCTTCCTCCTCAGCGGTACGGCTCCCGACCCATGTTCCCGCAATCACCAGGATCGGCTTAGAGGATTAAGGCTTAGGCTGGGAAGACTGACACCCTAAATGCTGTCTTTTGGTCCAGTGAGAATGATTTATAAGAGCTGTGTGTGTGAGCAACAGCTAACAAATGAACCAGGACAGGAGTCAACATTGTGATGAGTTATAAATGATTCGTCATATTTGTGAGCATCTAACAGGGCAATCAAACATAAATAAGACGTGTTGAGGTTGCGCTACTGGTCCTTGTCGACTTTGCTGATCCTAGTGTGTTTTAATCAGAACTCAAAAGCAGCTTTAGAATTGTGGTTTAAACAGCCTAGTGTATGACTGTTGTCCATTAAAAAAGCCACTAACCATTATTTTGTCATGTCTGCCCTCAGAATCTGGCTTTTTGCACAAAACAGTGCTGTCGAATAAAGGCCCCCACATCATTGAAGAGATCCAGGTGTTCAAGAACCCACAGTCTGTGAGGAATATTCTCCTCTCAGACACCAAGGTATCGGGCTCTGCTCATTGCCCTTTCCCCCTCTTTGCACATTTGTCACTCTTCACCCAGCTGTATCTAACAGAAAGTGTGTTATGTTTGACGACGCTGATAATTCCAGTGACCGATTCCCCTCGTGTCCAGCAGATGGCTGTAAAGTGCAACTCTGTGACATGCGGTCAGGTGACATGTGGTCAGGTGTTCTGAAGCAAATCTAGTTTCCACACCATAATATGGCCCCCAGTGGTTTTATACATGGAGGAAATGCTCTCTGGGATGCAGGAAGCTGGGGCACTGACAAGTGGCTGACCATGACGGGAGAGGAACTGAATCTTGGAGCAATGAGAAGCTGTTGGGTGCCCCTACATAACCTCCCCCCCCATTCTCCCCCCCAGGGTGTGGTTTTTGTGGGCTATTCAGAGGGTGTTGCTCAGGTGCCCGTGTCCAACTGCTCGTTCTATTCGAGCTGTGCCGAGTGTGTCCTGGCCCGCGACCCTTTCTGCGGCTGGGACAGCTCTCGCCTGGAGTGTGTCGAGGTGGCATCCGGCCGGGAGGACCTGTGAGTACCGCTGTAAATGCACATATATACATCCATCATATTAGGGCTATCAAAATGAACACATGTAGGTTTGTGTATATGTATGTGTATATAATATAAAATATACAGACACACAAGACGCGTGACATGAATATTTCAGCTCTAATCGCTATTCTCTACTCTCCCCTCCCCCAAAGACGCCAAGATGTGGACGAGGGAAATGTCGAGGGCGTGTGTGTCGGGCCTAAGTCCAGATTTGGCCTGAACAAATCCAGCACAGGTGCGGCTCGCATTTATTATATGTATCGCTTGGCTATTTTATTGCGTTTTCTTTATCCGGGCCAGAGGCTACGTTGTTAAGTAGACCGGTGTGGTGTTAAGCGATTGGCTGTTCCGCTGTACAAATGGAAATCCTGTTTTGGTTTGGTAGTAAACATGCCTGTCTCCCGCTTTCCAGCTGGGCAGCTGCCCCTGAATAAGGTGGTGACTCTGAACACGGTGGTGACCCTGCACTGCCGGGGGGCATCTCGCTTGTCCACACTGGACTGGCACTTGCCGCCAGGCCGTTCCCGCGACAGCTACCTGTGGCCAGTGGATGGCAGCCTGCAGTTCCTGGCCACGCCGGACGCGTTGGGCAAGTACACCTGCTACTCCTATGAGAATGGCCACCGGCAGACCATCGTTATGTACTCGGTGAAGCTGTCGCCCGGCCTCACACCACGCACATTTGACCCCGCCCACCCGCGAGGCACGTCCACGGCACGGCCGCGCCAACCCCCGCCGAGACGGCCCACAGAGCCCAGGCCGACACCCAAAGGGGATATGCTAACGAGCTGGCCGGAGGGCACCACCGCTGTTCACGCAGGGACTGCATCCACAAAGAAGGATGCAGGGATGGACCACTGGACCAAAAGGGATGACCAGGAGGTCCGGCAGGAAAACCGGAACCAGACCTCGTTAAGGCAGCCCCAGACCGAAGCAGACTCCTCCCGCAATGTGGATCAGCTGCCTTTGGCCAATGAGAAGACCTATTACCGCGAGCTGGTAACAGTGTCTGTGCTGCTGTCCCTGACGCTGTGCGCACTGCTCCTGACGGCCCTCTACGCCGTGCGACCGCGTGCCCGGGGCCCGCTGGTCTATCCTGGTACAGAGGCGGGCAGCGGCTATCAGGAGCGGGCCCCACTTAGCGGAGGCCAGCCTTCCTCCATCGTGACCAAGCAGAACGGACAGCAACAGGACAAAGCCCTGGCAGCGAGCAACGGGGCACTGCGGAGCTCCAGTGGACACCTTCCTAACACTCCCTATGAGTGATGCGGTCAAGGGGCGTCTCACGTCTCCGCAGTCACACTGGAAGGAGCTTCATGCAGAGAACTGGACTTGTGAGCAGTGAAACTGAGCCGTCTCTGAGATTGCAAGGGGGCTGAAGTGGGTTAGTAAGTGGGGTTTGTGAATGAGCATTAGATCTGTATGAAAGAGCCTTTTCTCTTTTGTAAAGTCAGATTGCTGTTTCATTTAAGTTTTCAGGTGGTACTGAATGATTTTATTATTTTCTCCAAGCTTTTCCTTAACTGGTACAATTTTTGTATTTTCCCCATTTGTAAGATTTAAAAAGTATTGTCTTTGTCATGAACAGAACTTTTTATTGCTTTAATGCTAAAGCTTGCCAAATCTTTTATTTTATGTATTTTAAGTTATTACAATTTGACACATTTTGGAATCTATTTTAGTATATGGCTATGATTACGTTAAAAGGAGAACATTTTAGGAATCAGTTTTTAAGGTTAGAAATGTTTTATTGATAATTTTTAAAACTATTTTTATACATTGTATATTTGACTGATCTTTGCTGAATAAATGTAAAAAATGCACAGATAAGCATTGTTTTATTGCAGCCAACAAATCTTCCCTTTAGCCCTACAAAGGCTAAACATAGTAACTATATATATATTTTTTTTATTTTATCAAAATAGTTTATTTTATTTATTTATTTATTTGTGTGTTCATTTTACTTTTTAATCTTGTGGCAAAATATCTTTCAGCTACACTTGGTTTTGGACCTGGGGGTGGGGGTGTTCTCCTGGGCCGTGGACTGCCTCTGCCTAAATCATTCTCATATGTATCATCACAAGTTGCTTTTGTGAAGCATTTAAACTCCTCGCCTAACGTTTCACAGCCTCTACCTACTAGTTTTACTAGTTGAAGTGCTTTACAAAAGCCAACAGTTACTCTCATAGATGTTGAAAACAAGGAATCCCCTAATTCTAGCATAATTTAGAAATGGTTAAGTGAACTTAAAAAGTAATGGATAACGAGAATTAGACAGACTTAACTCTAAACATTCCACTGGGGGATCCTATACTGAATACTTAATGTCAATCCCACTGATAACATTAAATGAAAATATAAACCCAACATAAAATTACTGAACGTTTGCACTTCTTGTTAATGACAAGGTGCTTGACACTGGTGAAGACCTATAATTTTTTATTTTTTTTAACTGAAACTTCTGTTAATCAAACCCACAGACACTATTCCCCCTCATTGAAGCTTCACCTGATTTCGTACCGAAACCGCGGGACCTTGTGGTGTGGAGGCGGGTAGGCAGCTATTTCTGACTTACTGCTAAAAATTAAACCCATAATCAAATAAAGTTTCCAAGTGAAATGCTACTTCTAATGGCATCTGACCCACCCATGTACAGAGTACCTGGACCATACACATTGTCTCTGACTGAATTTGGGGAGCTTCCTCCTGACTTAATCATTAAATTAGAGAATACTTGGAGATTTCTATATGCACACATGGAAAAAATTGTTGGTGCCCTTCCATTAAACAAAGAAAAACCCACAATGGTCACTGAAATAACTTGAAACTGAAAAAAGTAACAGTAAATGAAAATTTACATAAATCAGACATTGCTTTTTGTGTGGTTTAGACAATCGTTTTAAAAAACAAACTACGGAAACTGGACTGGACAAAAATTATGGTACCTAGAAAAGATTGAAAATAATTTGACCAAAGGGACGTTAAACTATGGTGTGTCCTCTAATTAGCATCACAGGTGTCTTCTGACTTGTAATCAGTCAGTCTGTCTATTTAAGGGGTGAAACGTAGTCACTGTGCTGTTTAGTATCATGGTGTGTACCACACTGAACATGGACCATGTCCATGATCAAATTTTGTGTCAGATGGCAAACCAATCAAACAGATGTCTTGGTTCTGCTTCCTCTACAATCTGGGGTGGGTTGCCCAAAAGCATCGTAGCGCTAAGCAGTTCGTTATCGAGCACTTAGGATTGATCGTTAATTAACGAGGCCGCCCCGAAACCCTTCGTAGTTCAAGTAGTTCGTTATTTTGCTCATAGATTTGCGAGAGATCCGACACACTCGTTATTTTTTAAGTAGAAAATAGATCACAAAAACACACTGGCGGTCATCTTTGGCAAACGTAATAATGCCGATGATACAATAAGCGGTCAAAATTAATAACAT
>JAODKN010000046.1:4159544-4173575 GCA_026774425.1 Petrocephalus zakoni
CCCCGCCTCTCCCGTCCGCCCCCAAGTCTGTGCCACTGACCCGGTTTTGTGGTAGAACCCCCCCCCCCCCCCCCATTGCAGGAATGTCCAGTCCGGCACCAAAAGTGGAAGCCAGAATTATTCATAATGAAATGTTTCATTGCTTGAATCGTTTGTCATCAATAAGAGCAAAAATACAGCCCATCTTTTTCCTGTCTACTTCAATTACGTGGAAGTAACCCTTTTTTTTTTTACTTTGTCCGGGACATCCTGGCAGGGACATCCATGATTTGGCATAAGGCATGGTCCTGGTCCTGATGTGTGGTGTTTTTTGTGCAAAGCCGTAGTCTGTCCCGTATTACATAGCGCCGTTGGACTTGGTGAAGGCCTGACTGCTCTTTGGTGGGGATGGTGATGCCTCCTTTATGTTTGCAATGGCATAATTCAGCTGGAGAGGACTAAACTTTCTGCTTCATGTAGGGGGTCAGGGTACTTTGGACCTATGTATTAGATGTACATGCCTCCAAGGGCAGGTCTTGGGGACGGGCCTGTGGTCACCCTCCATGTCCTCCTCACGGCATCTTCACCTCTGAACCCGTTCCCATGGACTGATGGAGCAAAACCCTGACTGGCCGCATCAGCATTCTTGAAATGCAGTTGGGATTCCAGAATATTCCCAGGAGAGGCTTTGCTTACAACATTTATTTTTAGGCTCACAGGAATGCTGCTGAGCTACTGTGATCTGCTCTGGACTGGGCAGGTGTCCAGCTTATTTTAAAGACTGAGTGTCCTTGGATGGATTCTTGGCCTCACACTGTGTCGAGTCTGTAGAAGCCCTGCATATGGACACCTAATGAATAAACACACCAATTAGCATGTTAAGTCCTTCTAGTGTCTAACTGAGCATCCAGGAATTCTGCTTATATCTTGATGCCTATTGTTGTGGAAAGCCAGGCTGCACTGAAGTGATTCCTATCTGCTTCCATTGTATACCTGACTGGAAGTCATGCCTAAACATGATTGAATTGCATGGGTTAATGATGCTATATTATTATTATTATTATTATTATTATTATTATTATTATTATTATTACTGTTGTTATTACAAATGCTTTTATTTTTTATTTTAGATCTAATGTACTGAATCGTTAATACAGGCAAGTGAGAGAGACTCCTATAGATCCTTAACTGTCACTCCAGGGTCCTCTGTTACTTGTCTGAGGATTTTATAGCCCTGATCTTTGCTTAATCCTCTCTCTTAGGGAGAGTATCTATGCTGCTTTTTCATGTATTTTCCATTATTTCCATTATTTCCATTTTGTTATTCCATGATCCTCCAGCTTCGCATACATTTTCCATCAGTTTTTTGTTTAAAGCATTTGTTTAAAAATTATATAACACATAAAATGTTGTGTGTGTTAAATTTTTTATTTTGTATTTATTATTATAACTGATGAAAATAAGATATATTTTTAAGAGGCATCCTGGCGGAAATCTTAATAATTCCAAAAGATTTTTCTCAGAACTGGCCTAGGAAAATGAATTTGTGAATGTGTGTGCGTGTGTTTGTATGTGTATTTAAGAAGTTCTTAGAGTTATTTCATTTTCTTTTTAGCACTGAGCACACAACTATAAAAGATAAGTAGTGTCTAAAGAAAGTGAATCTTAATATAACACGTATTTGGGGTATGCAGTCAGTGTAGTTGGTTCGGATCTGGGATTAAATTGTCGGCACTAGACATATTTTCCACCACTTGGAAATTTTAACAATCTGAATAACCTAATGGGAAAGTCTAAATTGTCTTTTTTTATTTTATATTGTATTTATAAATATGTATTTGCATGAACCAAATTTGTTTTCATTGTTAGATAATGCACGTAATAGTGGTACGGCTCTGGTACGTAGGGCTTGGTTCTTGGTGGCAGTGGAAAAGCACCAATAGAAAATTTGTGTATTTTTCAGGAGGTGTCTTCGTATTATTTTAATTTGCCAGTAATAGTTTCCATGATGCTGGACAGTACTAAACTTGCTGATGATTAATATTTCAAATGCTGTATTTGCTCAGGTGAGAAGGCATTAAAATGGCCCTTTTCTGTGTCGTGTATCTGGTTGGTTCTCCATATCTTTCGGTTCTGGAAAGGGCTCATTACCTGGGGAATGTCCCTTTTGATTTTCGGTTAGCATATCGATCTGATGTGCCAATCTTGGTCAATTATTGCCCGCCGTTGGGGCTGTAAAATGCATAGTGGATAATGATTAATGAGGTGGTAGTTCAGCGCTTGGATATGAAATCCCCAACATCGATTTTTGGGGGTAAAATAAAGATTCCAGTCTGCGTTCATGTGCTGCAGGTAGAAGCACAAAATAAATAGCAGCGCTGGAAGGTTCATTAATATTCATAAAGGAAGCACTACCTGCCCACCCCTGCTTTGTAGGGTAGAATGATCTCTCTTGTGCCATGATGCATTTGGGAAATGCCTCAAAGTTATTTTTGCAAGCTATGGTAGCAATGATCCAGACCCTGAGGTAGCTGACTGCCCAAGTCAAAAGTAATGTTAGTCTTAGAGATGTATGACATATTGGTTAATATATCAGTATTTCTTAAAAATCTAAATATAAACATCAGTCCAACGTGTCAGTCTTGGCCAGTATTATCGGCCGATATTTAAACTTTAGTTAATATCCAAAGTTAACAGTACCAGAGCGAAAAACATAATTACTAAAATAATGGAGATGATAGCACTGGACGATCAGACATTCCCCATATCAAAAGACTCGGCATTTCATCGACTCATTTACCACTTACAGCCTCATTACAGTCTCCCAAGTTCGTGCCACTTAAATAATGTCTCCCTGTCTGCATTATATGATGTGGCTAATGGGCGCATTCCCGGGATCTTCACTACCGATTTGTGGAGCTCCGAGGATAGCTGGTTGTAATCAGTAATATTTGCAGAAAATATATCGTTATGGTATGTGGTGAAAAACTTAAAAAAAAAAAAAAAGGATGACTCCAACTTGCTATGTGCCATTGCTGTGGTAGCTGTTCAGAAATAGCATAGAACCAAAATCTGCCCCCACCACCCAGCCTGGCTATATCCGGCTTGAATACTGGTGCAAATACTGTTTTCATTTCATGGGTCATAAATACTGGCATTAAATTTCCTTTACTCTGGCCCTGAACAGTGTCCACATGCAGTTTACCATATTAACATCACAGCCCTCCTACTTCAGAAAAGGCTAACCCCTTCAATGTCTTCTGTGAAAATGACCCAGACCACAGTAAAGTGCCCTCTTCTCTAACAGTCAGCACTGACGTTTCTGGTATTTTGGTAACTTTTTCTGTTTATGATCAAACCCAACAGGCATCGTCTCCGTTGGCTCTGCTCTGATCCCCATATATATGAGTGAATTTATAATGAAACACTTTCAATCTACAAGTTACTTTCTTTCAAGTATCTTCATGTGTGGAATTAAATGCGTTTGACTGCAATCCTTCTCTGACTAACTAATTCTATCAGTGCCGACATGCATGCTCACACTGTGGAACAGTTGTACCTATTGAATAACTATGGATGCGTCATTACCTGCCTTTGCTCATGTAATCTTTTTGATTCATTCTAAAATTCACTTTTGAAACTCCACTCTAAAAATCGGCATGTGTGTTAATCTTCCGAACTGACTTTTCCTACAAGATCACGATTTCCATGTAACTGCTTCTGTAATCACATTCGTGAGCCATTCCATAATCTTCTGTCTTGCAGTGTAGCATTCAGGCCTGAACAGCTCAAGTGGCGATGATGGTTATATAAAGACATGTATTGGCGTTCCCTCGTGTTGCAGGTAAATGTGGCGTCATGGTGTGCAGCTCATTGGTTTAGACTGCAGTGCCTGTGATCAGAAGGTCGCCTGCTCGCATCCCAGAAGGTCGCCTGCTCGCGTCCCAGCATTGGCGATTTTACCGTTGAGCCTTTTGGCGAGATCTTTAACCCCCAGTTGCTTCGGGGACTGTCTAACCCAGCTTTCTCAAAAACGTGTTGCTTTGGGTCATTGCGTAGATCGGAAGCACACCCTGCAGGGTCAGGGATGCCGGCACGGAGACCCCAGTTCAGAGATATGGTGCTGTCATTTTTCTACATCCCAGATTCACATGTATGTGTTTCAGGTTCCCTGATGCCAGCCCTGTCCTACGCACATGAATGACAATGTAGACACTTTTTTTTTTTAATGAATACAGACAACACCGTAGTCCAAAGTATGCAAGCATTTCCACACAGGCCTGCGTTGTTTAGCTGAACTGTATAAGCAGTGAAGCAGGATGCGGTGC
This sequence comes from Petrocephalus zakoni, assembly GCA_026774425.1. Lineage (NCBI taxonomy): Eukaryota > Metazoa > Chordata > Actinopteri > Osteoglossiformes > Mormyridae > Petrocephalus > Petrocephalus zakoni. Next base: position 4,163,852 of record JAODKN010000046.1, read on the forward strand.
CTTGAATACAGAGCACTGGGGCGGGAAATTAGCATCAGGATGAAAGGAGGCGATGGAGCTTTTTAAAAGTATGCAAAAGAGTATTTAAAAGAGTGTAACAGACATGCAGGTCTGACTGGGGACAGATGGCTGCCAGTGAGTGTGCAAAATTTTATCCATTAATATTCAATTTCATATAAGTATATATGCATGTAGTTGGAAAGAAAAAATTTGCATTTGCGGTAGATAGTTACTCTAGTTAACTAGCTATTGATAAACTATAGATAGTTAATCTTTAGTTAGTTACTTAGACGTTATTGTCCTCATGGGGGAAATTCTTTTCCACAGCACTGTACATAACCCACATCACATCACACCCTCTCACTTGAGAAAAGGAGAACCCCTTCAGGGGCTTCTGTGAAAATGACTCAGACCAGAGTTAAGCGCCCTCCTCTCTAACAGTCAGCACTGACCTTACTGGTATTTTGGCAACTTTTTTTCTGTTAATGATCAAACTCAACAGGCATCGTCTCCATCGGCTCTGCTCTGATCCCCAAATTTATCAGTGAATTTATAATGAAACGCTTTCAAACTACGAGTCATTTACTTTCAAGGATCTACTGTCTGTAAAGCTGGGTTACCACATTGTTTCGTGTTTCCTGAATTTACTTTTGAGCTATTTATTCTTATACCTCACACCCAGCCGACAGTAACTCCTCTGTTTAACTTCCTGGTCTTCTAAACATTAACTAAGTGCTCCCTTACCTGCAGTAGGAATGGTGCTTGTCCTACCTCCGTTTGGGCATTTTGGGTTTGTATATTTTAGTAAAAATTTTAAAATTCAATGTGTGGGGTTGGGTGTGGACGGCTGATGCGGCGATATCATAAGGCCAGGGCATCGTTGTCGGCCTGAGAACAGGAAATAACTGTTAGCTCTGTTTTTCGCATGAAAATCTTCCCCTGGACACATCCTCAGGGGACCTGTGAGCTTGTGTGGTCAGAGGGAGCCGATCTTGACTATACTCTGTCAGGGTCGCCAACTTGGGTCAGCTGGCTGGAGTGAGATTTTCAACTCAAGACAAGTCTGCACACACATTTACACCCGTTGCATGTATGTAATGGTCTCATTACCTTGCAAGTAGTCTGTAGGGTTTTCTGTGAGATTTTTTTGTGTGAGCGTGAGAGCCTGAAGGTGTGAGAGCCGGCCCTGCTCTGCTGCGTGTGAGGTCATTCTAGCTTTAGATGTCAGTTGTTTGCAGAAACCTTGAGAGCAGGGTGCTACCATCTTGTCATGTTCCATTTGGACAGAGCCGGTACAGGAGGAATGGTGAGATTCACCGATTTGCATCGGTGCACTGGCATAAAAGACCATGAAAGAGTGCTCCAGACACAATTTGGGATGAGCTCGGCAGGTATAGCTTCTAACATCAGTAAAATCTAGTTCATTACCATATACTTTAGTATATTTATTATTATTATTTCGAAATGTGACCAATCATTTCTGATCAGTACTTTTTAATATTTAGATTGATTCTCCCTCTCTAAATAGTTTCTGTAACTGTAGCATATTAAATAGCATAGCGTCATATTTCTCTTCCTCGCATTGTACTAACCTGATGTGTATCTTTAATGTATTAAATGCATCATATACCGCGTTGGCCTCAGTGATGGAGACCGATATTTATGTGTCTCTGTGGATTTGTCTTTTTCTTGTTTCATTTGCATGGAGGTAAATTTAGGCACAAATCCAGCTGTGGAAAGCCACAAGTGGCTTTGTCTTTTCTCAGTTCCTCAAACCGAAGCACAACGGCAGCACCAGAGTACATGTACTCGAGGTGTAAAGATGCACCATTGCATCATGATGAATTAAGGTGCTGATGCGTCCGTCTGTAATTTCAGAATCGGGTTATAATAAATGTTTTGGCAAAATTCTCTTAAAAGATGCATCTGCATCCAGGTTATACATTCGTGCGCTTACGGGCTCAGTAGCAGTGTTTCAAGATTCCGCTTTCTTTTTATTTCATTAATAGTTTGTCATTAGGTTCCCACGGTCATACTTGTGAATTTCTTTCAGTGAAGTTAAAAAAGGTTTGAATTCAGTGCATCAAAAAAAATTTACAATTGAATAATTGAATTGAATCATGGTGGAAATTTACTTCTGATGCATCAAAGTAATCGCAATCAAATCAAATTGCCTTGGGGCTAATGATTTACATCCCTGGTGAGGGCTACACGATATCACATCGCGATGTGCTTGCAGTTATATCACGCATGCACAAGAATCACCAGGGCTTGAGATGACATTTGTATGGCCACCAGCTTTTCAGTACTATACGGGCCTTTACGTACACCCATAGTTTGGTAAGCAGATTAATAGTGCGGCTAAAATATTAGTAATCTGTAAAAATTTGGCGTATCCTTATGTTTAATAAATGTGTGTGGCTTTAAACTGCAAAAAGTACCGCCACAACAACGACGTCTTTTTACCATGTTAGACACACTACTAATCTGCTTACCAAACTGTAAACACCTGTATAGTACCGAAAAGCTGGCAGGCATACAAATGTTCTGCGTGTCATGTAAAGCCCAGGTGATTATTACGCATGCGCTGTATTATCGCCAGTACCTCGTGATGTGATATCATGCAGCCCTACCTCTAGTATATACAAAGTCATATAAGACACAGTAGATGTGCGGATGCCCAGGAGGCTTCTTTCAGCTGACCTACAGCTCCCCGAATCTCCTCCCACTCAGCAGAAACTGGAGCTGAGCTGCCGTGGGACTGGTGAGCGTCCCCCACCCACTGCCCTGCACTCAATGTAGCGATGCACTGATCTGGAAATATCTGGCAATTATTGATAACCGATATATTTTCGTCTCATGTTACCGATAACCGACTAACCCCTAAACTCCATAAAGTTGTAGTGAAATGGACATCAGTGACGTTACTTCCTAAGATCCTGCAAATGTGCTAAGCAGTTTTATGGAAGTGACTGGTCTCCATACTGAATTAGGGAGGTGATGGTGCTATGATGTCACATGGTCACCACTCAGGTTCAAGGTTAGGGTTAGGGTTAGGGTGAGGGCTACCGCACTGGCCTGATATGATAGGCTGTTATTTTCATTGCTGTTTACCTACTTGCAGGCAAAGAAATATTTCATAGTCTGAATGTCGAGGTAAGTATGAATGGCTAGCTTAAAACGGTACATTATTAAAATCTAGGGCTGCAACAACCAATCGATAAAAATAGATTATTAGAAGTGTTGGCAAGGAATTTAATTATCAATTTGTTGTGTCGTGCTATTAGTGCGCAACTCTCTATGTCGCAGAGAAGTTAACTTCACCTGCAGACGGAGCTGAACGGAGCCAAAGGCGTGGTGCAGGAAGGATGGGGGCGGTATTTTCCAAATAAATTGACAGGCGGAGAAAACGGTTCGACCAAAGTCGTCAAAAGTGTGGGAGCACTTCACATCACAAACATGTCTGTGTGAGAGTGTGTTTTACTCATATTTCAGTTTAATGTCGTTTCTGTATAGCATGTAGTCAGTTTAATCTGTGTTTAAACGTGCTGCACGAATAAACACTGCATTGTGACTGAGCAGCCCGTCAGGAGCAGCGGGCGCGCTCACGCTCGCACTCAAACGGTCACACATACGCGCTCACGCTCGCACGCACGCGCTCAAACGGTCGCACATACACGCTCACGCTCGCACACACGCGCTCAAACGGTCACACATACGCGCTCACGCTCGCACGCACGCGCTCAAACGGTCGCACATACTCGCGCACACAGACATGCACACACTCCCATATGCACGCGCACACCCCGTCTGCCGAAACTAAACCCAATCCCCAACCCATTCTCTGTTTGCCCTGTTCTGACAACTTAGAAATGTGAAATTGCTGAGAAACTGCAGGAACATGAAAGCTTCGCACAGAGTAAAAGTGTGTAAGGTGTGTACGTTTTGTCCGACCACAAGTCATTATTTTCAACCTTCAACCTCTGACCCTGTCAACCCTGAGCTGGTTACTTGATCCAGTAGATTATTCAGCAACATCAGACCTTCCACTAACTAGTGACATCTATCAGCTGGCTAAACTAACTGCTTAGTTGAGACCAAACCTGCTTGGATAACCTGTGGAAATAGAATGCACGGCCTACAAGACAGTTCAGCTCTGTTCTGTAGCATCCCAGCGGAGCTGCCTTGAGTACTGACAGATTTTGAGATGCGATAAGGTACCCCCCCAAGGGGACTGCAGTGCTTGTTAACAATTGGCCGCCCCCTGCTGGCGAGTCCTAGCCTGTCGTTTCCTGACGCTAGTTAATTATCTGCTTCATGTGGAGAACTAAAAATCCCTAGATGGAATACCATGCAAGTTCTGTGTGATTCTCCTGCAAGCTTCCTTGGCATTTGGTGCAGGTTGATAAAAGTTTGTGTTCCTCTCAGTTCAAAAGTGCAGATTGTCATCTAGGTTGTTGACGCCCTACCTTTCTGTTCTATGTGTCTAGCTGCTGTAGAAGGGCGCCCCCTGCAGATGAATCCAGCGGCGTAGGTGTGGTGCACGATGGCTCCGGTGCTGAACACTGTGTTGGGTACGGGAGCTTTGGGAGTGGCTCTGCAGCCACTGGTGGGCATCCTCACCACCGTAGCGGCGTTCCTGCTTCTCCTCCTCGTCCTGTGGCTGTGTGCGAGCTGCCAGGGGTGAGTCACTAAGCTGTGTTCATGTTCTGGCTTCACTTTGCTATCTGTGACAAAGAAATGAGCCCACATTGATAACAGTACTGCTTATACAGTAAGCATTTAGTATTTATATACTATATCTATAATGGGACATTAGTGTATGTTTGCATGATGAGAGGAGTGTGACTCATCAAACTAGGATGCTTTACCTATGAGCAGAAGGGTGCATGTTCAAGTCCTGTGGTCCACTGAGTAATTTCACCCTTGGGCCCTAGTGACTGTCTGACCCTACTTACACAAATGTGTTACTTTGGATGCTAAAAAAACCTAACAGGAAGCTACCGCAGAGACGTTGGAGCAGCTGTAACATCATACTTTCGGCTTTCCGTTACAGTTGCAGCATTTTCAGTTCGCTGCCGTGTGATTTGTGCGATCGTGTCTGATATTTGTGCGAGGCGTTACAGTTCTTATGTTTGCTCCAGACATCCATACATAATTCTATATGAAATTTTAAGTAAGATGTTCTGAGCTGTTAGAAAATGTAATTTTTAAATTAATAAATCTGGTTAGTTCCTGATCAGAAATTCTAAGCCAATTGAGGTGAAATTTAAGGCTTTCTGATTAACAATTAGCAGAAATGTTGTAATACTGTACTTTCTTATTCTTTAGATTAGTTCAAAATTTATGCATAATTTTTTTTCTTTCGTTTACATTAAGACTACTGCTCTGCATAGGGGTGAAAACTAAAATATATTTTTAAATGTAGAATCAATAAATTATTCATAAGTCTCCTATCACATGCTGTTTTCCTTCTCGGTTGTAAACCATAAAAATGTAAATGCTATTATGTTGTGAACAATTGCACGGTGACATAATCATGCTTTATTGTGCACACAGTAAAGGAAGGCCTCATTCAGTTTTCTGCGTAAAATTAGCCAGGCTTTACTACTAATTATAGGGCACAAACTCCATTTTATTTCCTGTTTCTAGGCAAAAGAAAGGCAATGGGGACATCAGAGACCATGAAAATCTCATGAATGGGGTATATATCTCTCGACTGTTCCGACTGAAATCAACACCCATCCTTTTCTATTGCAAGTTTACAGCACATTATTTTGCTGCCTGTAGTAGTTTAATAGTAGTACCTGTAAAAGGGGTCGCCTTCATAGACTGGAGCCTTTTTTGTTCCTCTCGTCAGGTGTCGGAAAGGGAAGCATTCAGCCAGTCTATTGACAGCCCAGCTATAGACTTGGCTGCCAGCAGCTCTCAGAATGGGCCTTTCACAAGTGCCACAGGTAGATGGAACAAGGCTTGCAAAGCCAATGATTGTTAAGGTCATGTTGTGTTTTTTGTTCTAATATGTTACCATATCGGTCTGGTTTCCTTTAACACCATTAACATACTGGTGTTGTGACTGGATGAGGCTAAGCAATGGCAGTTTGCCTCTGCCCTGCCGTCAGCGTGCTCCTTCCCATCCGCAGTGCTCACGGACGACACGATGGACACCAGTCCCCAGCCCTCAGAGGACATGATGTCCAATCAGTCGGAGCTGAGGTCCTCCAAGTGCCCCCAGGATCGCCAGCTGCCAAGCATCCCCCCCAATGGCACCTTTGAGGAAGCAGGCGCGGAAACTCAAGTGGCCAGCGGTGATGGAACCTATGAGATGGTGAAGGACACCTCCCGGGACGTCAGCGTGGAAGACTCCCTGTACGAGACGGTCAAGGAGCTGAAGGACTCTGGGGAGGGTTCTGAGCTGGCCATGCTCAATGGGGGCCTTATCCCCAAAACTCCTGTCAGACCACCCCTGTCGCTGGGAGTAGAGTACGCCTCTGTCGATCTTAAGAAGAAGAGCCGGTACAGTACCGACCTGGATTCCCAGCGATGCCTCCAGTCTCCAGCTGAGCAGGAATCTGAGGAAGAGAAGCCGCCTCCTATTCCAGACAAAGTCCTGGATGAGAATGAAAACCAGCCGATGCCCAGTGTGCCAGCAGCGGGGATGGAGAATGGAGAGGTGAGACGAGGGCTCCTGTATTTGCAGCTCGTGTCTGTTTGAGATGTGGTGTTATCTTCTGCAGATTCAGCAGGCAGAGTACCATGCTGTTACAATGTCAGCCGCTGCGAAAGAGCCTTAGTCCCCACTCCTGCTTACCACTATTGGGCTATATTCCTGTACTCACATTTCTGTGCACTTTGTAAACCGTCAGCTAAAGCTCTGGAATTAAAGTTAGGACCATTCAGCTGATAGTAGTAGATTACGCCTCATATTTGGTTACCTGTGACCTTCCATAATGCATAGACTTTAACAGAACAGACCCCCGAAACTCAGGGACACCTTAATAATCTCTGCAAATAACATTCTTCGCTATTTAAATAGGGTTCATTTGTGTAACATGAAGGTATTGCACATGATTTGAGGATTAAACAGATTCTACAAAAAAAGTAATCAGGAGAGGGATATACGAATATTCCAAAGATACTTAATTATCCCCACTGCAATCTGACTCACCCTCAATGGATGGATGATTGCCCACCCCCCATCACCAAATGATTGACAGTCAACTGTAGGCTAAAATGCTCCAATCTGGCTCTGATTCAATTGCCTTAAATCAAGAAGCTGAAACTCTAGGTTTGCAAGAGATATTTGGTAATGAGTGCTGGTCAGTGGCTCCTAGAAACTGGTTGCATCTTGCAGTAATGTGGTAGTGTTTCAAGATCATGGTGCAATGGGACTGAATTAGACTTTCACACAAAGCGGCAGTTCCCTAAAAAGAAAGCTGTCTCACTTAGTGTAAATCACTCTGCAAGCGGTTCCTGTAAGATGAAGAAGTGGGACTTTCCTGAAAATCGTCCATAAGAAGGAGAAGTGAAGCCCAGCGTACAGATTGCCGTACGAAAGCCGAAACACCGATCAGGTTTCTCATGAGCTCCAAGGTGGGCATCGGTGGTGCAGAGCCTCTGCTCTATGCCATGCTGAACAGCAAAGTTAGCACTTGGATGGCTCAGCCCTGCTCTTTTCTTCCTCCACACCCTTATACCCCCCGATTCAGGGCCTAGGGCTCAGCTCTGTAGTATAGCGTCTGACAGGCTTAGATACATGGCCCTTCCTATACCAGCAGTCCACTGACGTAAATCCAGACTAGAGCCAAAAAAATATCAACGATACGTAGAGTTTACGGAATCGGTAACTTCCTGCATCCTCAGTGCTCTACGTTTTTCGGTGCTGTATATTTTAATGCAGTGTAGATAAAATAACAACACGTAAGTTCACCAAAGATATATTAATTAAATATCATACGATATAAGATTTTATCATACATTGCTTTTTTCTGCTATTAAAATTAAAAGCTGTAATTTGTAGGTAGATGTTTCTTGCCCAGGTAGCTATAGCAACATCTCGCTGAAGTTCTTTGGTTTTTTCTCTGACTGTTACGGGTACATGAGTCGGGTTCTGGGCTCATCGTGATGTGGGTCACTGCACGTGATCGTTTAAGGTCGTTGCCAGTGTCGCCCGGATGATCTGCCTTACTTGCTCAAAAGCTTAGCGTCCCCAACCCCCGTGTGCTTTTCACTGTGACACCGCAAGTACTGGACGGTCCTGAGCCGGTCATAATGGGGTCCTGGTGTCCTGCAGGACAAGGACAGTCCCTGCCTGTCCTTTCCAATGAATCCAGTATTGCTGGAACACCCCTGTAAAGAACAGGCAGGCGTAACCACGGGGGCACCTCTTCACTTCGTCCAGTAGCGTTCGCTATCCAGCACCATCTTGAATCTGTGGCTCACGCCTTTTCTCGTGCTGTACTTCCCTCTAGCTCTCTGCCTTGTATTCGTCGGTCTCGAAGCCTTCGGTCACAGAGAAGGAGAGCGACTACAGCAGCATCGGTGAGATAAAGAGCGTGTCCGAGTCCTCCTCCAGCGAACTGTACGCCACGGTGAAGGACGTTTACCGGCAACCGGGCCTGGGCGGGCATCCCCCAGCCCAGGAGGAAAACCCAGAGCACATGGATCCTGCCTACGAGACCATCAGGATCTCCGAATCGGCTGAAAAGGCCGCTGGGGCTGGAGGCCTGAGAGAGAATCAGAGGGAGCCTGACTACGAGAGTGTGGGGGACCTGGAGCTGACCAGGGAGGTGTCCCGACTCTAACTGCCAAACCGGGGACAGCGGCCCCTATGCCAGAAGTATTATAATGCTGTGTTTGTTTGTCTGTGACAGGAAGCGACCGCGTCACTTTCCTGAGGTACTTCCTGGTGGTCAGACTGGTCATTGCGTATCTCAATGTGTCAATGTGAACGTCACTGCCATCAGACCTCTGCGGCAACACGACAACTCAGTATTGTGTATATCGCACTTATAATGCATGAAAATCAGTAGGATTAGATGCCCATTCAAAACATATGTGTGACCCATACCATAGACGCATACTAAAAGTGTCACACAATGGCACAGGGAAAAAACGGAAGAAAGCAGTACAGTAAAGATTGTCTGAAACATTTTTTCCCACATCATGTTACAGGAACAAGATACCACAATGTATATTGCCTAAAAAAAGCACCAATAGGGCACAATTTGTGTTTTCAGGGTTTTATTGTGAGAATTCAGCTTGATTTTTTTTCCGGAAATATTTATAGCAGAAACATAGTAAGTACTGCTTTGCGTAGAGACTGTCCCAATGGACTCCTAGGGACTGGAGTTCCAGGTTTGAATAATAAATGACAGACAGAATATATCAGTCACAGGATGACTGTGTGGTAACGGGCTTAATATAGCCAGTGCGGTAGGGTGATGATTGGAATATCACTGGTTCACAGCATGCAAATTTATTTCAGGTATTATTGCTAATAATGTAAACGGTTATCTGGCTGTATATGTGTCATAAATGTTAGTTCCTTGCTGTAGGTACGCTGACAATTGTTATGTTCAGGGTTCTGAAGCACAAAGCGTTGGATTCTGTGGTACTGCAGAAATATTATCCATCTGTGGCAGCCTACTGCAGGTCGCGCCACGTGACTGCAGGTCGCGCCACGTGACTGCGTCTTGCTGCCAGAGAGACTCGCCTTTGTCAG
>JAODKN010000046.1:4179960-4202952 GCA_026774425.1 Petrocephalus zakoni
TTTCAAAACAGAGCCTTCAGCATCCACTGCAAAGAAGGACAATTAAATCTCACAAACCACTGGTGTTTATACTAGTCTAGTGTTGCTCAACCTAGTCCTTGGTGACCCGGCAGACTGTCCACATTTTTGCTCCCTCCCAGCACACGTTCTACCAAGCAATTATGAACACCGAATGATTGCCGGTTTGAGTCCCCGACCCACACGTACCGCTGAGGTACCATGAGCAAGGTACCGTCCCTAAGCCCTGCTCCCCGGGCGCTCACGTAGCTGCCCCCTGCTGTGTCACGATGCCACATGAGTTAAAAGCAGAGGATGCATTTTGTTGTTGCGTGCTGTGGTGCGTTAACAATGGCGATTTATCACCTTCACCTTCACTTTACTTCGAATACCAGATACATTTTTGTTGGGAGCTGGGAGGGAGCAAAAATGTGGACTTTTTGGGAGTCCATGAGGACTGTGTTGAGAAACGCTGCACTATTCCTAAGGATTATCCTAGAAGTAAGCTACATAAACGTCTACCTATATATGTAATACAGAAAGTAATAGACTCCTACTGCCTTCAGATGGATTTATAATTTATCCGAATTCACAGAAATAGCACCTTAGCAAGCTGACTGCGCAGGTCCTCTTGCTCTTCTGGGGTTAGGGTACTAGGGTACATAGCCACAGTAGAAACAGCATCCTCTCCCAACTCTGGTACGGAGTCTGGCTTTGGTGTTTCTTCAAAACAGCAGGGAAAACCCATATCTGATTCTGCTATATTCTTTTGGCCAGCCGTTATATTCCACGTCAAAATAACTGATAGCAAAGATCACAACCACACCAGCAAGAGACGACTCAGAACCAGCCTGAGAGAGTTAACACTGAAAATAATGTAGGTAAAAGAGGAAAATCCAGCAACAAGGCGTGTTCATCCAAACAATAAACATGCCTGGAAACCCGAAAGACCTGGACAGAGGATAAAGTTCTGCAAGAACGCCATCTAGATGGTCACCAGGAGTTGACATCAATGGCACCTAATAATAATAATAATAATTGTGTTGACACACCTGGGTAAAACTTAAATACACGACACAATTGACAGACTCAGTAAAATAAAGAATTTCAAATACAACCAAAAATCACGGTTGAATATTACACAGTCGCTGTGCATGGATGATAACAGTGTGAAAAGGATTTTCCCATCCTGCAAAGCCAGCACCTGCATCCCAGGACTGTGAGGAAGGCAGGCCTCAGATTGTGGACAGTGGTTGGTGGGCATGAAGGTAAGGGCCGTGGAAGCAAAATGGGAACAGTGAGGGATGCTACATGATTACGCTGGTTCCAGCCTCCAAATTTATATTAGCATTGCCATGGCGTACGCTTTAAACCAGTGTTTCTCAACCCAGAAACGTTCAACATTTCTGCTCCCGCTCAGACAGTTCACATTTTTGCTCCCCATCGGGAACTAGGAGGGAGCAAAAACATGGACTGTCTGCCAGTCCTGGGGACTGGATTGGGAAACACTGCTTTAAACTGGTGATGAAAGAAAGAAGACGGGAGGCAGGACTGTGTCTTTGGTCGAGCTGCTTATGTCTCCTGGAATCACATGCATCCAATGTGTTCATTAAGGTCCCGTGAAGCAGTTTCCAAACCAGTGGATAAATAGGAACGATGATCAGATCTCCCATCTTGCTCTTTTTCTGTTGTGTCAATGACTGGGTTAACCTCACCAATTAGAAAACTAATTAAATAATGGCGAGAGCTTGGCGCAGAGTTAAAATAATGATGGATACTAAAATGATGCTTGCTGACTTTTTAAACGGTGCCGGTGCCTAAATGGTATCTGCACCAGTACTTAACAAAAAATAAGAATGAAGAATGGCTTTCTAAGGCAAATTAAATTTCAAATTGAATATATTAACTTGACACCTTAAATATATAAATATATATATATACTCCTTCTCTGACCCTGATGTCAAGCACAGGCAGTAAGAAATCTGATTTTTTTGTGAAAACAGTGGAAACGTAACACCAATAAAAACAACACATGCATACCTGTTAATGGCGGTCCTGGTGACCCTGGTTGTGTTAGGCTCACAGTGGGAGACAGGTACAGGTAACTTGTGTTTACACCTTGCTCGAAATTGAATGGTGACGTGTAATCGTCATCCAGCTCCATTTTACTGTGGGTCCTGGCACCAGGCAACTGCCTGACTGAAAGCTGGGGCTATGGTTCCAGCAGGTGGGTGCACTCTTGTTTGCTTTCTGCAAGTCCTTCCTCTTCTAGACCCACCTGGCTTCTGCTCTTAGGCTGAACGCTCTCACATGACATTAGCAGCGTTAATGAGTTACCTATCCTTAGATTCTCGCCCCTCATTGAAGACTGAAGTTTTACAATAATGCCAAAGGTCAGAGAGGGATTGTCGCTTGGGCTTGATGCAGGAAGGGGACGGGTCTGAATCGGCAAACCAAAGAGGGATTAATATCAAAATATAGAACCACGATTCAACATCATGGGCATTCCGTCTTAATTCATCTTTTGCCTCCTGTATTCTCAATGACTGTGAATTTGTGTGAGAGCTTGTCATTTCACAGTACGCTTGTGGGATCCCCATATCTGCGGCTTTGGTAACTATGGTTTCCCGTGGTCTGAAAATTCCAAAAATAAACAGTTCATAAGTTTCAAAATGTGCATCAAGCAAGTACAGCCTGTAACATGGTGAAATCCACCAACCGTGTGGAGGACGGAACACGACCCATCTCCCTCTGTCCCCAAACCCACGCTTTTCATCTGAGAGAGTACAGTACTATACATTACTGTATAACAATGTACAGTTTAAGGTTGGTACCGTCTTACTCTGTGTAATTAATCAATTATCACAATATACATGGGGTCTACAGATTCACTATAATCCGCGATTTTAGCCATCCATGGGTATGGGGGGGTGGGGTTGGGCTTACTGTAATGGTAAACCTGAAATTAATTTTAAAAATGAATAATGTTTCAGGTATTCTCCATCTATCTTGTTGTCAATGTCTTATACATTGTACCTCCAGTCTTATGATTCTAACACCATTTAATGTGCAACACTGCTGACTGGTCATATTTCCAGAACCAAACCAACAGGAAAATCACCACCTTCTCCAACCCAGATGCTCAAGTCCAAAATAAACACGTCCAAGCAAGCAACAGTACACTGATTATGCTGATGTGCCACATTGTGTCATTTTAGGAATACGGCTCCAGAGCTTGGTAGGTGACTATACACAAATGTGCTGACAGTATCAGAAAGCACAGCCGCTCATAAAGCAGAACATTTTTATTCTGCAGCTTACGTTCCATCCTGCTCTCTATGGTTGGCAAATGAACATCACCTGGTGATGCCTCTGCCGCGTTAAAACACGCCTTGCAGCAGATGTATTTCATTTGTGGTTCCTTAATGGCGGAACAAGCTACCAAACTACATCTAGTCTACAAGAAGCATATTAAGAAGCTCTTCTGGGAACAAACCCTCCGCTACCCCCATCCCTCTGCCGTGCCTCACCGACCCTCTCAGTTGAGGCCTTACTCTGCTCATGCGTTTTGTACTAAGACTTCAGTCTTACTAGAGTCCCTTGGTGGTATTTATCCGAATAACTTTTTCGATGTTAGGTTGCAACAGTGTTTTATTCATAGTTCTTGTTCCTACAACTGTGTTGCATATGTTGCTCATTGGAAGCTTATCCTAGCAGACCAAAATATCAAATATCTGCGAAATAAATATAAAAGTGAACTGTCTTGTCATTAAAATTCTCAACATATGAAAGCTTTCTAAAGTGGGAACTAAAAATGGCAAAGAGACCAACCAGTACAGCATGTGCCCAACGCTTATGGCTTTATAACACGCTGATGTTACTGGCATAAAATGTATAAATGTAGACCTCTGCCTTTTATGTATATAAAGAGACTATGCAGATTTGAAGGCAGGCTGTGTAATTAAAGCATCTTCCTAATAACTGAGGTTGTTGAAGACAAAGTATAACGTTCCTATTTGATCATAGTTACACTTCATTTGTGCTCTGTTGTTCTGATTCTGCACTTTTCCACAGAGGTCAGTGCGATACCAGTGTATGTCCAAGTCTTTTCTCTCAAAGGCTTGATGGCTCACTGTGCAAACATAAAAACAACAACAAGATCCCGAAACCCCGCTAACAGGAAACGTCTCCCGAACCTTAGCCGACGTTATGCGAAGGCCTTCTCAAAGTTGGCAGAGAATGTTCTTACTGTAACATTAATGGAATGGAACAATCAACAAGTTCTGCCAATGTCAGCATGATAACATTATTACCTGCACATTGTTCTAACACAATTAACATTGAAGATTATTGTTGAATATTAAAATATTTCTTAAAAGTGCTACAGGTGGATACTACCAAATCACTGTACAGCCTTGAACTCATTAACATTGAGGTGTAAAGCAACAGTGTTACCCACTGCCCTGCCAGGCCCTTCATTTATTTTTATATGACTAGTCGTAGATGTAGTACTGAGATAACGTTCAGGAGCCATCAGGAAATCTGAACTCCTTGAAAGTTTCTATACCATAATTGTATCATTCAGTAAACTAAACAAAAAATTGTTAGCAGTTAGCTAAATGATCAGTACAGGAGGCCATTAAAGGCCACAGTCACAGTGGCTATGCTAAGCAGCACTGCAGAGCCCGTTTTCTAATTTCATGAGGGGGTTAGCTTCACAGGTAACAGAAAGCCAAAAGACGACGTCCGCACAAGCCGGTATCGAGGGCACCACGTGCGGCACCGTAAAGGATAACAGACGATTTACACTGGCCAGGTAAGGACCTGGGGGAAAACAAGAAACACATTTCTGCTACCTGCTGATACACATTTCTGCTACCTGCTCATGGACATAACAATAATACTCAGGGACTACAGGCAATAAGACTAGGCAAGTAGAGATTAAACCAGCCAACGGTTCTGCCCACACAAATACTCCAATACTATAAGTCATACTCATGATCATAGTCATGCTGTATTTCAACAACAGATTCAAATCATTATTTTGGTCAATGAGTAAAGAGGATGGTACTCTAATAAAGAAATTACCCAAACTGAAGATCTCTGCACTGTGTGATACACCACAGTTTGGGGGGGGGGGGGTAAAGCCTTTTTTAGCCCAAAGTGGGACAGTATGACTTCTTATTTATTTAGCAGAGCAGAAAACATAGACAGGGCCTGGGAACAAAGCAAGGCCTGAAAACGGTTAATGTAGCACAGAGCCTGATCAATTAGTATATCATTCTGAATGCGGCGGGTCACATGACACAGGAGGGGGGTCCGCACGGCTGAAGCAGGGCCGTCCAATCACAGAGACCGATGCAGGCACGAGGAAAGAGTAAAGAGTCTACAGCAAAAAGGACATTCCAGGCATTCCAGGGATATGAACAGACACACGGGATGCTGGAAGGGATTAGATTCGGAATAGCAAGGCAGGCGGTACGTGTGCGTGGGCAGGACAGTCAGCCTGGCATGACTGGCTGCGACAGCTGCTAAACACCAATTAAACACGCAGTCCTCCAGGCTTAAGGCTTGTTTTTCATTTACTGGCTGAAAGTCTAAATGAGTCCAGATGTATATATTTTAAAGCTGATTATTACTGCCCATGTTTTAAATGATATTTGACAGGCATAACCAAACTATAAGCATATGAACAATGCATGGTAGCGAGAAACAGATATTGAATATAATGCAGCACAAAATACAGGATGCATTTTTACACCCCACGCGGGTGCAAATGCAGAATACATTTTACCCCCTATGCAGGCATCCTCTGCTTAATGCGTCAGGCTTCCCCGGACAGGCAGTATACAGCCACGCCCACTGCGAACTGGATAAGCAGTAACATATTAATGAATAAATGTCAAAGCGAAATAAACAAAGACAGAAAGAACCTGGATCCATCTTCTTTTCAGCAAAGGGACACCGCAGTTCTGGAGCCTTTCACAGGGACAGCAAACACACACTTCACTGCAGATGAAAGCTGGAGTAACTGAAGGGACACCATGCAAACTTGGGCGGAATATGCAAACTCCGCCGGAGATGCGGGAGATGGGAGGGTACGGTGTGGCTCACGGGGCCACGATGCTGCCCAAAAGTGAAGTAGAAAATGAAAAGGTGTCGATGCACCTGCAGTAACCTAACTAAACAAACTGAAGAACCCATAAGAAATCATGGTCATTCCAGGCCACATGGAAAGTAAGGAATATCTTCAAATGTGACACTGTGCCCCAAAACTGACAAAGCAGGATATTCAGAAATGCACACATTGCTTATATCTTATGTTCAATGTGCATTTTTCTAACGATGGCTGACATATCAGTATAAACAATAACTGATAGCTGTATTAGAGCTACAAAACATGACATGCATGCTACCAATTTATACACATCCAAGTACTACATATCTACATATCCATAATGTATCCCTCATTAAGTCATTATTCAACTGAACCCACTGGGGTTTTTAAAGCTAAACTGATAAAAGAATATTCACAATTTTATTACTGAAGATATAAGACACAAATAAACATGAAGGACACATTCTGAACTTAGTCTTTAGTGATGCCCGGAAAGGAGTAGCTGCTATGTCCCTCAGTGCCCTGCCACCTGGTGTAATCTTCCAGGACCCTTCCCCCACTGTTCAAAGGCAGGGTTATGTACCTGCATGTCTGAATCTGTCTGTATTACCCCCAAACCACACGTGTAACACCCACACTTTGCAAGAGCAGGTAAAAAGCACAACATCAAGAAAACATACGTGCTGTGTAGCCCATTACAAAATGTCTATAATAGCTATACGCAATTTAGAGATTCCGATCATCTTAGGTACATGGGACTAGGGGAGGTAATCGGAGTACCTGCGGGTAAGCATGCAAACACACGAAGAGATGGCGCACACATTTGTCAGCTTCAAACAATTACTAGACGAATAGATGAACATACAACTAGCCATACCGAATCACAGGTCCGACTGATAAAATGTATCCGTCCAACCTTCAATAAGTGCTTATCCAGTACAGGGTCATCCAAGATAGCGGCCGCTTATGAAATTGCAATAATAATAATAATAATAATTAGATGTTCATAATGTTTTTTGAAGATAAAACACTATCCTATCTGGTGATGCCTGATAGGCTACTTCATAGTACATTCATATTTTAGACGAACGCAGATCTGACTTTAACTATGAAATAAGGTTCAAGGGGTAGTGTCAAACTTTTTCATGTGCAGTCGATGAAATATAAATGTTCAGCGCGTCGTAACTGCATCTTAATTCACCCTGTCCTATTCTGCCCGATCCTATGTTTTGTCACCTACTAGTTAGAGGAGAAATTAGCGAAGTATTTTACTGATTTTACCGGCTGGAGATTGGCACCTTCGCAGCAGGATTTTGACAGTAAGTTTTCTGAAGCAATCCCCAGAAATGTCCCTCCGTGCCCGTCCCAAGCGGATGTACCTTGCCCGGCTCCCTCCATTCCGCCCAGCGCTGCTGCGGCTCCGGGTGAGACTGGCTCGGCTTTGTCGGCCTTGGGGGCGTGTAGTGCAGGTGGGGTGGGAGGGAGGGCCGGGCGAAGGTGGGGCGCCTGGAAGGCAGGGGGCTTGGGGCTGACGTGCCTGCAGTACATCTCTGCTGACTAATGCCGCTTGTGATTGGATGGATGGATGGATGGATGCATGGATGGGGTGACCAGATAATCCATTTCAGAGATATACTTGAAGCTAATTCAGGTTTTATAAAATACTGTATAACTGAGAGGCTCCTGTGCTTGGCTAAATACTTCTGTTCTTCTTGTACGTTGACTGGTTTGTTTCCTTGATCGAAATAATGTCTGCATACAGAACCTGAAACAAAAGCCGCAGGACCTATTTGACTTTAGGAACAGAATGAGCACTTAAAAAGTACCTCAGGAAACGGGAAAAAGATCTTTATAGACAGTTTAACCAGGCAATCTTCCTGACCCACCCTGTTACCAAGAGCTGGAGCCTAGCCTGGGCGTAAACATAACTTTTGTCTGATCTTGTGTGTGTCAACATACTTGGCCAATGAACATGATTCTGATTGAATAATTATTGATTGGTAAACAACTGAAGTCACGAACATTCTGTATTCCTGTGTATGAGCAATAAAATTAAACATTTACATATAGAGAACTGTAATCAAGACTCAATGTTATTTCTTTTACCAGAAAGGCTGCACAATTTTTTAATAATTCATTATGCCTCTTAGTGTATTTTTTGTTTACATTAATAACCAAGATGCTCGCAGACCCAAAGAGCTGTGCTACTCACCCAGTCATATCGAAAAGGTAGCATAATGCTGTGGACAGGGGAGGAAGTACAGCCAGTGGGGAAATACCTTATCAGTAAAGACCTACACAGCCAAAAGCACGCGTCCATTGCGTTTCCAGACATCTGCCAGTCGCAAGAAGCTCCCTCTCTGAATCAGGGGGCCGAAAGTACCAAACCTGTCATTAATATCTGATGAAATTGGGCTTGCTGGTTAGAGTGCCACCTAGTGGGCGACAGCGGGCCAGGCGATTCTGGACTCCCCCAGCACAGCGAGAAAGGCCGAACATCGCAGCACTCGGGAGTACTGTGTACTTTACCTAGCAGCTCTTGTGTTTGTGTGTGTGTTTAACTGTGTGCCACACCTAGAAGTGGATTCCGTGGGTGGGGTGACTATTAATTGTCCGTGGTGGGTGTGTATTTGGACTTCTTTTTTCCGTCTTTAGGAATAAACTACAACTATCAACATTCATCTAACACTGCCCAGATCCCCACGTATTCCTATTATTTTGTTAACTCTAGATATATTTAAATGTACCCTTTTGCGCGAATACAACACTTGCATGAAAATGGCATACTTCCGTTTTTCCCACCAACTTCTTAAAATATTAAGGAAAGTGAAATGTAACTTTTGGGGGGAAAAAATACTCCACGCGCGTCTGCCAGCATAATACATCCCGAATGTCGCCACTGCTTGTGTGACTCCTATATCTGTTTTATTGCACAATAAATGGTTTAAAAATACGGACGGGTTTATGAGCGGCAGTGGGGCGCACCTCGGCCGGCCCCCCCATCTCGGCATCAGAATGCACCTGCCCCCCGCACGGAAACTCCCGGCTCCGCACGGGAAGATGCCCGGGGCCCGGGGCGCGCGCACAGCCTCCTCGATGTCCGCAGCACCCCCACCTTCCCCTGACCCCCACCTTCCCCGGAGCAGCCCGTGACCCCCCTGTCCCTGGCCGAGGTGCATTATGGGCAAAGTCGCTGCCGTCCGACCTCTGCAGGCTGCGCCGTGGCTCATTATGCCTTTAAACCCTTTATTTATTTCCGCATAACCTCCATCGCTGCTCCCACCAGGAGGCCGGCGCTCGACGCAGCCGTCGGTACCGCACGGCGATCGGACCCCCGAACCCAGCCACCGCGCGCGTTCCGTCGGGTTCGGCCGGCAGCGATAAAAGGGGCTCCTTCTTCTTCTTCTTTTTTTGTTTTTTTAGGGAAGTGAACATTTTTAATTTACGGAGAAAATGTCCGGAGAGAGAAACCGCAGGTCGCTGGCTTTCCGAGGAGGCGGACCGGCCGTGAGCGGCTCCGGCGGCACCGGCGCTGCCCGCCGGGAGGCCCAGGCCTGGCCGAACCGGCACCTGAACGGCGGCGGGCCGGAGCAGGAGGAGGACGGGGACCCGGGGGCCGGAGGGACGTCGGCGCTGCGGCTGGAGGGCGGGGGGTCCGTCAGCGACAGCACGGAACCGGAGGCGGAGGAGGAAGAGGACCTGGACACCGGAGACGACTGGCTCTCCGGCTCGGCCGCGGAAGGCGGCGGCTGGACGGCGGGGACCGAGGACGGGGCTCCGGCCGCCGCATCCGGCGAGGAGGACGGGGGCGAGGCGGAGAGCGCGGCGGAGGAGGAGGCGGCCAGGAAGCCCTGGCTGGGCATGAGACCGCAGAGCCTGCTGCAGAAGCGCTCGCCCTTCCAGGCGTCCTGGCTGCAGGAGTTCCCCTGGCTCAAGTTCTGCCGAGAGACCGGTTCCATGTCCTGCTCCTGGTGCCGCGACGCCGGCGCCGCCAGCGACGAGCTGGTCCGGGGCAGCCGGAACTACAAGCGGGCCCTGCTGCTGAGGCACCACCTGTCCGCGGAGCACGGCCGCAACGACCCCGCCAAGCAGGTAGGGCGGCCGCCCGCCCAGAGAGCCCCTCTCCCCGCCGCCAGCCCCGGCTAGCCCGCTTAGCCGTCCTGCTAACCAGGCTAACTGTCTGACCGGCTAGCCGGGCTGACCAAACCGGTTAGCGCCGTAAACCGAGAGCAGTTAGCCTGTTAGCTAGCGACGAGAATACCGCCTCGCCGGGCGACGAGCTAAAAGCGAGCCGCAGCTGCCATGTCGGCCTTTATCCCCTGGCTAGTCATCGCGCTAACCTGGGTAGTATTCTCGGTGTGGCTGGTTACTGTTGGCTAGTTTGAGATTTAATTAGTATTATCGGGTACGCCGATATGCGGCGTTTATATGTAAAATAACCTGGTAAGCAGGCCGCCTGGCGTGCAGGACGAGGCGCCGGGGGTCGGTAAGCGGGGACTCGGCTTGTTGGGTTTGTTTTATCTGGCAGAGGTCAAACAATGGCAGGGTTTGGTCTGGGGGGTGGGGGGGGGACCCCACCCGGAGGAGCGCACGACACCCCCGTGGCTGGGGGCTGGGGGTGGGGGCCTGGGGGCGGGGGTGCCTTGGGACCCCACCCGGGGGAGCGCACAACACCCCCAGGGCTGGGGGCTGGGGTGCCTTCTGACCCCACCCCCACCTCTGTTGATGAGTGCGGTGAATGACCTCTGCCTCCACGGCTGGGGGGGGTGCTGGGTTTGTGTTTGTTGGGGCATCTCCAGACCAGGCAGGGTACCCAGCAGGTGAGGCGTTTTTATATGAAGAGCAGGTTGGGCAACAACTGCCAACCATCCAGTTTTACATAATTATCGGTTTTGTGGGGGGGTCATCTAACCTGACTAGCTATGTGGAGGAAGTGGGTCCATCCTCAAATCCATCTTTGCGGAGGACAGTAAAAAAAAAATAATAATTCTAGTATGATATTCTGACAGCTGCACTAACTGATAGGTAACTATTGCTAGACGGACAGCCAAGGTGCCTAACAGTGAGGAAAAAAAGAAAATGATTCAACAGAATGACATGCTTCGCAGTCTGCTGTGATGAATGCGCGTTAATTAGCTTTCACTTGATCACCTGTCCTAATGTGTGCAGGTTCTGTCTGTCATAGACAGTTTTCATCATTTCACTTGCATAACTGTCTATGTATATTGAATATATTGTTCAGTCTTCAAGTGTTGGGTGAATGATGTCAGTTCCGAGAAATTAAGACCTGGAGCACAAGCTTATTGTGTGTCACTTGAATAGCTTAATGTATAGATTTTTTTTATCTGTTTTATCAACTTAAATGATTCTGTTTTTATATATCTCTAATTAGCAGGGGAGAGCGGGCTGGTTAGAATTGCCTCCAGCAACAGGAAACTGTCCGGGCACTAGAGACTGCTTTTCATGCTTATTTAGGTGTCGTTTCTGTAGATTAATTTACAGGTTTTTTTTTTTTTTTTTACAGATTTTATATTTTTCACTCTCCGGGAATTTCTTAATATTAAGGAATGGTTATTTTTTCAATATAAATGTATATGCTGTTTTGATGACATAATGTATAAATCAGTGAAAATAATTCTTGGGTGCAGTTTGGGTATCCATCGTAAATAACCCAGCGAATAGTTTGCAGATGATCATGTTCATTTTATCTGTCTTCGCCTGTGGTGCGATATCCCCAAATTATAATGAAATGGCTTTATTTATTCTGCGCACCACCTCAGTGGCAGGCCAGAAACGCCAGCCCTGAACCGCGTTTATAGTGCTAGGTGAGTTCTAGCGTAATCGCATGACACCTAAAACCACTACAAAATAAAAACGTGGCATAGGCGTGAGATGATATTCCATGGCTCACATAATTTGATGTATTGTTTACCGTTGAGGGTTTATTTTGTGAAGTGAAGACGTTTGTTGCTTAGGTTTGAAATAAATAATGGCTGTGTGATGAGGCATTTCCAGCAGTCCAAGGTTGAGATCATAAAATTAAAAAAAAAAAAACGGTAATCCCGAAATCCCATTTGACATACCAATCTACTATATTCATACTTAATTTCCGTCACGAGTTCTGGGTTCTGTATTTTAAGTGTCGATAAGATCCGAAATTGTCGTTCGTGACGTTGCGTTCCGTACGCTTTCTGAATCCGTTCTAAGCCTAGGAGATTTGCACTTGCATGTACTGCAAGCATATAAAACTGCGTTTTAATTTAAATGTCTGTTCACATTAGCGATTAGATTTTTATGTATATGTTGCTTGTGCTGGTCATTCGTTGCCACCTTTCAGGCATTTCGGCATTTGCATGCCGTCTGATTCTGTGGCAGCTTTTACTCCTTCTCGTCAGCTAGGGGGTGCTCCTCGCCCAAATGTAGTACGAAATGGTGCGTCTGGCTGCAAAGTGGATTAACTCCAAGCTGTTATTTACCCAGTTCCTGGCTGAGTGAAAATGCAGCTCCAGTTTCTGCTTTGCAATGAAAAGGGAACCATCCTGGAATTTAGTGTCCTGTTTGTGGGAAGGCCGTGTTCAGGTACAAAGAGATATGCTGGGGCGGGATGGCACCCGGCACACTCGCTCTTTGTTAGGGCCCTGGCCGGGCCACCCTCCCACACCTTGGGCCGTGCATGCCTCACAACAGCATTGTCTGGGAGTCTGCCAGAAGACGAGCTAAATGGGACCGGCACCCCCACTTGGGATGTGCCTCCCCCAGCACAGAAACCAGAACTGCACTGGAGGGGCCTCTGTGGGGTTACCTTTCATTTCCGGGTGTTTGTGCTGGGCTGGAGATAAAAGGCATTTCGGATGCATGCGCTCCTTGTGTTTGTGCCCCCCACACCCCACCCCACCCCGAGGGAACCCTTTCTTTAAGCTGTTACACCTGCATTTAGTGTGTTTTTTTTTTGTATTTTCATTTGAATCCCAGGCGCATTCATAGACCTGGAAGATGGCCAAACCCAGCCTGATGCAGTATGACATTTATTAGTCGTTTGCAATATGTCCCGACTGTATAGATTTCTCTTGGGCGTAAAGCACTTGTTGACAGGAATTAGGCTGTAATTAGTTTTCCTGTTTCGCGAATCGCGCGGCTGCTCGCTCGGCATGTTTAATCTCCCCCGATCACTTCCCTAAAGTGGTTTGGCCGTTCTCTCCTTCGGTTTGGGTCCGCATTACCGTTCAGGGCATCGGCAGCATTGGTTGTATAGTTTGTTGATCTACAGAAAAATAAGTGAAAGCTGTTCCTTTTGATTATCAATTTTAAAAATCGGGGTGCAGCGCACCGTTGTCATTGGTAGGGATCACGTGCGGCCAGCCAATGAGAGACTGCTCTGTGTAAATGCTGCTCTTCTCAAGACGTGGCACATCTGGGGACCAGGGAACATCGCTGGCTGATCTGGACCTGTCCCTCTGTGTCTTGGCAGTAAGACAACCACATGTCTTATTAAACTTCTCCGTGACTCTGCTCAAGCTGTCATATTCGGTGAAGTTTACAAGCCCCCACCGCCCCCGACATGTGGACGCCGAGGTGTGCCGCTGTGACTGGGGCCGTTGTTTAATACCTAAGCGCGGTCTTTTGTTTCCAGTCTTGGCCTTTTTTGCAGAAGTTGTTAAAACCTTTAACGGTTTGTTTAACGGTGTTTAATGTTTGCTGTTAACACAATAAGAACAGTTCAGCGTCTAACATATTCTGGTGCAGTTGACTTGTTCTCTTTGAGCAGCAGAGCAGAATGAGATAAGGGTAAGGGTACGTTTATAGACTTAGCACGGTTCCTCGCTTGCTGATGAAGGGTATTTTTCTTGGTGTGTTTGAGAGCCTGCTTTTCACAGGTTTCATCGTGCTGCTGTTCTTATCCGGGAACCTGTCAGATCAGCCCTCACAGTGAGAAATTCCCCCTGGCTGCTTTAACCCCCCCATTTTTTCTTTTCTTTTTTTTTTTTGTTTTCTCCGGCATCTAATCGTTCCTGTTGTCGTTCTTGTGGTGGTGCCAGGAGATGGAGAGCGCAGGAGACCTTGACGGGGAGGAGACGGAGGGCTTCAGGAACAAGCCGAACGAGAACTCGTACTGCTACCTGCTACTGCAGGAGCTCAACAAGCAGAGGAAGAACGGCATCCTGTGTGACGTCAGCATCGTGGTGGGCGGCCAGGTCTTCAGGGCGCACAAGAACATCCTGGTAGCCGGCAGTCGCTTCTTTAAGACCCTCTACTGCTTGACCAAGAATGAGAGCTGTGACCAAACCACGATCACCCACCTCGACGTGGCCGCCGTCCAGGGTTTTTCTGTTATCTTAGACTTTCTGTACTCGGGCAACCTTCTACTCACAAGCCAAAATGCCATCGAGGTGATGTCTGTGGCCAGCTACCTCCAGATGACCGAAGTGGTGCAGTCGTGCAGGGCCTTCATCAAGGACGCCCTGAACATCAGCATCAAGAACGAAGCGCCCGACTCCGTGGTGGTGGATTACAACAAGCGGCAGACCCTCACCAAGGATGGCAAGGGGTCCGACGGGAAGCCCAGCAACTTCTGGGCCACCAGCATCCTCTCCAAGCTCTCCATCAAAGCCAGCGGGCATATCAAGGAGGAGCCCCACGAGGTGGAGATGTCGGCCAGCGAGGGATGCCCGCTCGGCCGCTCCGGCTGGACCTGCGACAACTCCTCGGAATCGGCGGAGAACGAGCCTCAGGGCCCGGGGCCCGTGTTCGTGTGGAACGACGACGCCACAGCCACCCCCATCAAGAAGGAGGTGAAGCAGGAGCCGGGCAGCGGCCGGCGGAAAAAGCAGATCACGCGCCGCTTCGTCTACAACATCCCGCCTGAGCCCGAGGAGGCTTTCGACGACGGCATGCTGGTCCAGCCTACAGCGTCTTACCCCCGGGAGGACCTCTCCTTCCTCTCCGAGAATGCAGGTACGTCCTCACAGGCACACGTTCTAGTAGCCTTATTCGGTGCCTCATTTTTGTTCTTCAAATCAAGTTTAAAAATTATTTGGAACAAACTGGGTTTCCCCCCCTTTATTCGGGGTGGGGGGTAAAAATTGAGCTCTGGAAAGGAAAAAGCTGACATTACGGTGAACAGTCACACGTTCCCTGGCATGGTTCCTGCCGGTGGGCTGCGTTATCTGTGTTGGGTTTCTGGTGATGTTCCCACAATCCCCAAGAAATCCGCAGCGTCTCTGGCTAGTACTCCACCAGGGCAATCTGGCTAATTGTGAGTGGGTCTTGCCGTGTGCACTGCCACTCAGTTCACGCTAATGATATCCACAGGAATACCTTCTGTCATGAAATTCTCCTTATGGAATGCTACATGCAAGTTCCCGGGATTAACGGTCTGCCCCTTCCAGCACGTGCGTCTCGGTGGACGAACGTATGGCGTTAATAGAAACGCCACGTTTTCATCCTTTGTGGTGTAGCTTATCTTTGCCGGTGCTATCATTTCCACGGATGGCGGCAGCTGTGTAGTTGATGGGTTGATGGTCTTCGGAGCCCCGTCATGTTCGCACAATGTGCTGCCTTTATGTTGACGGGCTTGCTGACTCGATAGCGGGGAAACTCTGATATCCTCCACTCTCTAACCCTACAGGTACTCGCCCTTAAGCTCCTGCCCTCTGCTGGTGGTTTATTAAACTACTCCCACTGTGCAATCTGATGTGCTGAGTGGGCTTTTATTCTGTTTGTCTGATAATCCACCCCCTCCCAGCTCTTGGCAGGAGCAGGTTGAGTCGTGGGCTGGGAAATCTAGGCTCCTTTTGCTCTACAGTCTCATATTTTTTTTAATTCTTATCATTTTGTCATTATTGCTATATGCTGGTGCCACTATTATTCTCGCGGCTTTATTGCAGTAACTCCCACAAACGGGCTGTGGCAAGTAGTCACTGGTTGCAAAGCAGTTCTTGATTTGGGCCGTATATCCCCCACCCCACCGCCCTGTTACCTCATGTGGACGAAATTTGATATTGTTGGATTGTAGTTTGATCTCTTCCAATATAGTTGCCAGTCAGTCAGGCCACACCCTCTAGCCAGGGAACGATAGGGAGAAACCAGGGGAAAACCTTCCTGACGGTACATTTGTTTCCCTTCAGAACTGGCCAACCAGATACAGTACAGCTTAATGCAGGATTCCCACCAAGCAGAGTCGTGGGAGAATGGTAAGACCGTGCCTTCCTGGAAATGTAACCTGACATTTCTCCCTGGCTCTTGTAAGGGAAAGATTTCTAGTGGCGAAGTTCATTAGCAGCTACTCAAAACTAGTTTTCTCCCGTGTTGCATCAGAATGAATTTCTTTTTTTTTTTTTTGTTTAACCACGTATTCCCCCCCCACCTCCCTACATATAAACAAATGGTACCACAAAACCCTCAGCCCACATCCTTTGCATGAAAGACCTGCTCGCAGCAGAGCTCTGCTTGCGAAAACATCAAAGCCCTAACCGCCGCTTTCCGCGAGCGAGCGGGACCGTTTCCTCCGCTTTCATCGCGCGTGGAATTCCGCCTTGGCATTCGGGAGCCGGTGTGCGTCTGCGGGGCCCATTCTGCATACGGAGACACCCCCCCCGTTTCTGTCTCACAGGCGAGTCCTCGGACACGACGGTGAACAAGCTGAAGTGTCCTCACTGTAGCTACGTCGCCAAGCACCGGCGGACGCTGAAGCGGCACCTGATCATCCACTCCGGCGTGCGTTCCTTCAGCTGCGACATCTGCGGCAAGCTCTTCACCCGCCGCGAGCACGTGAAGCGGCATTCGCTGGTGAGACCCGCTCGGTGCCGCCTTCCACCCTCCTCGGGTTCAGCTAATGTATAAAAAGCCTTCCGTCCATCTTTGCGTACAAGCGACTTTTGTGCGAGTCAGCCTTACTAACAAATATAATATGGAAACGACAAAAGAAAAACGAAATATCGCAAGCTAGCTGAAATGTCAAACTGTGATTATCTCTTCTGAAGCAAATTGAAATAAGATGCAGACAAAACTAAACTGGATTTCAAAGAAATTTTGAAAATATAAAAACTGAAATACAAAATCAAAACTATAGCATCACTGCTGTGATTGTATCGCTCGGTTTCAGGCGTCATTTCTGGGGTGTCGTTTCTGGATCTCACTACTTTTTGTTTTCGTACTGTAATTCTCCCAAAGAATAACTGAATAACTGTAATCCTAATCTGTTTTATGTTTATTAAACTGGGGACGGAGTTGTTTAACCAGCCAAGGGAGATGGTCGAAATGGGAACCCAAATGTGAGGCGTAATATGCACTTTGTCTGCTGGTTTTCCTACAGGTGCACATGAAGGACAAAAAGTACAAGTGCATGGTGTGCAAGAAGATTTTCATGCTGGCGGCCAGCGTGGGCATTCGGCACGGCTCACGGCGCTACGGCGTGTGCGCCGACTGCGCCGACTCGCACCAGGGCTCGCAGGAGGGCCTGGAGGCCATGCAGGAGCTGGAGTTCTCACGCGAGGACGACTTTGAGGAGACTGCGGACGGGGAGGAAGACATGGCTGAGGAGGGGGAGGAGCCAAACGAGATTGACCAATCCAACTGGGAGGAAGGGGATAGCAGCAGAGCGGGGGCTACTCTCGATGAGGACTAGTTAAAAAAATAATAAAAAAAAAAAAAACAGCTGGGAAACAATCAATTACTCCAAAGTGCTATCATTAATGGTTATGCATACGTGTCGATGTATGACAAACGGGCTTTGGTAGTGTGGGACTCCAAGATGTACACATTTATGTTTCCGACTCCGGGCCTGAGGCTCGTAGGAGGTCGCAAAATGTCTATGAAATCAGGTTTTTGGTGATGTATTTTTTTTTATTGTAGGTGAAGGTGGTGTACAGCAAAAATTACAATAGGCCAATCATCTTAAGAAATTTTAATTATTTAATTTATAAAAATTCAGACATATGGTCTTATTAAGTATATTTTTTTCTTGTTGTTTGTGTATGCTATTAAAAAGCTCTGTCCTTCCCGTCAAAGTTGAACCTGTTTGCTATACAACTTTAAAGTTTGAAGCATTATGGGCTATCGTCTGCTGAAAGATTTTTCTTTACTTTAAATGAGCTTTAGATGTTGTGAATATTATCATTTTTATCCTTTCGCTGTGTAAGTCTTGGAACCAAAAATCTGTTTTGTCTCTATAATGTATTGCAGCCATATTTATAAAGGATTAATGGCGGCTGTTCTATTGTGCCAAGCGGAACGCACACCAAGATTTAGCAGGAAACAAACTACTGAAAATGCTGAGGGGGGGTTGGTGGGTGGGATGAGGGGGGTCGAGTAATAAAAAGGGGAAGGTGTATTGCCAGCTTTATATGAATCACAGCATCAGAGGTAACACTTTATAAAGCATTTTGACATTCACTTAAAGCTTGAATTTGCCAAATTATGGAAGTTTGGTGCTGTAATGCTTAACTCATGATACTGGACCTACACCTGTATATGGTTTTTATTAAAAAGGCTAAACTCAGTTATATTAATCAGCTTTCTATATAACACTGTTGTACTGCAGACCATGTCAGGTATGCGACGCCATTTGTTTATTTAATGCACAATTTTTAACTTTTTTTTGTTTTTGAAAACTACCGGCAATACTTGTAAATGATGTATATGGTAATTATGTAGATGAGTCTGCAAGATTAGGTACTTTACGCGCTTGCGTGCTCACATGAACGTCAGGTAAAGTATTTCAGACCGAACATGATGTATGAAGTTCTTTAAAAAGATCACTTAGAGTTATTGCATAAGTCCTACAATCAGTTGATATTATTTGATAAATTGTTGTATGTTTTATGTCATTTATGCCAGATGGGATGTGTTTTTCCTATCCAAGACGAATGCTCAGTGATGGCTCATAGAATCGCACTTACTATTTGCTTTCTTATAAATCTTTTTTTTGTGTCTCTGATCTGAATGGAAAATTATACTATTTTTCCAGTTTGGAAGCTTTTTTATAGATGTTTATTTAATATTTTGACTCCAAATGCAATCAAGACTGTTAATTTCTATTTGTCCAACCAAAATTGTTGTTGAATTGCTGTTAAAATTATGTATGGGAAGCCAGGTATAATGTAGTGTCCAGCCATGCTTGTGTATGTTTCTGTCAAATTTTAATGTGTTGATCTAAATCATTCACTTTATCCTAGATGCATATATTGTTTTTTTTTCTTCATTTTTTTAAATTTCATCAAGCACATATTTTATTAAAAAATGTGGGGTTAAACCTAGAACATCCATTTCTGTTCAAATGCAGTGAATCTATTGAAGTGCTATAATGATACAGAAAATGTTAAAAGCTCCCTTTAAATGAAATGTATTTTAAACTGTATAGAATATATCATATTATTTACCTTAAAATCACTGTGGGAGGAATTATATATATATATATGAAAATATATATAGCTATTTAAGTAGTTGATTTATATGAATGAACATGACTGCAGTTAACACGTTCCAGACCCTAGCTTAGCCTTTTCCTCTCGATCGCTTCTAACATCCACGGTTATCCAAAATACAACATTGTTTGTTTTTCCTTTAGTTTCTGTCTATCTGATAAATTAAAACTCTGTTCAGATTTTATGCTGTAAGTTGAAACAAGCAGAACACTACGAGATGAGCATGTAGATTTTCAGCTGTATTTTTTTAAGCTGGTAACAGATGTATTTTTCAGTGACAATACTATACAGCGATGCAAACCGGCAACTGCCAACTCAGAATACCACAAATCAGGTTACTCTTTTTATGTTTCAAGGCTTAAAATGACATTTCCTGTTTAAATTGTACTACTGTTCCTGTCTAATAAATTTTAAAAATAAAACTTTGATATAGCTCATATGTAACGGTTTTAATCAAGTGACTTCCCTGTTGTTTTCAAAAATGTTTTCTCTGCATATAAATGACCAGAAATGCTGCATTTTTTACAACTATAAACTTATAAAAACTATTTCACTATAAATGTGGTTGTGGAATGAATGAATGAATGAGCCTGAGAACCTTAGCGGTCAATCTATGAGGAAATAAATTGCACCCACCGCTGAACTTTCACAGAGAGCCGCTAGATGGCGCGGTTTGACCTTGTTATATTTTTGCTACGAATCGTATGGGTCGTTATTGAACACGTGCATACACCTAACTAAAATTTCTAGACTATTTTTTATATTAAGGAATTCTTGCAAAAGATTAGAATAACAGACAGATGGAGGGAAGGAAGGAATTAATGCTCCACCAGCACATCTGCCTCGTGTATAATCTACCAGAATTAATGAATACAGCCAATCCCCAGACATTAAGACCAAAAGGAAATTGCAGGTTTACAGTAGCACAGCGCAGAGACAGCAGCTCAAGACATCTCAACATTAATCAACAGTAACAAATAATGTACAACAGTTACTGAGCAAAGAATGTCAGAAAGAAAGTATTAAACGGAATCCCATAGGAAGGTCTCAGAAATAAATAGTAATGTGCAGTGTGGTGTACGGTGAATGAATGGGTCTTCTGTGACTGATTCTGGTCCATTCAGACAGTGGGTCATGCTCCCCAACAGAGGGTGACTCGTTGTAAAGTCTAATGGATGAAGGTAGGACTGACCATACATAGTGCTCCTTGAAGCAGCACAACTGTTCTCAGTCTGTTGCTGAAAGTGCTGCTCTGTTTGGCTAAAACAGTCTGCAGAGGGTGGAAGTCATTGTTCAGTATGGCCAGCAGTTTGACGAGTGTCCTCTTCGCTGATGGGCTGGTTCCGTCCTCGAGTCCTACCCCTGGCTGCAGTTTGTGTTGGTATCTTCCTGAAGTGCAGAAACGTTTTAGGTGATTTGGTGTCTTTCTGGTACTCAGTCTCATAGTGTGAATCTTGCATGAGACTGGAACCAAGCCTGCAGCAGACATATGGGAAGGTTGGATAAACCTAGATGTTTTCTGAATATATTGTCTATACTTTACTGTTAACCTAAACAGGGCAAATTATAACAAATACATCTACATATCTTCAGGTGCCATTAGGTTACATTTGTGATCAGCGAAGAATATTGGAACCTAATGCATTTATCACAAAAAAAATCAATGTTGATGTCCTTCTTTCACATCTCACTGGTTACAGATTACCTATTTCCACAGATGAGGTCTATTCTGGAGCCCACTGTGCAACTATGCAGCCATGTCTGTTCCCTAGCCCTCTGTGGACCCATTGAAGAACAGTTCACCCAGAGCAAATCCACTGTAAGAATCTGCAAGGCGTCCACCGTACCCAGGGGCAGATTAATGCATGGGCTATTATAGGCTACAGCCTAGGGCTCCAGACCAGTCAGGGGCCCCACCTGAGGAAAAATGCAATGTTACAATTATCCTCTTCAATATCAGAGGGATTCGCCCATGTCTTTCCATACAGGCCACTCAGATACTTGGACAATCCCTCGTCATCTCAGGCCTCGACTACTATAACTCACTCCTAGGGGGTCTTCCGCTGAGTGCCATCTGTCCTCTCCAACTGATCCAGAATGTAGCTGCTTAACTCGTTTTCAACCTTCCCAAGTTCTCCCACACCACTCCTTTGTTACGCTCTGTCCACTGGCTTCCACACTCGTTTTCACATTCAAAACACCGATGCTCACCTACAAAGCCAAAAACGGCCCAGCACCATCCTACCTAAAAGATGCTCTCTGATCCTCCAGCACTGCTTGGCTGGTCCCACCATCTCCGTCTCTCAGACATTATTATACTCCTTCAAAAAAATAAAAAAACCCTGTATTTCCCCAACAGAATATTAGACAGATATTATTCTTGGCCTGAGTTTTATTAAACCAGAAAGTATTCACTAATGGAGTCTTTAAGCACCTATGTAAGTCGCTCAGGCTATGGGCATCTGCCAAATGCTAAATTAAATTTGGCCACTTGATCTGCCAGATCTCCCACCACTTCGCAAAAATCACAATGCCAGCACCCTGCATAGATTATTGACATTACATTGTTTATAATTCTCTCTTGTTTCTCTTTCGGCTAACTAAATAGCCCAACTGGCCCGCTGTTAAACCACTTCTGACCGTCCCTCTTCTGAGGTGTTTGCAGGAGGCTGGGAAGTCTTTTTCTAGGCCCTGAGGTTGCCAGGATTCAGACCCGCTGATCTGGGAACAGTGGCAGTGAACAAAGGCGGCAAACACTGTACAAACGTGACCCCGAGTGGGAGTACACTGAGCTATTCTTCCGTGTGTGAGGACAGAAGGGACCTCCATTCATCGCATTGTGCAGGTGTCTGTCAATACGGTGGCCAGAGACCAGGCTCATTGTGGCTGCCAGCGTCCCTTATTGACATAGGGCTGCCGCCAGTGTGTCCCCAGAGCCGGGACCTCTGAGCCTTTGAAAGACTGGAATCTGAAGGCTGTATATAAAATATAAGCTGTAGCTCTTGGCGGAACAGTGGGGCTAACGGCTGAGTTGCTTGGAAGGGGATGTTTGCTGACAAAATGCTGCAGATGGCATTGGGAGCTTGGTAGGGTCACACTGCACAGATAAAGCCTTCAGGTTGGCTTCCCTCCCCCCGCCTCCTTCAGAATGGCCTCTCTCCACCCACCTCCTTCAGGATGGCTTCTCTCCCCCTACCTCCTTCAGAATGGCTTCTCTCCCCCCGCCTCCTTCAGAATGGCCTCTCTCCCCTCACCTCCTTCAGGATGGCTTCTCTCCCCTCACCTCCTTCAGGATGGCTTCTCTCCCCCGCCTCCTTCAGAATGGCCTCTCTCCCCTCACCTCCTTCAGGATGGCTTCTCTCCACCCACCTCCTTCAGGATGGCTTCTCTCCCCCCGCCTCCTTCAGGTTGGCTTCCCTCCCCCCGCCTCCTTCAGAATGGCTTCTCTCCACCCAC
>JAODKN010000046.1:4216936-4227714 GCA_026774425.1 Petrocephalus zakoni
CTGTGTGATTGTGTGACGGGCTATACCTTACAAATGGGGCTGTGTGATTGTGTGACGGGCTATACCTTACAAATGGGCGTCATGATACAGAATCAGGTACATTAGCATCATCCATAACCATCTGGCAAAAAACAAGGGCACCTACTTCACAACATGGGCGCTCCACATTGCCAGAAGGGCACGCATTATGACATATTGTCAAATTCTCTTGCCCTAGAAGGCACATCTTTAGAAATTATTGTGAGTCCACCAGTGCCATCTGGCAAGGAAGCTCACAAACTCGCTATATCCCACATTTAACTGTATTCAAGGATGAGACCAGCGGAAAGCCGATTGGCCTGGGAGTGTCCCCTTCCTGTCACTTACTTAATCAAGACATATCATTGGCTAACGATAAGGTTGGCCCCTTCACATTAACTATGGCCTCACTTATGCCCCCAACGTTTAAAAAAATCCTAAAAATGCCCTGAAAGAATTTATTATATTTAACCGATACAGTTGCTCATATGACTGCATTGTACTGTCCTGCTGTATTTACACACTTGCAGCTGTGCCTGAATGTGAGCTGTGAGTGTGTTTTTATGTTATGCTGTGAATGTGGACAGTCGTTGCCATACTCTGGACTGAATCCAAATGCCAGCTATTTAGTTCTGCACCAGTAAATCCAACCCCTAATTGTGGCCAGCAGCCAGCTCGCATTATTGCACTTACAATGCAAATATTAATACAAGCAATTCCTGACCATATGCTGTCATGAGTGAGGAGGTGTATAGAAATCAATTATTATTACTATACGCTGTTAAAAACGATTTAACCCTACAGATTCACAGCTTCCGGCTGCTCGGCCAGTATCAGGAGGTCCGGTGTTATGTTGCAGGTGCATCACATCCCGCCTCTCGCTGTGAGGTCCAGTGTTACATGGCAGGTACGGACCGCCCCTTGCTGCTGAATGACTGCCCATGGTAGCAACGAAACTTTCCCACGGCCAGCTGACGAGCTGACCACTGACCGGCCGCTTCGCGAAAGCAACAAACACCCACAATGCACAGGGAAGGGGGCGGGGCGCGGCGCCGACGAACCGAACGCCTATTGGCGTTCTTCGGTATTATTCAAAGAGAGGGGGTGTGTCTGATTGGCGTGCGCTTCGCCGTGGCCCCGCCCACCGCCGGGCGGCTGCGCGCATCCCGGACCGTGGGAAAGCGCTTTAAACTGGCTGCTCGCCGGCGAAGCGCCAGTCGGCCGCCGTGGGGAGCTCAGAGAGCCGCAGACATGAAGCGGAGCCGGGACTTCAGCTCCTCCGACAGCGAGCTGGACGAAAGCACGGAGATCGACAAGGAGAGCGCCGACGAGCGGGGGTCAGGCACCGTGCGTCTCACCCTCCTTCTGTCTTACCGAACACTTAGAAAGTTATAGACGCAGAAGTAATTCCTCCGCCCTGTTTGCATAGACAGTTAGTGTTGAGATAGTTACTGAAGTACGATTGTAATACACAAAAGCAAACATAATTATCTTTATTGTTAATAATAATAATAATAATAATAATTATTATTATTATCATTATTTGATTTATTATTACACAATCATTATTGTTGCTGTTTTATTATTATTATTATTATTATTATTACTAATACTGGTGCTAATAATATAAAATTAAAAGTAGGATTTCGGCTGAAAAAATGGCATTAGTATTAAACTGAAGCAGGTCGATTTGGTAATAAATTGGGCATCATGGTGTCCTGAATTTGGACTCTTCGGACTTTGTCTCTGTGCAGGAACCTACGGGGGCTGCATGGCTCCAGGAGTCCGTCCGCCGTGTCCCAGCTGCAGGCGAGGAAGCGCCGCAGAGGGGTCGGTATGCCTTGTTATGAGTATAATCTGTACATATCCCGTCCTTGGATACATTGGACAGGCTCTGTATGTTACGCTCTTGACTTGTAAAATGTTAGTGCGTCATGTCGTCGATCTTCTCATATCCGTGTATATACTGCTAATACTGCACTTTTAACACTTGTGTCATTTGTGTGTCTGTGTGTGGCTCTCTAAGTATGTCTGTGTGTGTCTGTATAACCCCGCATGTCTGAAACGGCCGCATTGTGCGTCCGCGTAATACCGTTGTGTGTCAGAATGAGGCGCCCTGCCGTCGCCCGTCTCGCTTTTGCCGGGATCCGCCCATGGTCTGCCAGTTTCTGATAGGCGTTTTTTTTCCGCCTGCAGATTATCGAGAAGCGCCGGCGCGATCGCATCAACCACAGCCTGTCTGAGCTCCGCAGGCTGGTGCCCAGTGCTTTCGAGAAGCAGGTACCGCTATATCCAATAAAATGGATGTTCGATGCTCTTGTTTTGTTCAGTAAAAATTGAAAAAACGTTACAAGAATACGGATCCACAAAAACATATGTATGCCTTTATGTTAGGGTTCAGCAAAACTGGAGAAGGCTGAGATTCTGCAAATGACTGTAGATCACCTGAAGATGCTTCATGCTGTGGGGGGCAAAGGTAATAACCATGCTCAATATGCAGTCGCCACATTTCTGTTTTAGTCTCTTATTTCTTCATCTGTAGCACTCCAATTAATCCAGTTCTGAGTGTAATGAGTGCATTTTGTGTTCATTCTTCTACCTGTTAACTTATTAACATATATTATTATTATGCTTATTGGTGATAAGTTGCTCTTCCTGGAAGAATTTAATTATGAAGCATGAAGCAGCAGAAAGGACAGGCTGAATTGAACTATGGGACCTGTCACAATAAATAGCATATTTGTGGCTGTGTGACCCTTAGGGGGGCATGGCACACCCCAGACGTTAACTGCTCTGGGAAGAGTGAAGCACTGCCTCATGAGAGTGAAGCACTGCTTTATGAAAGTGAAGCACTGCCTTATGAGAGTGAGGGACTGCCTTATGAGAGTGAAGTACTGCTTTATGAGAGTGAAACACTGCCTTATGAGAGTGAAGCACTGCCTTATGAGAGAGAGGAACTGCTTTATGAGAGTGAAACACTGCCTTATGAGAGTGAAGCACTGTTTTATGAGAGTGAAGCACTGCTTTATGGGAATGAAGCACTGCCTTATGAAAGTGAAGCACTGCTTTATGAGTGTGAAGCACTGCCTTATGAGAGTGAGGCACTGCTTTATGAGTGTGAAGCACTGCCTTATGAGAGTGAGGCACTGCTTTATGAGTGTGAAGCACTGCCTTATGAGAGTGAGGCACTGCTTTATGAGCGTGATGCACTGCTTTATGAGAGTGAGGCACTGCTTCATGAGAGTGAGGCAATCCCTTATTAGAGTGAAGCACTGCTTTATGACCTTGCTGTTTTTGTAATCGTGCATGACACCCTGACCCTTTCCATGCAGGTTATCTTGATGCCCATGCACTGGCCATGGATTACCGCGGCCTGGGTTTCCGTGAGTGCCTGGCAGAGACGGCCCGCTACCTGAGCATCATCGAGGGCCTGGACAGCGCCGACCCGCTGCGGGTTCGCCTGGTATCCCACCTCAGCAGCTATGCCTCTCAGCGAGAGGCACACACAGGACTGGGACACGTGGCTTGGGGCCCTGCTTTCAACGCTCCGTCTGCACACTTGCAGCATCGGCTCCTCCAGCAGGGGGCGACACGTAGCGCGACCGGCTCATCTTCTTCCATCGAGAACCAGGCTCCCAGCAGGCTCGCCTGCACAGCACGTGATGAACCGGGCCGCGGGCCTCTGAGAGCGCCCCCTTGTGGCAGCATACCTCCAGTGCTTCCCGTCACTATCAAGCTGCCCTCCCCGCTTCTGTCTTCCTTGACCCCATCTACGTTCCCGTTTTCCCTCAGTTCCTTTCCCCTCATCGCCCCGGGGGCACTGAGCCCCTCCAGCACGTCCACCACCCTGGGGAAGCCCTACCGACCTTGGGGCATGGAGATAGGAGCCTTCTGACGTTTCTTTCTGGACTAGAGCACCAGCTGAGCTGGGTCCCTATGAATGCAGTGGCAAAAATGGCCTGTTGTTACCATTACAGTGAAACAGTTTTTGGTAAAATGACCCTTTCAGAATTATATTTCTGGAACAAACAGAATTCATGTCTACCATAAAGTGGTTTCTGTATAGTGTGGGGTGCAAAATACTGCCCCCCCCTCCCCGGGTGATTATAAGAGCTTATGATGTCTGTAAAGTGAGGTCACAGTTAAAGCTGCACCTTTGTCCTGGTACATGGGCCACAGCGACAACCATCATTCATGTTATACTTATAGACACTGTACTAGACTGCGGGAAATGAAATCAAGACGATATTAAAGAAATCATCAACACAGAAAATATATGAAAAGACTTCAAAATAGAAAGCACGGGCCATCAAAAGACAATCAGTCACTATGGCTGCCGTCAGATCAGACATTGCTGTGCAATCCTGCCTTTTAAAAATGTTACGTCGGTTTCCTTACTGAATTCTTCTCATCTGCAAAATGAACTGGACGGCTTTCTACCTACATGGTGACTGCCAGCTGGGCCTTCGGGTTTTATCTACCTACATGGTGACTGCCAGCTGGGCCTTCGGGTTTTATCTACCTACATGGTGACTGCCAGCTGGGCCTTTGGGTTTTATGCCATTAAAATGAGCCTTTGATTTCTGAACTGTTACCCTATGCAGGTCTGAGAGCTGCATAGCTAAATTTATTCGTATTTTGTCTTTCTAAACGTAAATAAAATGGCAGCAAAAAACTCCACTTTGAATCCGGCTCTTTCATGAGGCCTTACTGTTATTTACAAGAGGGCAGCCACCAGTTAAAAGTTCTTTCCTATTGGGTTAGCTGCTAGTTTTTATTACAGTTTCTGTTAGCGCTTTACATTAACTGCACCTTCAAAATGCCTTTATAATGCATTTGTAAAACAGCCAGTGCACCTTCATAATGCATTCATAACACATTCTTAAGAAGCATTTAACATCCTAACATAATATAACAGCTTTAATATACATTAATAACAAAAATTATAGAATTATACCATTATACTGTCTATTCTTAATGTATTTTACAGCTGTTGTATTTTGTTCATTGAAAGTATTATGAAGCAATGCTTTAAGAAGTAGTAAATTATATATATAGATATACTGCTTATAAATGTTCTGTGAATGCATAATGAATGCTTTATGAAGGTGCAGTTAATGTAAAGCCTTGCCCAATATTTAAATTACAAAAATAGATTTCTACTTATAGAAAAAGAGCATTATTTTGTATATTTGTAAAGAATGTGTTGAAAAAGCTTCAGTTTTATGTCCCTTTGTTCAAAGAGGGTTAGTTGTAGTGGGCTGTGGGTATGTTTTTGTGCTTAGGATGTAACTTTAAATAAAGCAAAGTTTTGTGAAATCTCTTATGATTCACCTAATTTTCACCGTTTATTTTAATTGATGGGAAATTTAGTTTCCTGTTCCGTTTAAGTTCTATGCAGTACGGGGAGACTCAAAATCAATTTCATGAGGACTGACAATGTCTCAGTTCTTCATAACGCTATTATGAGAACTTTTCACTTTTTCTTATTGTTCTTATATAGTGAAGTTATAGTGATAAAATAAATGACAATTTAACGATAAAACAGAACTTATGGAAACGCAGATGGGCAAGCTTAAATGCCCCCCTGACTCCAGTCTAGAAACCACCCCAATCCTCTTTGGTGAGCTTGCTCCTGAAAATTGTAAGAAAGATTTGTTTTGTCTTTTACAATTGACTAGGAAAACGCATTTTCAACGGTGTACGTGCATGTACATCTTAGTTTCTTACCTCGACCTAGTGGTCATATTTAGTATTACACCCATGTACGCCTAGTGGTCACATTTAGTATTACACCCATGTACGCCTAGTGGTCATATTTAGTATTACACCCATGTACGCCTAGTGGTCATATTTAGTATTACACCCATGTACGCCTAGTGGTCATATTTTGTATTACACCCATGTACGCCTAGTGGTCATATTTTGTATTACACCCACGTACGCCTAGAGGTCATATTTAGTATTATACCCTTGTACGCCTAATGGTCATATTTAGTATTACAGCTATGTACACCTCCCGGGCATGCTTAATATTACTGCGATGTACACCTAATGGCTACATGTAATATTGCCGATATGTATACCAGCTTTTCGTGACAGACGTTATGCCGCTCATCTGACTTTCAATTTTTAATTTTGTTTGACTGATTTTCATAGGTTGTCTGTTTCATCTAAGTGATCCTTTGGCAGTTTCTAATCTTTCCCAAGACAGAAATGAGCAGAGCCACAACTTGTAATTTGCATTAGTCCAAACTTTTATTCATCAGGGCTTGTACATGAGGGCGTACATGGGAAAAAGATGAACAGGAAGCATCAGTCAGAAATATACATCCAAAAGACTCCAACACATCCGGCAGATTTACACGCAGCCAGCTCTGCACATATCAGAAGTCCCTCACTGCAAACGATCGCCTGGGATGCTGATTGGCTATGATGCGATGGGGATGTGGCACTAACTTGAGAAGACACCTGTAACGACTCCATGTTTAGCTCTGCGCAGTAGGAGAGTTTGTGTTCTTGTACAGAATGATGCCGGTTTCAATTGTGAAGCCCACAGAGTATATTGAGCCTATGCAAGGCCCGAACCCCACTAGGAAATCATATGCACAAATACACCGCAAACAAAGTTATAAAATTGCATAAAGCAACAATTCTGTTGGCTGATGCATAAGGAAAAGAAAAAGTTTTTACAAAATAATAGTCACGTTTTCTTTCTAAAAGTGCGTGACATTTATATGGTTTTAAATTTTAATTTCCCATAATGCCGTGGATGAGATGAAGCCGTGGCTAGCGAGGTGGCCTTGTCTGCTGTCCAGTGGCAGTGGGGGGGGGGGAGCTCAGCTTGTCCCTGAGAGCTCCAGCCTCAGCTGCTTATTCCTGCGGACGTCCATGGCATGTCTCTCCTGGGCAGGTATAGAAGCTACTTCACTACAACTACCTTTATTTGTTCATCCATCCATCCATCCATCCATCCATCCAACACTGATACCCACAGCTTAAAAAATGTCCCCTGACTCCCACTCGGCCCCGTCACCTTCTCCTGCTGACGTTCCATTATGGCTGACAGGCGGGCCTCGCGGTTCTCCTTGTTCTGCTCCATCTTGAGGGCCAGCTTCTCCTCAGCCATCTTGCTGAAGCTGTTCTTCTCCTCCATGGCCTTAAGTAGGACGTCCCTCTCGTGGTCACGCTTCTCCTGCAGTGACCTTAGCGCCTGGGTCTCCTGGGACTGCAAACACAGCTCATAATGTTTCAACCAATCAGTTGAGTATATAGAGTCACAGAGTAGCTCAACTAGTTGGTTTAAACAAAATCCTGGTCTGGATTTCTACTTTCTGGACCTGAAATTGACACCTCTGGTGCACATAGATCATGGCATTGTTTCCATGTGCTCATGCAACATCACAGCATTTTTTTTCACCGAGATTGAACCCCCCCCCCCCCGTAAAGTCTTCCTTAGCACGTCCCAAAGACTTTCAGTCGGGTTAAGGTCAAGACTCTGTGGTGGCCAATTCATCTGTGAAAATGATTCATCCTGCTCCCTGAACCACTCTTTCACAAATCAAGCCTGATGAATCTTGGCAATCCCATCCTGGAATATGCCCATGCCATTAGGAAAGAAAGAATCCTTTCATGGGATAACCTGGCCGTTCAGTAGATTCAGGTACTCAGCTTTATTGCTGCATAGCATTACTCAACTGTAATAATGATCCATGGCTCTTAAGTACGTGCTGATTTAAATTCAAACAGAGTTTTTTTTGGGGCCAGGCAGTGTATTTGACTGATATAACAAGGACTATCAGTAATGAAGTGTTTCTTACTCTCCTCCTGTCCTCTGCAGCCTCTAGCTTCTTTTGGATGTCCTCCAAAGAGACGTCCCTCTTCTTAGGAGGTGAGCCGAGACTGTGGACAGCCTCGGACGCCGGAGATGGTGGCTTCAGAATGACTTCAAAGGCCTGGCCAGAGACTCTCTTGTCAATGGGTTTGACCTCCATGTCTGCAAAGGAATTATGGAATTAAGCTATGTATTAACCCCCTATACTCCACAGCAAGCAACTCTAAAAACCAGCATTTCTCTCTCTGGCTTTCTGCACCCACTGGGTCAATGGACCAGGTCTTACCTTCAAAGTCACATGTCACGTTGCTGATGAGCTTTGGGTAGAAGCAGGAGCAGATCAGCGGGAGAATGGAGAGTTCCTTCATCTTCTCCTTGTAAGCTGCGGAGTGACCACAGCATCCATCTAACATCCTCTGTGAGAGACACTTACTTTTACAGCATAAGCCCAGAGAGGCAAATTATTAAGATCTATGGTTAAGTTATTCTCAAGGATTTGCAGCCTGGATACGCAGCCTGCGCATCTCAACCTAAAACACGTGACATGCAAAATCACCACGAGGGTCTACACAAAAGTTCATTTCAAGACAAACGTCGACGTTGCAAAATCTTCGTACGAAGCTTGTATAGTCCAGTTTCAAGTTTTAATTAAAACCCGACATTTTGTGACACCCAAGGACAAGTCCAAATCAAGCATGTCCGTCCATAATGTAGTCCCATTACACATATTTATTGCTTATTTGTTTACTCATTCTTGCCCTGCACTGTCTTGCACTCCACTATTTGTCCGATTTCCGATGGTCTACCCTGCAACTGTAGCGTAAGAATTCCATCTGACATCCAAACCTGCAGCTTGAATTATTCTCGCTTGCTTCCTTGCTCCATGCAATCTAATACGAGAACCCCCTTTTCTTTTAAATCCCCTTCCAGAGCGCACGCCGCGAGCAGTGACCCCCCCTTCGATTTTGCTGTTGTGCTGCTGGAACGGACGGT
This sequence comes from Petrocephalus zakoni, assembly GCA_026774425.1. Taxonomy (NCBI): domain Eukaryota; kingdom Metazoa; phylum Chordata; class Actinopteri; order Osteoglossiformes; family Mormyridae; genus Petrocephalus; species Petrocephalus zakoni. The sequence continues at coordinate 4,225,782 of JAODKN010000046.1, forward strand.
CGGCTGGGTGGGGTCTCGCACCGCCCGCTTATGCTTCCCTGGTGCAAAAGCGTGAAACCCCGAATTCTGCCCCTGACTAGTCGCACGGACATTCACCTTCACATCTGCCTAGACTTGCGTGTACTGTACCGATCGCCTCCATCGATACATTCTATTAATGGATAAAAATGTACTTTAAGCCGGATTTAAATCAATGGCATCTAAACATTTATTTGCGCTTCATGCCTGCCATTTCTCTCAGATGAGCAGTTAACGGCGCAGTCTGTCCATTGTGCTCACGCAACATCATTTAAATGCAATGTCCTTGATGATTCATTTTAAAATAACACGTTCGAGAGCTTGCTCTTACCGGTGACGGTTCTTTCCATTGTGTTCACCGGTGCGCTACTAAACAGCGTCTCCACTGTGGCTGGCAGCAGGAGAATGGACGTCTCTAAGGCACTGAGTCAGCAGAGGAAGTAGCGGAGGAGCAGGAGGTGAAGCCGGTGAGCGAGCGTCCGTAGGCTGTCGCGGACTGTGCAGCGCGCACCGCTATGCGCGCACCCTGATGCGCACCGCCATGCGCGCTCGCGGACAAGGTAGCGCGCTACTATGCGCGCCCGCGGACTGGGCAGCGCGCATCCTGACGCGCACCGCTATGCGCGCACCCTGACGCGCACCGCCATGCGCGCTCGCGCGCACCCTGACGCGCACCCTGATGCGCACCGCCATGCGCGCTCGCGGACAAGGTAGCGCGCACCCTGACGCGCACCGCATAAACTAGGTTAATGAATTCCCGTCTGCAATCGCGTAGTAAATCAAAAGCTAAGCGCTTATAATTATTCCACGATGCGTCTGAAGGTGTTCTGCGCGGGTAAAATGATTTTATATACTAACACTGTAATAGTATTCCTGTTGTTCATTTGCCTTCGAGGCAGGCCGTTTCTTCGTTTCTCTGAGAGAAAATCCTCTTCCTATAATTCCATATACAAAACTCATGGCAGATGTACCTGATATCCATTGGCACAGGGGGGCGGATGGTGTAACCTCCCCCATGATTAAAACCGGCCAATACAATACCCATCCACTCTGAAATTCGAGGCTTGGTGGGAACCTCAACCCACGCCTCTGCTGTTCTCTGGACTTTGTGTGGATAATTTAGATAATTTTTAATGCTATTTTAATGCTATTAGGTGTAAAATTTTAAGTGGCACTATTACCTCACACCTTGAAGATTAGGGTGTGTGTGCATACTCTCTCTGCCGTGCGCAGGTATTTGCTCACTTGCAATGAACTGGCATCCTATCCAGGGTGAACCCCTGTTCAGTGCCCTGTGCTACCTGGGATAGGCACCGGGCCTCTGAAGTTCCCGATCACAGTAAGTGGTCAGAAGATTCTTTCATGTTTATTTCCGTAAAGGCAATGGGGGGAAAACAGACGGGCTCGTTTTTTGACATTTTTTTAACCTTCCTAAAAGTGCTTCTGTTCTACACGTTGGCCACAAGATGGCAGCACATATCAAGGAAAACCACGACCAGTAATCCTGATAGCAGGGGGCTCGGTGGATGGCGTCGTCACAGCACGCTCCTAGTGTTAAGGGTTCGAGTTCCCCCTGAATGTGACGTTTGCACGTTTTCGCTGTCTAATGTGGGTTCACTCCCGTGTAAGGCCATGCAGTTTGGCTTTATGTTATCTAGCCTGTGAGTCCCATCCAGATTGCCCTTCTACCGTGTGACTCCGCTCAGGATAAGCAGATGGAAGGATGAAAATATTGCTCAGTGGTAGGTAGGGGTCACGCGCCATGAGAATTGAGGCGGATAATTTTTATGTTTTTTTTTAAGGTGAAAGTGATTAATTGTCATTGTTGACACTGCAGAACAACAAAGTATGTGACATTGTAGTGGGCAACTAATTCAGCAACTGGGGACCAGTGCTGTGCTTGGGGTGGGGGGTG
>JAODKN010000046.1:4227814-4239520 GCA_026774425.1 Petrocephalus zakoni
CCCCCCCCCCCCCCCCCCCCCCCCCCCCCCCCCCCCCCCCCCCCCCCCCCCCCCCCCCCCCCCCCCCCCCCCAAGTGTTATCAATCACGAGGGCGTTTCCCTAACCTTTAGGACACCACAGACTCAGTAAAGCCCCTCTCATTAATCCCAAAATCAAACCACCTTTATGTGCCTGTTACTGTGTCCAGTTATCAAAGATGAAAAATCATGCGCTTAATTCCAAATATATTTTTAGATATTTTAATGTAAAATGCAAAGTTTCTTGCTGGTGTTATCATATGATGGGCCATTAATTTTTGTCATAAATGTATTTTCAATTTCAGTGTGTCTATATTTAATGTCAGTTCAAGTAAAATACTCGCAATAAAGACAATATCAATGGTTATGTAATATAGTAATAGTTATAGTTAGTTATTAGCTTGATCGCTCAGCCGCTTAGAGTTCACTATTGGTATGTCAAAGGGCAGAGCTTCAGTCCTCAGGTAGACCAAATATGTTGGGTGGTGTGTGGCTTTGGGAGTTTAGACTGTGGCTGGAATGTTGCTGGCCCAAACCCTGTGATTGGCAGTTGGACCCTTGAGCGAAACCCTTAAGTCTAATTGCTCCTGAGACTAGTTGGCCCAGCTTTTACTCAACAGAATGTTGCGTTGGACCAAAGTGCCTTGTAAATAAATCAATGTAACACTGAACGATGCGTCTCACCAAAACAGCTGGAATTCATGATGGTATGCAAAATGACCGCTTTCCTCCAAAAAAATAGACACATGCTTCTAGCAAAGGAGAAGGCACTTTTCCTGGCTAGGCTCTGGGCTTTCCCTGTCGGGTAGCATCTGGTTCCTTGGCGATTCAGACACAACTTCTCCCCAGAGCTGGTGCAGAGGGCTGATGATCCTATCACCGTGTGATTTTATTGGCTACCTTCATTATTTTCTTTTTCGGAACCAGGAACCAGGAAATTGGAGGCTGCACTGTAGATGTGCCTCTAAACGGAATTGGTCTATAATCGCGTACTCTCTCAGTGCGTCGCTTATCCGTGTTTTATGAGTGGTTTACTACATGATGAAAAGCGAATGTATTATAAATAAATGACTCAAACGTTGCTTTAACCAATTTTTTTTTGGAAGATAGAATAAAACATGGTCAGTCGCACATATTGCATGGGCAGCGAAGTAAGGCTTAGCCTCAAATCCTTCGTGCAGTGGGTAGCTCCTTGATGCGGAGTTAGACCAGGGATTGCTCCGGGGCACATCGCCGCACATTTGTAGTGACATATGAGATGCCAGTGCGCACTTTTTCCGCCGAAACTCCGTGAGGCTGGGGACCGGGACCCGCAGCGATAACGCCCCTTCGGAGAGGCGGGTTCGTCCGGGCAGGAAGCGGCGCCACATCATTCGCCCCGGGGACGCGCAGCCCGCAGCGCGGCTCAGCCCCGACCAGCAGGTAAAGTCTCTCCGCGTGTTTGTTTATTCGCCGCGAACGATACATTGAAACAATCTCGATAATCGTGTTTTCGTATATATATAAAATAAATGTTTCTTTCGTCTAGGAAGTGAAACGATAAGAGGGTCTTTCTGCCTGTAAACGATCGCATGTTAGTCCCCAGGCAGGCGGGCAGAGCATCCTTCCACGCCGGGGAAGCCATGTTTACCACGTGTACCGTGGGCGCTCAGATCATTAGAACCTAAAGGCTTTCACAGTGGGCGATGAGCCGGGATCGCTCCTAAAGGAGGGACATTAAAACCTTAGAACATATATGACGCGCGCTCGTTTACATCATCTGTCATGGACGGTAGGGGAAGGAGCCGAGGGGGGGTCTCTGTGTGATCACGGTGTCCCTTTGCTTAGGAACACGCTGCGAGGTTCAGGATGACAGGACTATTGTGTCCACATACACTTTCAACATCACAAATATTCTTGTTTTTGGCTTCAGTCCGGCTCAGGATCACGGTGGCTGGGGGCTGGAGCGTAATCCGCGGCAGCATATGGCTGGGGGGGGGTTGGTTTATCACTTAGGCCAGTGTACAGATGCCTGACACCTTAGGACAGGCGGGAAGGATGGTGGGGTGGCGTAACTAGCTGCCCACTGAGACACCGTGCAGCCAGTAACTGGATTACAAAATTGAGTCGTCTGCTTAATTATTTACAGTGTTGGGGGAGTTACTCGCTAACGTAGTCCATTACAGAAAAGTTCAGGTCCAGAACGTACAAATCCAGACCAAAGTTTTGTTTAAACAAAGCAAGTGAATATAAAGAGTCACAGTCACAGAGTACTGAGCTGGTTGGATGAAACAAAACCTTGGTCTGGATTTGTACTTTCTGGACCTGAACTTGTCTGTAAAAGATTACCCTTGTAAGTAACTTCCCCAACATTGATTACTTTTCAGTAAAATGTGGCATGCTCGTTTGGAATCGATTTTGAAGTCTGTGACTCCTTTTGAACTTTTCATCTTTGTCTATTTTCAGTTCATATTTTGTCACTTATGCCGAGACAGTGTTGTTTAATGTGTTTTGGGCGTTTAAATCCAAAGGTGGTAACCGGTGGACGTTTCAGCAATGCACATTTGACTTCAAAGCATCTTCCCTGTTAGATTTATTCTGTAGGAACTGACTTCTCAGGACAGCACCATAATGCCCACTGTCTTCTTATAAAAAAAATCTATGTATATAAATGTTTGTTCATATATAATGCAGAGAAGTGGTATGCTGGTTCCTCTGTTTCCATTGTTGAGGGAATGTCCCATTGTTGGCCAGTTTATTCTTTTCTGTGTTATAGTTGTGAGCTAATTGCATTTTCTAATAAGGCTTCCACTTTCTGAAACTGGAATAACTGCGTTGAGAGGTGGGGTGGAGCGAATGGAACCTGAACATAGTTATTATCTTTTATTACCAAGACCTCACGCTGATGTACTGTGCCACAGTGGGTTTTTGCACACGGGATCATGGATGACGGTGATTTACAGCAAACTGTAATAGTATCCATGAGCATTCCATACGCTTGAGCAATATTAACTCCATCGGTATACAAGTGAACAGTGAGTTGGTGCATGTTCACCCTGGTTAGAGTCAGGTGCTGAGTTCAGATTTATTTTTGGGAAGAGTTTTCGATAATTCCAGTACGCTTTCAGCTGCAGTTTTCTTTAACCGGAATGTAAGTGTTTTTTTTTGTGGGGTCGATTTCAAGGTCATAGGCTTTGGCCACATAATTTCCTTGCTGCGCACAAATAGCTGACCTTGGTTGTTGCCTGTTTGTTTACGCAGGTCACACATGGCAAAAAGCCCCATTCTCCTGCCCTGAGGTTTGCTGGTCATTAGGCCATCTCTGCCCATCCCTGCCTCGCAGTAGCCGTGCAGCCTGACCAGATCATGGGCGCTGAAGTTGAAACCACGTCGACCAACTCCATGCGGCTGAAGCAGGAGATCTCCCTGCTCCACGGGGTCTGCCTCATCGTGGGAAATATGATCGGCTCTGGCATCTTTGTCTCCCCGAAGGGAGTGCTGTTGCACACGGGATCCTTTGGCCTGTCCCTGGTGGTGTGGGTCATCGGGGGCATTTTCTCAGTCTTTGGGGCGTTGTGCTACGCAGAGCTGGGCACCACCATCCGGAAGTCGGGGGCCAGTTACGCCTACATCCTGGAGTCCTTCGGAGGTTTCCTGGCCTTTGTCCGCCTGTGGACGTCTCTGATGATCGTGGAGCCGGCCTGCCAGGCCGTCATCGCCCTCACCTTCTCCAGCTACCTGGTCCAGCCCTTCTACCCTACCTGCTTTGCCCCTTATGCCGCTGTACGACTCATCGCTGCCCTCATCATATGTAAGCTTAACCTTAAATCCTGCCTAAAAACCGCTGAGCCCACAAAGATATGCTGGATTTTGTCGCTCTTCAATAGGCTAGAGGAGCTAATGGTTGATTAAGTTTTCATAGCTGAAGCAGCTAGACATTTTAGTAGATCTATTTCCCAATTTCTTGTAGTGGACTTTCAGCGATACCTCTAAGCTGGTGTTTTTCAAACCAGTCCTCGGGGGCCCCAGATACGGTCCACATTTTTGCTCTCTCTCAATTCCCTGGGAGCAAAAATGTGGACTGTCTAGGAATCCCAGAGAACTGGTCAGAGAGACATTGCTCTAAGAGGCCACGGAACAAAGTTCCCACTTTGCCACTGTTTCCAAAACATTTTCCCATTTTTATTGATATTTTCTGAAATCTTAACCCGCATGGCTCACAGCTTCAGGGCTGTGTTTTTGAGGCCTGTCCCCACTGTATGTGCAGGGTCTCTTTCTGTTGTAGGGGTTTTCACTACAACACCATGTAGTTAGGTGAGTTAGTTTGCTTATGGTACATGTGAATGTGCTGTGGACTGATGCCCCCATTCAACCAGGCATGCAGCTGCTCTGTACTGGGAAAGCAATTGGATGAGAGGATGGTTGAATGTGATGGATGGATGGATGGATTGATGGATGAATGGAAATTTAAAACACGTACTTCCTTATAACGAAACTGGATAAGCAGTGTAAAAATTAAGAATGGCTGATATCAGTTTTTTTTCTTCTTTTTTTAAAATGACAACATTTTTCAACCTTTAAACTTTTATGGTTCTTCAACTGCAGATTTGGTTTGCACAGATGGATTTTTATCTGACTGTTTGGAAGATCTTGGAGCGGATATCTCAGCTCCGGACTGTCATTGGTTGGCGATAGGTGCATCTTTGCTGATATGGAGCATTTGATAAAATCTAGGGCTGTAAAACACTCATTTCTCTATGTCCAATTGCTCAGCTGTTAAATTGTAAGCTAGTTATCTTGTTTTTTCTTTTGTCTGAGTTTTTGTTTAACTTAAATATTTCTAAGTGAAGCAGTGTCTACTGCTGCTCTGTCATTGCCGCTTGTATAAGCAGGTACATCTCATATTTATTTAACGGACGCGATGTTCTAGTGAGGGTCGGGGGAGCGGGGTCAGCTAGCATCTCTAATGCTGAGTCTAGCAAACCAGAAAAAAAAAAAGAAAAAAAAAAGATGAGTCAGATAATCAGATTTTGCTGCGGGGATGCTGAAAAGGATGGTATGAGGGACATGGTATGCTGTGGAAGAAATGAAGGGGGGAAGAATTTTACAAGAACCGCAGGCGAGCAGCTATGGGACAGAGCTGTCACCATTACTCGATTAAATTCGATTACCCAAACTATGCTTTTGAATAATTTTCATTCTGGATTACTCGGCAGTATGGCGGATGGAAGACGGCGCGTAGCGGATGAGGGTCCCGATTCAGAGCGAAAAGCCTCAGCTATGTGGAAGCACTTTGTGTCAAAGCTGAGCGGAAATGCTGGCATCTGACGGTGTTGAGAAACCTAAATACCGGCACAGCATGTCTGCAATGTGCATGCGTCTTAGAAGAAGATCTTCAGGTTTGACGGTCTCGCCCAATAATGCGAACTTAGCCATAGATAGGTGCCATTTAATCTCTTGGAGTAGCCTGTCTTTCTCATCACTTTGACTTCATTTTCCTGTGAATTAACATATGTTAAAAATAATCGCTGCTGAAACGGTTAGCTCCCTCACTTACTCGCATCATCACCGTCGTCATCATCATCATGGCTACATTGCATTGCATAATAACCAAATAATATACATTTTTGGAAACGTATAGTGTGTGTAGTGCTGCACAGTGCTGGAAAGTTCACCTCAGTATCAGTGTCGGAATCAGGTTTATTGGCCAAGTGTGTGTGTGTGTGTGTGTGTGTGTGGCACACACAAGGAATTTGTTTCCGGCAGTTGGTGTCTCTCCGGTACATTGCAATACAACAGAACAAAACAGTACAGATTAAATACAATATAAAGACAGTGTACATAAAGTGCAAACAACATACAATGTGCAAAGTTTATGGGATGTCTTAGATTCAGGTCGATGTTGATGTGAGTGGGACAGGGTGAGGCAGTCAGGGAAGCAGGTGTAGGTTGGTGTTGCAGGTCAGATGTTTGTAAAGGTGATGGGTAACTGTAAGGGTATTTCTGTTAAATTGGTGGCCATTAGTTTGGTCAACAGACGCAAGTGCCCACAAGTCTCTTGCCTTTGCTCAATATCGTCTCTGTGAAATACAAAATATTTCCATTCAGTGTTAGACCAATGTCTTTTCGGGACCAATTCTTATTTGCTTTTCTCCTCCTCACTCATTTCTGTTTAATTCCTTTCAAACGGTCTGCACATGGTCTGTGAGTGAGTCTAACAGCGAGGCCGAGGATGATTGTGATTCTCGCGGAGCACATGCAAACGCACCGGTGGTAGACTTTAGAATTTTTTGTTTTTTTTTTTTACATATACTAGATAATGCTAAAAAGGACTTATCAAAATTGCTAAGCTTGGTAAATTTTGTTTCCTATGACTGAGTAAAAATACTTTAGCACAGCTGATTGGCGGTTTGAATCCAGCAGACTATCGCGGTTCTTATGATGTGACGGTGACATGCCACGACGGTAGTAACATGGCACCCTGTCCGAGCTTGGTACTAAGGGCGGCACATTGGCGCGGTGGGAGGCGCTACTTTGCTCACCCTGTGTCCGCTTGGCGTTTTTGGCGGGTCCTTCGGTTCTCTTCCACTATCCAAATACATGCAGCTTACGTGAACAGGAGCAGCTAAGCCTGTGCACCTTGCAGTGGCTGGCTGGCTTAGCCTAAGCCTGTGCACCTTGCAGTGGCTGGCTGGCTTAACCTAAGCCTGTGCACCTTGCAGTGGCTGGCTGGCTTAGCCTAAGCCTGTGCACCTTGCAGTGGCTGGCTGGCTTAGCCTAAGCCTGTGCACCTTGCAGTGGCTGGCTGGCTTAACCTAAGCCTGTGCACCTTGCAGTGGCTGGCTGGCTTAGCCTAAGCCTGTGCACCTTGCAGTGGCTGGCTGGCTTAGCCTAAGCCTGTGCACCTTGCAGTGGATGGCTGGCTTAGCTTTTTTGGTGTTTCTTGCAATGACACTTGGAACATCTTGACAAAGGCAAATCAGTTTTTACCTCTTTTTCAGTTTTTACTTCCCCTCCAACCTGCAAAACGGTATTGTTTAAGCTTGCAACTAAAGTCCCGACCCCATTTAACCAAGCCTGACCCGTCACAACATCCTTGACTTGCCTGTTTATGGCTACAAGCCCCATTGAGCCCCAACTCACTCTGGTCTCCTTCCAGCCCTCTTGACCTGCGTCAACTGCATGAAGGTGAAATGGGGGGCCGTCCTGCAGGTGGTCTCCACGGTGGCCAAGGTCTTGGCGCTCATTGTCATCATCATCGCCGGGCTGGTCAAGCTGGGTCAAGGTGAGCCCTTACTGTGTGTGTGTTTTCTGCTACAGGGATGTGTATACGCTTTCTTGCCTGCAAGTCTTTTTACAGTTCTGAAAAGCTCACTGTGCAATAACGGACTCTTCCAGGCAAGGTGCAAAATTTCGAGGAGTCGTTTAAGGACTCCAAGCTGGATGCCGGGAACTTGGCCCTCGCACTCTACTCCGCATTGTACTCCTACTCTGGGTGGGACACCCTCAACTTCATCACCGAAGAGATTAAGAACCCAGAGAGGTAGTGGCATGGTGGTCTTTACAGACTTAAGAATTAGTTTAGTGAAAAATGTAGTCCAACGTGTTTTGTTTTTTGTTCCTTTTTCTTCTTTTTTTCCTAAGTAGCCAGCAGGCCAGTGCTCACTTTTTCATGCTCACCATTGTCTAAATTACTCGCCTCAGGCATGGGTGAGCTTCCTTTCCATCTCCGAGTCTGCATTTTACTAAAGTACAGCAGTGTCACTAAAACCTTGTTTTAGCACATAATGCCTTCTTTTTTGAGCAAACAATAGTCATCATCATTACTATTACTATTATTTTTGAATGCCTTTGTCCCATGTTTGGTTGCAGGAACCTTCCGCTGTCTATCGCCATCTCCATGCCCGTCGTGACGGTCATCTACATCCTTACCAACGTAGCCTATTACACGGTGCTGGATGCGGACGCAGTGCTGAGCAGCGAAGCTGTCGCTGTCGTAAGTACATGGTGCCACGAGGTGTGCGCTAGGGTGTGTCCTGTTTGTAGAAGGTGTTTAAATACTCGGGAGCTGATAAGAGTCGAAGCCGAGGGATATTCTCCAGCCCTTTGACTGAGTCGTACCTTTGAAAGGTTCCACCACGAATCACAGATGGTACCTCGTGTCTCAAACTGCTGGTGTTTCCACAGACTTTCGCCGATGAGGTTCTGGGTTACGCCCGCTGGCTGATTCCACTCTCTGTGGCCATTTCCTGCTACGGTGGTTTAAACTCCTCGATAATCGCGGCTTCCAGGTGAGAGAAGGCCGGAATGGAAGCAGGCAGCCTCTGCTATAGCGCGGCATTCAGACGGTGCGGCGCTATCTGTCTCTTAGAGTAGCTTGACATGAGTAGCTAGTCTTCTCAGATACACACATGTGCAATGGCTGAACTCTCAGATGAGAATTCTCTTTAAAATAAGAGTGAGAGCCTGTGAATCCCTTCTCTTTCAGGCTCTTCTTTGTAGGCTCCCGTGAGGGCCAGCTCCCTAACTTACTCTGCATGATCCACGTCAAGCGCTATACTCCCATTCCAGCTCTGCTCTTCAATGTAAGAGTTTAACCTCAGTCGCCATTGAAGCTTTGCAAGACATGAGCTCAGAGAGGCAACTGGTCAGTGCCAGGCCTTCCTATGAGGTACTCTGACTGCACTGCATCTCTCTCTCTCTCTCTCTCTCTCTCTCTCTTTCCGTTCAGGGAGGAATGTCCCTCATATATTTGTGCGTGAAGGACGTCTTCCAACTTATAAACTACTTCAGCTTCAACTACTGGCTGTTCATTGGCCTCTCCATTGCCAGCCAGATCTACTTGCGTGTTAAGGTGCCTGAGATGCCCCGTCCAGTCAAGGTGAGAGCTTGGGTGTGTTATACGGTTCAAGGTTTTTTGTCATGTTTACAGAGTGTTATGAATATGAATATAGTGTGAAATACATACAATATGATGAAGATCTAAACAACAGGACAGAGTGTTTACATGTGCAAGAGGTTCATTGGAGGTGGAACCTGGGGAATAAGGTAGACCAGGATGTTGTCCAACCAGGGAGTGCATTCTCCATAGCAGATCTGTAAGAATTGGTTAACACTGCTGGCTTAGGGGTTAGGGTTAGGGACCATCCTAGGGAAGCCCATTTGCAAACCCCTCCCTGACATTCTGCCCCCCGCAGCTGAGCCTGTTCTTCCCAGTCGTCTACTGCGCATGTAGCGTCTTCCTGGTGGTGGTGCCCCTCTACAGCGACACCATCAACTCGCTAGTGGGCATCGGCGTAGCACTCTCCGCCGTGCCGGTCTACTTCCTCTGCGTATACATGCCTGCCAGCTCCCGGCCCGCTTTCCTGGGCAAACTCCTCGGTAAGAATGGAAACCGGACGTGATTTGCTTCAAGCCGCGTGAGTGGGCACAAGGGTTAGGGCAATAGCAGTGTAAACAGGTTGGAGTAAATATAGTGGAGCATGAAGTTGTGCTCGATGACACTGGTCAACACATTTTTACATTCTTTTTATTTCACAAATCAAAACAGGTGAATCTTACAGTTAAACCCTACGCTACAGGTATAGTTACAGTGTGCATGCATGTTGGAAGTGACTTGCCCTGATATTGTTTTTCTTTCCTCAAAGAGAGAGCAGCACTCTGCCTCAGCGTGCCCGCACATGTAACCGCTTCTGGAGAAACAGACGTACAGCACTATGCACCCTTATGTAAATTCCTAAAATGTTCAGGAATGGAATGTTTTTCCTAAAGTACTCTACAACATGGACATACATTCTTAATGAGTGGTTATATAGCCTAAAAATGACATCACAGAAAAGCTATGAGTGACCCCCCCCCCAGCATGGGCTGCAAATACAGTACAAACAGAAGATATCGTGCAATATCTGGTAATAATGTATCTATGCAGAAGACACACACTATATTGCCAAACGTACTGAGACACCCCTCCGAATAATTGAATCCAGGTGTTCCAGTCACTTCCATGGCCACCTAGGCATGCAGAGTGCTTCTACAAACATTTGTGAAAGAATGGTTTGCTATCAGGAGCTCAAGCGTGGTACCTTGATAGGATGCCACCTGTGCAATAAGTCCAGTTGTGAAATTTCCTCACCACTAAATATTCCACCGTAAACTGTTAGTGGTATTATAACAATGTGGAAGCAACTGGGAACAACAGCACCTCCGCCAGGAAGTGGGAGGCCGTGTAAAATCACAGAGCGAGGACAGCATGTGCTGAGGCACACAGTGTGCAGAAGTCACCAACTTTCTGCTGAGTCAGTAGCTACAGACCTCCAAACTTTGTGTGGCCTTCAGATTTGCCCAAGATCAGTGGGTAGAGATCTTCATGGAATGGGTTTCTATGGCTGATCAGCTGCATCCAAGCCTTACATCACCAAGTGCAATGCAAGGCGTCGGATGCAGTGGAGTAACGCACACTGCCACTGGGCTCTAGCAGCAGTGGGGACGTGTCCTCTGGAGTGATCAATCACTCTTCTCTGTCTGACAATCCGATGGACGAGTCTGGGTTTGCCGGTGGCCAGGAGAACGGTACTTGCCTGACTGCATTGTGCGAAGTGTGAAGTTTGGTGGAGGGGGGATTATGGTGTGGGGTTGTTATTCAAGGGTTGGGCTTGGCCAACTCCTTAGTTCAAGTGCAAAGAACTCTTAATGCTGAAGCATACGAAGCCATTTTGGACAATGTCATGTTCCCAACTTTGTGGGAACAGTTTGGGGACGGCCCCTTCCTTTTCCAACATGACTGAGCACCAGTGCACAAAGCAAGGTCTAAAAAGACATGGATGAGCGAGTTTGGTGTGGAGGAACTTGGCTGGCCTGCACAGAGCCCTGATCTCAACCCGATCAAACACCTTTAGCATGAATAATAGGGAGGCTGTGAGCCAGGCCTTCTCATCCAACATCAGTGCCTGACCTCACAAATACTCTCCTGGAAGAATGGTCAAAAAATCCCATAAACACACTCCTAAACCCTGTGGAAAGCCTTCCCAGAAGAGCTAAAGCTGTTTGCTGATGGTACCAGAAGGCGCCTACTCTAAGCAGGAAACCCGGCTTGCTGATGTAGGCCCCAGCTTGCTTGTCTGCTTGTCACATGCCGGCCGATGTGCTTCCCGCATTACATCCATCACCTGGGGCCCTCTGCTCGCTGATGTGGTCCATTGCTGCTCACTACCGCGGGCCGAGCCGCAGGTGTTACAGGAGTGTGGTTGAGTTTTACATTTTATTTGCATTTATGCAGCAGATGCTTTTGTCTAAAGCAGTGGTTCTCAGCCCTGTTCCTGGAGGACCCCTTTCCAGAATGCTGTCATTCAAACCACACTGCTTTCAAGCAGCCACTTTCATTATTTGTCATTTCGAGGGCCACCTGAGCCTGATCGAGGCTGGGCTGGAGTGCAGATGTTCTGCTAGGGACCCCGGACAGGACTGAGGACCAGTGGTCTCACAGATTTTGGGAAATCCGGGGTCCCACACTGACATGACCCTGACCATAGCGATCGCCGGTACACCATGCTAACCCCCTGAGCCACATGCTTCCCACCAGGTTGGATACACACTTTAGGAGCTGTCTTACTCAGGGGGTCCTTGGTGCTCACCTGCTGTCTTACTCAGGGGGTCCTTGGTGCTCACCTGCTGTCTTACTCAGGGGGTCCTTGGTGCTCACCTGCTGTCTTA
>JAODKN010000046.1:4258217-4271940 GCA_026774425.1 Petrocephalus zakoni
CGCCGGGCGCGCGCCGCTCCGGCGCGGCCGGCGCCCGCGGGCCGGGCGGGCCCGGCGGCCGCCCCCGGCCCCCCCCCCCCCCCCCCCCCCCCCCCCCCCCCCCCCCCCCCCCCCCCCCACTCTGCTCGAGTGTGTATGGTGTACTGATGGTTTTGCTGGAAGAACTTGGCCCATTCTGATTTGTGGGGAGTCTGGTTAAATTGCGGAGGCTGGTTAACAGTATTTAAGGATCTCTTCTGACTAATAATCTGCACCCGTGCAAGCATGCCTTCACCTCAGTGCTCTCTGTATGCATTTGTCTCGTTTGGGGTGTTTTTGTGTCTCAGGAGTTTTGAGGACTTTCACCAGAAGCAATGTGGTTGTTACGTTTGTCCAGGAATCCGTCTACTAGTCAAAGACCACTCCACTTTCCCTGAATACTCTTAATGTTGCACGTTCTGCTTGTTTGAATAGTAGCCTAATTGAGGTCCTACTTTGATTAGAAGTTGTTGCGTAGCTCCTGCTCCAGTACTGCTTAGCCTTGTAGTACTGTACCTGGACCTTCACTGGTAGCTCAGCCTAGCGACACTCATGCCTGGCCGACTCCTTTACGGCCTGTATGTTTGTGATGTGCCGTTTGCGCGAAAGCATCTGCTGGATAAAAATAAACGTAAATGTAAATGTTGTTGTTATTGATTGTTCCGTGCCTGATTAATTTTTTTGCTGTTCTCCTGGATGAAGCACGCAAAAAGGATGCTGGGCTCTGTTGCCTGTGGAAAGGATCAGCCAAAGGTCTTTCTTTATTCTGCGCGCGTTTGTGTTGTTTACACGGTGCATGGAGTTAAAAACAAAGACCAAAAGCGGAGTGACAGATGGCTCGAGGTGAACAATAGGGCAGGACACCTGCTTGTCGCCTTTCACTTATCGATCGCGTCGTTTCGCTTTGATGTCTTCTCCCCTTGGCCACGCCGCTGCACAGTTCTCAATAATCGTCAGTACAGCTGCCATTGGTATGTTTTTATTTTTATTTATTTTTTTTTAATTTATTTTTTTTTTGGTCTCCTTGACCAATCATTTGCATTGCTGGAGCGCTAACCCTTTCTCTGGTTCCTGCTCTGATCCTCTTCCTCCTCCTCCTCCTCCTCAAAGCGATTTCATGAATGAGGTTGCCTGTTTGAAGACTCGCCCTGAAGAAGGATGATTATGTAATGTCTTGGCCTTGGTAGGGACGCACAGAGGCCAGTTCCAAACCACCTTCTGGACCATGAAGACACTGGTATATTATGCATTAGTCAAGTCAACTGGGTGTTACCGTCATACCATCCCTATACAGTGGCACAGAATAACTTTCCCCCCGGATGATGGTATGAAATTAAAACGGCAAGTCACAAGGAGGGTTTTCACAAAAACGGGGAATGTACATGTGAATGATATCTGGTAGCTTTTGGCTGTTCTCCAGCACTGCTGACATTGTTTTTAAAAGCTGTGATCCGCCTCTGGGCATCTGGGATGGATAGAGCCGTTTTGAAGGCTCCGCCCTCTCAGCTCGGGGGAGCCCCTCCCTTTCACGGTTCGTTTTGCCGTTCTATAAATAGCCTTTCTTGGGGCGTTAGGCCGCCAGATGTGCGCGCTGTTTGTCATTTGTGCGGCTCTGGTGCCTGGCCCACTGTTCATTTATCCGGACGCCACTTCTGTCCAAGTCAGACGGATAAAATGTGACAGGCAGATAGCAGTGCAGGAGCCGGCTTGGCGTGTGCTTCCAATTAGTGACCCGGGATGGAAGGAGAAGCCTCTGTATGAACTCTGTATGCTTCTCACCTGGCATCAGACATGTGATACAGACACCTGAGAGAGAATCTACCAAGAACTGCGTCCATCCATCTTTGAAATGTCAGATAATGTCAGTCGAATCGGTAAAATTCACCAACAAGTCATCTTTCCTTTAGTTTAGCTTGCTGTCCAACATTTTCTCTGAATTTTAAATTTTTTTTGTTTGCATGTTGGATTTAAGGTCTGTATATACACTGTATGCATCATATCTTTATAAATATCATGTTACATTTACCTGGCACAAGCTTAGCTGTAAATGCTTTAATTACGGCATTTTCCCAGTAACCGCTGTGCCTCCTGCAGGCTGAAATGCGTGGAAACGGGCTTCCTAAGTACCGGAGCCATTTCAGTTGGCGGTACCTGGCCGGGCCTGAGGTGTCGCACGCTTTCGCTGACCGCGATTTGGTCCGTCTGTCTGAACCTCAAGCATGTCAGAGTAATAATAATAATAATAATAATAATAATATTATTAAGTTAAACATGATGGTGCATCAGTATGGGGGGGGGACCAAACGTGTGCAAACGAGAGCGTTCCTCTTGGAGGTTTCTGGCCGAGCCCAGCTGATTGGCTCGCTGTCTGGGGGTGGAGGTTTCTGGCCGAGCCCAGCTGATTGGCTCGCTGTCTGGGGGTGGGCTGTGAAGCAGCTGCCGGTCTCCCTTTACAGATGTTCATTAATGTGAAACCAAACTGCGACGTGGGTGTGGTGCACGTTTGTTTGCTTGTCCGCCCTTTGCGGTTTGGGGCCGTTTCGTCGCTGCGAGGTGTATCTCTAGGCCATTTTATATATATATTTCGTAAAGCTTATAGCTTTATTATGTTCTTTCTGTTGCTGGCTTACATGGTTCTGAAGCATTAAAATATTTATGTCCGTATCTGTGAGCCTCCTCCAGTTATTTTTCTGTAAAGTATGCCACTCCGTTCAGATGGGGGTGTTATTTCTGTGCGACTGGGGCTCGGCCCGTAGGAACTCCCTAGGGGTTTCCTATATTTGAGGCTCCTATATTAAGATTGACACTTAACTGATTCTTTGAGAGTTGTGAATGACAAAGGAATTTTTGCCTATAGATGGCAGCGATCGGTATTTTTGTTTTTGTTTCCGGGCGTGATGTAGTGGCTGGTGGGGCGGGGGGTAGCACTATTGGATAGCTCTCTCAGCAGCCCCAGTGCTGGGGGGTTCCAATGCCCCAGTTACTTTGTGGGTGTGGAGTTTGCGTGGCCCTCCTTATGGCAGGCAGGGTTTTCTGCCGTCCTTCTGCGGCCCAATGACATGCAGTGTCTGTAAATTTCCCAAAGCGTGTGCGCATGCTGGTATGTGGTAGTGGCATTACCCGGATGCCAGCGGGGTATTTGGATATGGTGGGCGGGCAGCAGCGTACAGATTGTCCGAGTTGTGTGGGGCAGTCTGACCATGACATGAAAGTGCAACAAGTTTGTAGGACTGGGGTCTCGGTACAGTGTGAGCTGCTGTAAGAAAGGGGAGGCGTTATGCGTGATACAAGATTATGTTCCAGTGGTGATGGCCATTGGCTGAATTTGGTCTGTCTCTACTGGGTGGGCAGACGTAGCCATGCTTCTGATATTTATTCATGTAGTGCATAGTAAGTAACCCTATGATGTAGACCAGAATAAACAATTAGAAGATGGATGGATGGATTTTTGTCTGTGTATGTGGTGCCCCTCTGCATCTCGGGTCAGATCACGCAGCAGTGGGTTTTGGATTCCGAGCTCCTGATCTCTGAAGGGTCGCTGTGTGGATCCGCGCGCCCCCGGGGGATGTCTGCAGTGGCCGGTGGTGCAGATCCATTGGCTTCAGCTGACCAACATGTGTGCGCTCGCCTGGTGCTCAGCGGTAACTCGACAGGAGTACGGACCCTCGAGGGCTCTGTGTGGGAACCCGAGGAGGAACAGCGACTCTCAGAGAGACAAAGTCCCACGTGTTCGTGGCAGCCCCATAATAGACATGTTGTTTTACATAACAGATTGTATATTGTGTGCTGTTGCTATGGAGAGCTGAATTTATACGGGCTTAAAAATTGAACTGCTGTTTAAAATGTCCCTCGTAGGATGATTTTCAGCGGCACACTTCCTGGCATTCGCGGTTGGGCGTCTTAATTTTAAGGGTGTGTGTGTGTCTGTGTGGGGAGGGCGGGGGGCATCTTTCTGCCATGTCTACATGCTGTCACTTACATAGTCAGAGCTGGTCTAAAACAAGAACAGGAACCATAGGTGTTCTGCCGGTCCGTTCCTGCGAGTGTGGCGTCTTCGTTCCCAGTATCCCGCCAGTGTGCCACCTTGTCAGGGTGCTGGTTCTGCATGGGGTGTCGAACAGTCACAGACGTGGGGGGGGTCACAGAGCCGTGCGCGGTCCAGATAGCCCCCCCCTCCCCGTGGGCTCCTCCTCTTCTCTCCTCATTGTGTGAGGGGCCCCCGTCTGCTCTGGGCCTGTTTCGGGATGCTTTGTGTGAGCTGGGAATCTCAGCAGCCTTGAATAGTTGTCGAAGGCCTCTTTGGTCCAGCCGCTGTGGGACCCCCCCCAGCCTTTTATCCTGAGCCTCTGGGCTTGGCGCCCCTGGCTGGTTTGCATGTGGATCTCTGCCGGCGAGGTGACGGCCCCTTCCGCCGCGCTCCCTCCTGCCCACATCGCGTTTGCATGGCTGTACGCCGGAGGACGGCGCGCTGCCCACTCGGACGGCGGGGCCGCTGAGCCCGTCTGTCCGCTTCCTGCCGCACGGACATGGTGATTATTCCGATTCGTCACTGGACATCTCGCTGCATGCCTGGAATTTGTATGAAGGGAGCTTTTTATTTTTTTGTGTGTGTCCTTGCTGTAGTTTGGCCTTGCCGTAGCACGAGACCGTGCATCTGATTCAGTGTAATAGAAAATATCAGACAGAACCATGCGCAGTTCATACTTCTCTGTTGAGAAGTGGCTTGCTATAGATAGATGACATGTCCAGACAGCTAAATCTGCTTAGAGCTTGGTGCTGTTCCACTGGCTTGTTTGTGCGCTGCCCGACCACACGGGGGGGCACTGACGGATGAAAGTGGGGCAACGCTGGATGGCTTCAGGTCTGCCAGGTTCTTGTAATGACTGATGTCAGTCTTGGTTGATATTGATGGCCAATAATTAGCCTTCAGTCAATATCTAAGGTTAGCTGCATCAGAGCTAAAGAAACTACTACCAAAACAGTGGAGATGATTGATGACTGAATGGAGCCATTTCCAAGGCATTCTGGGGGCTCATTCACCTCGTAGAACCTCGTTAGTCTCCCAGTTCTGCACTACTGAGCTGATGTCTCCCTGCCTGCATTATATGATGTAGCTACTACATGCATTTATGGGATCTATAGTGGTAACGTCGCCAGTGTCAGTTTCAGCTCAGCTCAGGATAGTCGGTAATATTTTCGTTTATCACTGTCGACTAAAATTCCTACATCGGTTCACCACAATCTATAACAGTAACCCCAATAAAATGCCTGTTTAGGCTCAGATCTCCTGGAACATGATTCTGTTCTCCACTATGTCTGGAGTAGCTCTTGGTGTTTTTTTTTTTTTCTTTCTTTTCTACTTCAGTTTGTGCTGAAAATCCCAAAACCAAACTAAGAAGCAGGGGTCTTGCTTTGCTCATGAATATTCAGGAGGTCGTGCAGCTCAATGGCTGGACTGATTCCTCTGACAGCAGCAGCAGGAAAGACCAGGAGATGCAGCAGGAGATCCCAGGAATCTTAACGAGGGTGAAGCCTCGGGGGCTGGCGGCCGCCCCTCTGCTCCCAGGATCATGGGAAAGGTCTGACGTGTGCTGCTTCCTCAAGCGCTGCTTGGCGGGCGAGGCCAGTGTCAATGAAGGGCAGCTGGGCGTCACCTGAAGCTTGTATGCGTGGCGATGCACCCATGTGGAAGTTCTGACCAAGAGCAGTATATATTTTTTTCCTTATACATATTACCAGCACTGATGAGCAGCCAATCTGAGCAGTGAAGCTGGCCAACCAGGGCGGTGGTAAAGCTTGCCCAGTGCGGAGATACTCTGAGTATTAACTAAAATCTAAATATCAGCCGGCACATTAGACCCAAGGTTGGTTTCTGATGAACGCTGACCGATGCAGATATGTGAACCACTAACAGAGAATCCTGCCCAGGTCAGCGTGAGTATTAGTTTCGCCTGGATTTCTAAGATTTTTTTTTTAACCAGTTGAGTATAAAGAGTCACACGGTAATCAACTGGTCAGTTGAAACAAAAGTTTGGTCTGGAGTTCTGCTTCCTGTACCGTCCTCCTCTGGGAACTGGGCTGGTCCGCAAGTGGCCCTGACCAGCTCTGCCGTCCCAGTCCCCGTCACAGGCCTATTGATCCGTTTCTCACGGGGGGGGGGCGGCTGTAGCCTTCCTGAATCTGCTGCTATACAAATGGAAATGTGCACTCAGCACAGATGCTAAATGGGCTGTGAAAACAAGGCCGCCGTTAGCCTGGGGGGGGTCCCGCCGGCAGGATTATCCTGGTCTCGTCTGTGGTCCGGCCCGATCCAGCCCGCGGGCGGTGTGGCGGCACCCTGGCCCCGAACCCTCACGGCCGACAGCAGCGTTGTTTTATCTTGACCCGTTTCGTTTAGCTCATTATTGCACAAGTGTTTGGCCAAATGGGAACATTTTGTTGCCTGGTCTCTTCCTGTAGTTCAGTTGAATTCAGTTTAGTATCTTATATAGCGCCTATCCCAGCGTGTTCGGCCATAAGTGCTTTACGCGGAGTTGGGGCGGGGGGGGGCAGTTTAGGGTAACTGCAGTGTGGATCGATGGTGAATGGGATCTGGAGCGGAGAGGACATAAAACCTGCAGATTTGTTGATTTTCGTGCATTTTTTTTGCATCACCACTTAGTCTGATGGACAGCTCACATCAGCCACCCCCTGACCAGTAGTGACTGACCAGCTGTACAGCAGGCATGACCAGATTTGCAGTGCGCTTGCAGGTTTACACTGAATGTGGCATCCTAGCTGGCTCCTGTATGCATTTGCATTTTTGCAGAGTTGTAATCACCATAAACGTCCCGGAGGTCTGTCGGGCCTCATGATCATTGCAGCTTTTTGATTTATTGGGGAAACAGAAGATCGAGGCTGGAGTTGCAGAGTACATCAGTTAACATCGGCATTAGCCTACATTTGTTAAATTGAGACGTCTGCATTGGTTCGATACGTCAGTCTGTGTCAATATTCCCTGTCGATATTTAGACTTTAGTCAATATTCAAAGGTTGCAGCACCAGAGCTAAAGACATAATGGAGATGATCGCATTGGACCATCAGCCATTTTCTGTATCGGAGGATGAGGGATTTTGTCAGCTCATTTACCACTTAGACCCTCGTTAAAGTTTCGCTGCTTAACTAATGTCTCCCCGCCTGCATTATTTGATATGGTTGCACTCTTAAATAATGTCTCCGACGTCACTTTCACTACAGATCTGTGGAGCTTTGCTCGTTATCGGTATCATCAGTATCGGATAGAAATATCAGTTATCGTTATCAGCAAAAATCATCCACATGGGGGCACTGTTAATGGGGCCCCTGGTTCTCCGGCTGGTCCCGCTGCTGTAATCCTCCCGTCTCTCCGCAGGACTGTCGTCACGTTTGCCTGAGATCATGGCGGCCGGCGCCCACTCGCCCGGTGGCCCCAACGGCATCATCCGGAGCCAGTCCTTCGCTGGCTTCAGTACTCTGCAGGAGCGCCGATCCCGGTGGGTCATTTGGTTCGGTCCATTCGTACTGTGTGTTCCAAGGCTATTAACAGCCTAATTAGCTTTAACATCAAGCTGACTAATTACTGGACAGATGACATTAACCCTTTGATATAAGCAAGGCCGTTCTCGCAAACTGTAGCTCTTGGTCTGACTTTCGGACCTTGGCTATATCTCGAACTTTCTATTCTGTTCTGTTGAGCCAAGCACGCTTTGGGCCCGGCTGCCCACCCCTCGAGTCACTGTCCTCTACAGGGATCACCGGTGAGCTGTGGGTTAGATGCTGCGGTCTCCCTGCCTTAGTCCCACATTGGCTGACTGCTACTTTCCAGGTGTAACTCCTTCATGGGAAACTCAATAGTGCAGAAGAAGCCCCAAGCGAAGCTGAAGAAGGGTCATGCATCAAACCACAAGTCCAGCAGCAGCTCCCATGAACCGCAGCCTAAAAGGGTGGAGGAGGTTTATGGAGCCCTCAAACGAGGTCTTGAGTGAGTGCATTTCCTACGCCAGCTGCTCAGGCTGGCTTCACAGATGCTTACGGTCACTTGTTTCTTAATTACTTATAGAACATTTCAAGGCCTCTTATTCTTTGCATTCATATTTATGTATGCCACCCCCCCTTCCATCTTGTAGTGAGTATCTCGAAGTGCACCAGGTGGAGTTGGAGAAACTCACCTCTCTGATGAAGGATATGAAGAGGAACTCTAGATTGGTGAGACAGGAAGTGACCTCATAATTGAACTTCCTGCCTGCCCTGTGGCACTATGGCTCCATGTACTGTACAAACAAGCCATCTTGTTCTGGGAAAGGTTTGGGTGTGTGACAGTACAAACACCCCCTTGAGTGAGGCTTATTATCCAAGTCATATTTATGTTTCTTACACTGTTTCAAAGTAGTCATGTTAGTGCGCGCTGTCATTTAATCAGACCTCTGCTTCTATTTCTGTGCTAATTGGTGCATTTTTTCTTCCTGTAGGGAGTGCTGTATGATCTTGACAAGGTGAGTAATTTCCACTAGTTTTTTTAAAACTATGTCTTTCAGATATTGAAATAAAGCCACGTCTAGCACAGAACAATCTGTTCCCTTATTTTGGTGTATTAATTTTAAAGATGTGGTATCTCTGGGGTGTCAGTAACGACGCTGTTGTCTTGGTGACTCCTCCCACAGCAAATCAAAGCGGTTGAGCGATACGTCCGTCGGTTGGAGTTCCACATCAGTAAGGTACATGCTCGTCACTTTCCTTCTATCCACATGTCTGAGCGCTGTGGAGGCCAGTCTTCCAGGGAAGGCTGCTCATTGCGGTTATAGGCCTTTTGCAAGGGGCTGAGCATGCCGTCTCCCCCAGCCTGGTCCTCCAGAACCCACAGGCAGTCAGTTTTTGCTTCCTACAGGCAGAGAGCTGAGAAGGAGCAAAAACGTGACTCTCTGTGGGTCCCTGAGGACCGGGTTGGGGAAACACTGGGCTGGTGGGATTTTGTATCCTGCCTTCATGTTAGAAACTGTCCTGGGCTCTTTTCCGGGGTGGGCGCTTGCACGTGGTCCAGACTGGACGCCCCGGGGATGAGGGTAAGGGGGCAGACCTGCAGCTTACCGGGAATACTCACTATATACTCGGCTTCATTATCACCTTTTGCGGCGAGCGTGATGCCATTTTTGGAGAAGATGGTGATCAGTTAAGCAGAGGTATCCATAGTAACGGGATAACGGAAGCTTCGCTGGACCAATCAGGACCCTGACGGTGATCTTGATTTAAGCCATGGACTCCTGATAATTTAAAAAAGCCCTTTTTAGGCGGTGAGGATGGCCATATGAAGAAAGAAATATCTTTTTACCTGAATTTATTTTACAACTTTGAAGCACGGCTAACTGATTGCGGAAGTGTTTTTCGTGTGGATGTCGTTTCCGTGGCGCTCTCTCGCTCAGCGACGAGTCCTTCGCTTCCTTGGAGCTGGGGCTTTCCTGTCAACACCACACTCTTTCGCAGACTCGACCTACATGGACAGGACTGTCATATTAGGTCTGAGTTCCCTCCCCCTCCTGCGGTTCCCACCTTCCTGACATGAGTGCCTGCCATGGGCGTCTTCCTGTTGCCTGTCTCTGCGGCGGCCCCGAGTAGCTGTCTGATATGTAGGAGTTACATACTGTACTGCGAGGATATCCAGGCCTCGTCCTGATGGCATTACTGCCCTCTACAGACGGTCTCTTTAAATGCTTCCTGCATCGACCTTTTCTGTCGATCTTTGTCAGTCACTATCGAGCGACTGAAATACTTTCGGTGAAATTGTCACGTAGGACCGTGTGACCCAGTCAGCGGGTTGCAAAAGTGGATCTCCTGTCAGAATTGTCGGTGAGGATTGCAGTCAGCTCGGGCCTAACGAGAAGCAGCTTTGGGCAAACGGGGAACCAAGGCACAGGTGTCACTGGGGGGGGGTGTGATGTTTAAGCTGAAATGTCTGCTCCTCAGTGGAGCATGGTGTTGGGGTGGTTGCTCAGAAGGTTCTTTGGTCTGGATCCTGTTGGGTGGGTAGGTAGTGCTGTTTAAGGGTCCTGGTAGAGTGTATATTTATCAGTAAATGGAGGGGGGCAGTTAGGTAATCTGAGAAAAAGAAAAAGAAATTCCACAGTGAAGTTAGTTCTCCATCATTTCAACCTGACCTGATCCAGTAACTAAATTGAGCGGTGTTATTTGTGGATGATATCTGTCCAGATAAAGACATTAGCTAAGTAATGGAGGAGCGGGCACCTCCCTGAGGCTAAAAGCCTACTGTGCTCGATGGGGTAGGAGCTGTAAAGCCGGCCTGGCCACAGGGGGGCGCTCCAAGCAGCCGTGTGCACCCGACATGCGACACGTGCCAGTGGCCTCAGAAAGGGGAAATGGCTTATTATGGGCTCTGTGAAACCAACAGACTAGTGTCCCCAGTGGAACCACAAACCACTGCAGGAAACGGGCAAGGCGAAAACAGGAAGGGCGAGGCGAAAACAGGCCGTCCCCATCTGGGTGGGGTCTGCGGAAAGCAGCCCCCTTCTGTGACACTGGTCTTTGTACAGAATGCATCAGTACGGTACAGTGATCACCTTCAAGGGAGCTTCCTTGCCAGCCCCTTATACATTAATATAGATGTGCCCCCCCTCCCCTTATAAGGTGATATATATATGAGGACTGAAAGACCCAAACTGTTTTGTTTATTAAATGTTTAATTCATTTAAGAATTGAATGTATATTGCACCCCCTCCCCCAATCTTGGAATTTTTTTTTTCTTTTATCTTTTTAAAGTATTTCTGTAGCCGTGCTTGATGGCCTTTTCCGGGGGCGGCCTGTATGCCCTCCCTGCTGCGGGTGGGCGGGGTTTGTGGCTGTGGCTTCGGACGCTGTGTCTGCAATCGGAAGTTGGTGGGTTAAATCCCGCAATCGGCTCGTCCATCTCTCTGCCCCGACTTCCTCAAGATGTCTGTTGCTTTTGTGCATTGTTATAATGTCATTTCTGGGGTTTTGTTTGTCCCTTGGTCTGAATAATCGACCAAAATATGCATCCCCTGGACAGACCGGCGTGTCTACAGAGCTGGCCCCTCTCCTGCGGATTGCATGCTAAGCTGATGGCTCCACCATCAAAACTGAGAGAGAGTCCAGCCTGACTGGGGACTCCGTAGGCTTCCTTTTATAGGTCTACAATGGGGGAGTGTTCAGGTGTTCCCGGATAGCACTGATGCTGTCCGCATCTCGTCCCTTTAGGTGGACGAGATGTACGAGGCCTTCTGTGTCCAGCAACGTCTGCGTGACGGTGCCAGTAAGATGAAACAGGCCTTTACGGCGTCACCGTCCAGCAAGAGCACTCGGGAGAGCCTGGCGGAGGTCAACCGGAGGTATAAGGAGTACAGCGAGGTGAGACGTCCGCTCCCTCCACCCCACACAGGCGTAGAGCTTCCCTCCTAAGGCCTTCTGGGTCTCTGAATGGTGCCTATGAAACACGAAAACGGGGATTTAATAACGGGGGGGCAGCTGAGAGCTTGTTCCTTCATTGTTCTCTGCAGAACATGTGTACTTTTGAGGGAGAGCTGGAGAAACTCTTGGGGGAATTTCACATCAAGATGAAAGGTAGGAGAGATGTTACAGCTGCTGGTTGTAGGGAAGGGGAGGTGCTTAATCTGGGGTATTAACTCTTCCTTCCTCTTCCTTCTGAGGTCTGGCCGGTTTCGCTCGACTCTGTCAAGGAGACCAGTATGAAGTAAGCGCTATTCGCGGTAGTCTAAAGGTCGCCGTTCCGGTCGGCGCTCGGCGTTTGTTCCGGGAGCGGTTCCCGGACGCGCCGTGATCTTTCCCGCCTCGCCGCTTCTCCCCAGATCTTCATGCGCTACGGCAGGCAGCGTTGGAAGCTAAAGGGCAGGATCGAGGCGTGCTCCCGGCAGAGCTGGGATGGCGAGGAGATGGTCTTCGTGCCCCTCATCGCCGATCTGATCTCCATCAAGGTGAAGGCAGCGCCGTAACGCCAGCATGTGTCTGACACCAAGCCGAATACCTGCCATGTGCCACGGCCCGTTTTTGTGTTCCTATTTCCCATGTTAAGTGCTTCAGGTGGGCTCCTGTCACAAGGCCGCCTTCACCATACCGGGGCCGCAATGAATCATGGGATTGGTCTTATTTGGAGAGGATGCAACTGACGCATCCTTGATATTTGGGGCTGAGCAAGAAGTACATCTTCTTATCATCCTCTGTACTTCTGGTCTTCGTCAGTGAATGATGACATAAAACGGGGACACGAGGAGAGACGTACAGCCAAGTACCTGTATTGAAAAGCTCCCCGGGTCTTTGGTTAGCATGTCATGCCGCAGGGCCTTGTCACTAGGGGGCGACTGTGAGCTTCTCTCCCTCTCTCCTCGCATGGTGCCCTCCCTGGTCATCTTAAAGGGGTCCTGATGTCAATGACGGCTCTGCATTACATTTACCAGGTGTCTGAGCTGAAAGGTCTGGCCACGCATGTCCTGGTGGGGAGCGTCATCTGCGAGACTAAGGATCTGTTTACAGCCAGGCCTCAGGTTGTGGCCGTAGATGTCAATGACCTGGGGACCATCAAGCTCAACCTAGAGGTGACCTGGTTGTGAGTATTTGCCGTTACGTCAGATTTCAAATGACGTTCACCAGTGTGCATGAAGTTCAACGCTGGGGAAAAAGATGGATGTCAGGACTGCCATCTGCTGGACTGTTTTGGTACAGTCTGCAGAAGTTTCGTGACACGTACTTTGAAAAGGCCCCAAAATTGGCCAAAAGTTTATTTTCCTGATTTTTTTTTCTTATTTATTCTTATTAATTATCTGCTATTCTCATCATCCTCATACATGGATCTCCAGGGACATCAGAGGGTGTTTGTGTGACAGTGTCTCTCTCTCTCTCTCTCTCTCTCTCTCTCTCCCCATAGTCCATTTGATGTGGAGGATCTGACCTTGTCCTCGGGTAACCTTAACAAAACCACCGCCCTGCAGAGGCGTGTCTCCATATACAGCCAAGGCACTCCCGAGACCCCCACCTTCCAGGACTCCGCCTTCTTTGTGAGTGCCCCCCCACCCCCATCTTCTCCCCTTTCCCCATAATGTCTCTGTTAGCCTCCCAGCCAGTGGGGAACATTCTGCCTCGCTGAGCGTAGCCCTGCATGTGTCCGTCCGTGTCTGTGCTGCATGCTAACTGCTGACCACTGGCCATGCTGCTGCACTAACCCCCCCGCCCCCCCCACAGGACCGCCAGCGCCTCTCCGTCCTTCACGTGCTGCGTAACACCCTGGTAGAAAAGCTGAGCTATAGTCGCTCACTGGGTCACCTGGCCTCGCTGCAGCTGCACCCAAAATCCAGCCTGGACGCTTATGTGAGTGCCAGTGTGTCCCCCCCGTCACCGTGTGCTCTTATGGTGTCCTACTGAAGGCACCATCTCTGTAATCTGAGGAGGAAGTGGGGAGAGCACTGTAAATGTGTGCCTTCTACTGTGTGAGGCTCGCAGTCTGTGCCTTCTGCTGTGTGAGGCTCGCAGTCTGTGCCTTCTGCTGTGTGAGGCTCGCAGTCTGTGCCTTCTGCTGTGTGAGGCTCGTAGTCTGTGCCTTCTGCTGTGTGAGGCTCATAGTCTGTGCCTTCTGCTTTAACCATGCTGCAGGCTGCTCTGCGCGACGACGTGTTTGAAAACGGCAGCTGTGACATCCAGGCCAAGCGCCTG
>JAODKN010000046.1:4299356-4317273 GCA_026774425.1 Petrocephalus zakoni
TGAGCAAATATACACTTAGTACTCAGCTAATCAGCCTTCAGAAATTCTTTTGACTGCCTAAAACTTTTGCATATATATATAAGAAGATATCTATTATTATCATTATTATTAATGCCGGAATAATTGATGACAGTATCTGGCACTGAGAGCCAAATAGTGGAAGATGGATACACCATAAATGTAATGTTACACTTTACAGTCAAAAGGTATCGGGTACAGGTAGATGTTCACTCAGAAACATAGGTAAATATTATAGGTTAATGTAACAAATTTGGTGTGCTGTGCCGTACTTATGATGGCAGGATTTGGGACCCTAAACCACCGATAACGTGACCGTCAGGTGCACTGCGTTGTTGAGGGGTCCAAGGCCAGGCATTGAATTAGCAACCTTCTGATGACAGACACAGGGCCCTAACCTGCTGAGTCACACACTGGCCCTAACCACAACAATAACGATGCTATAATAGTAACAATGCAAAAAAATGCATTTACACAAACAACAACAATAATAATAATTATTACTATTAGTGTGAATGAATCATTTTGCTGCTCATATTCGCAGCATGTTCTCCCCTTGCTGCGTGGCTTTCCTCCGGGTTTTCTCTTCCTCAGCCCAAAGACATGTCACTTATGAAAGCTGGCGTCTGTGAATTGTAACGTGCGTGCCCTGCAAGCCACTGCGATTTCATAGCCACGGTGTCCTCCTGCTTCGTGTCCTAAACATTTCAGCAATACTGATGCCTGCTGACACTCCCAAATGATGGCCTCATTAGCCGCTATAGCGGAGTGCTTTGCGCCCCGCCGGAGCGCAGCCCGCTCGTCCTGCCGGGCAGCGAACGCAGGCGGCGCGCTTTCCCCCATCCGGCTGTAGTGACTGAGACGCGCCCGCCGCCCGCCTCATATGGTGTCTTGCTCAATCCCTCCTAGTCTCGTTACGCTGAATTTAGGGATAAAATCCACTGGCATTAATTTGTAAACGGCGGCAAAGATCCCCAGTAAAAATGGACATCTCAGAAGAAGCGCAGCATCTTACGCACGAAGCCACAGCGACGCACGAGCTGAGGAAGGGAATGTCAATATTTCTGGATGTAAGTAAAAATGATACATATTCTGTTGACATGTGAATTTTCAGTTTGTGAAATGCTAAAAATTGCTAATTACTTAAGACGGGGGCATGATCGTTTATTTTAAGAATTCTATGTTCATTTTAGCAACTTCTGAACATTTGAAATTTTGCAGTAGTAGTTCACATAAAATTTATATTCAACAGGAATACCATTCCGCACACATATTGTTTAAATATCGATTATCGCCACTGAATTATTGTATAAAGATGTTATGTATTCAGACTAGGCCTACATGAAAATAACATACAAACATACAAATAATTATCGCGTCAGTACGGGTAACAGATAACGTTACATACTGCCAGTTTTTTCAACTGTTGGAAAAAAATGCAATCTTAATTGTTATAGTTTTAGTAAGAATAGTAATTAATAACTAGGACATTTTTATTCATAAGAAAAAGAACAGCCAGCGTGTAATTATAATAATAATTATTATGATTGTCAACATAATAATGAGTATGGTGGTTTTTCCGCAAGGTTTCTGGTCCTCGATAGCTCACATCCCAGATGCTGTAAAGATATTTTTAAATATCTGTCTTTTTGTATTCATCAGTGGATTTGGTTTCTGACCGAATATGGGTTATCCCTTGAAGGATAGCTGAGCCATAAAGAGTACTGGCCATAGTACAATAGTAACAAGTTTTGGAGAGATTACCAGTGACTGTTTCCTGCAGAGGTAAACAATCACTGTTAGTGACATACGGTTCAGCTCATACTAGAGGAAGTGCATGCATTTCAGTCTAGGATTATACTGATGACACTTCTCATGGAATAATCTCAGTAACGTTGTTAGTGGCATGTTTGCGTCCATTTATAATGTGGCGTTACTCCACGGAGTAGAAAAGCAGACCGTAATGCTGTTCATGTGAATATTCTTCAGCGTAGATCCTCATACTAGATGGATGTCGCAGTGGCTGTCAGTGTCCGTGTGACGGCCTTTTCCTCTCCTAGCTCCTCTGTTTTACATGAAGTATAATATATATAATATAATATAATATAATATAATATCATATTTTTCTCTTTCCACTTCATTTCAGATTTTACGACGAGCAGATAAAAATGGTGAGTATTTTCCTGGCAGGTGTATAATGGCATTCTTTATCAGCCATGCACTGCATTCATTATTTCACTCTGAATGGCACAGAGCTCATTGTTGACTTCTTCAGGAATGTGTTTGTGTTTGTCAGCTAATGAACATATACACTGGTTTGTGGTGGAAACCTTGGGCGAGCCTCTCGCCAGCTCTGTATTGATGACCGGTTTGTCCTGTAGCTTCCTTGGACACAAAACGGAAGAGTCCAGAAGGGATAGCTACCTTCTCTCATGACTTTTCTCGCATTTACAATTGAGACAGCGGGGTGATTGTGATGGCCATCGCTTTGCAGGAGCGCGGGGACGGCAACGGGCGAATCCCCGTGATGACATCACGAAGAGCGTGGGCCTCTGGGGACCTTGTAACATGTTTTGCGACACATAGAATATGACTAAAGGATTTACAAATTGGAGCTGTCAATCAAATGCAAGACATACAAAACAAACTGTTTTTTGCTTGTCTGTCCCTCCACCCGTCCATCCATCCGTCCTTCCATCCATCCATCCATCCATCCATCTGTCACCCAACTACTTCTCCTGGTAAGGGCTATAAAGCTCCTGACAAGGTGACGTAGGAGATGTGACAGGAGTTCACCTTAGACGAGATGCCAGGCATAGCTGAAATCATCCAATATCCACTGAACTTGAACGGAAATGACACATACAGTGACGCATAAGACATGTGACTCACACAGGGACAGTAGGGAGGTACATGGCCCATACAGGGATCTCGCCCTTCAGAATGCATTTATGCCCAAAAGTGACATGCTCATTACCAGGAGCTCACCAACACAGCCATATGAAATCATACTGAGCGATGACCTGGAAGTTCCTCGGTCCAAAATAGAAATATCTATAAATGTCAAACAGCACAATTTATGCAATATGCCATCTCTGGTCAGGTTACAAAAGCAGATTGCCATGTTATAATGGGAATCTGTAACACTTTCTATGAAATGCCATGCTTATAAGAATCTATGAACACATTCTCACATTCTCACTATAATGCTTCATAAAGCAATATAAATATGGTTATACATATTTATAACCAATTATAAGACATATTATAGCCTTGTTTTTTGTGCATTATGAATGCTTTATGAAGCTCTCATTTATAATGCATTATAGATATCGTCATAATCTAGTATAAAGCATCTTTAATTCTTATACTGAACATTATAATGCATTTTCTATAGTGCATTATAGATGAGAGCTTCAGCAAAACCCCTCATAAGCATTAGTATTGCTATAAAATCCCCTTTGATTCATTTTGGAATCTCAGTCAGGTTCATGTGTGACTCACCTTTACCTGTGGATGTCGTCTCCTTTTAAAGCCCTGTTAAAGTCAGGGCAGTGACCTTCACACATGAACAAGCCCTGTTAGACCTTTCCTTTTCTCTGCCATGAATGGCAGGTCGCACATTAAAATGCCGATCTGATGACTTAAGTGGTATACATGGGAGGGATGCAGGCTCCCCCTGAGATGAGCGAAATTAGTGATCTCTAAGTGAAGTGTCTCTCTTTTTCTGGTTATCACATTGCGACGTATTAATTAGAGATGCTGTTCACCCCTTATGTCATCTGCAGATGATGGCAAGCTGTCTTTTGAGGAGTTCAAGGCATACTTCTCAGATGGAGTTCTCACAGGAGATGACCTGAAAGAGCTTTTCCACACAATTGACACTCACAACACAGAGTAAGTAATGGCTCTAGTCTCATCTGTCCGTAAAAATGAAGGTCCCTGTTATATCATTTGGCTAGAGGTGGATAGTTCAGATCCAGAAAGTAAAAATCCAGACCAAGATTTTGTTTCAAGCAACCAGTTGAGCATAAAGACTCACAGTCACAGAGAACTTGTTGGTTGAAACAAAATCTTGGTCTGGATTTTTACTTTCTGAACCTTAAAATTGGTAAAACTGCAAAGCATCTCCTAGGACTTTAACCTGTAGTTTTAAGCTTCAAGATTATGCCCTTATCCAGTTGTAAGTTGAACAAGTTTGGTGAAATATTTACACCTTATCCTGATTTTTGCGACGCGTGTTTGATGAATGGTGTTGGAAGAGAAAGTTATTGAAATCTGTTATTGTAATCCATTACCCATTATTATATTAATCTTTTAAATGAAGGGCTGAAAATATTTTATTGTCATTTGACCTCTGTGATGTCAGAATGTATTAGAATTTGATCCTCAGGGTTATTTTAGTCTTTGTCATTTAAGGAAAGATCAGTGCTCTTTAGTAACAGTAAATGGGCATCAATTAGTATAAATTGGGACTATGCATTTTGGGTGGGTGGTGTTCTATTGGGATTGTGCTTATAAAAGGTAACCAGGAAAAGTGAGGAGCTGAAAAAGAGCATATCTGTAAATACCCGCTTTGATCTTTTGCTGTCTGCGTTTGATTTTTTTTCGTTGACCCGACTGATGGAGCCTCTTGTCTTCAATCTGTGGAAAATATCATCCCATAACTCACACGTTTACATCCATGCTGAATAAGCTAGTATATCTCAGTCTATCCTGACATGGGGTTTCTAGAATAGTGTTAACTCTCTAGTAGTGGTATCCATGCAAAGTTGCTTCACGGCATAGAATCATATTTTTCGGAATGCTTGGAATGACCCCCTTGTTGACAAGACGTTAAAATAGAAGCATTTCCACCCAGTTGATTATTTTTAGAAACTGCATCTGTATTTTGTCTGTAACATTGGTTTATTAGAGGCTTCTTCCTCCCTTCTCTTTGATCTCCGTGATGCTTGAAGCAGAGTGTCTTTATTGCACTCAGACCCAGCGCCGTTTGGTAAAGCCCCCGATGGCTCGCTCTTTGAGCTGGTGTTTAGTGCAGGAGCCCTCTTCACACGGCAGTGTCATGACAACAGACGGCCCCATAGGGACCGTAACCTGGGCATGACACGTTCCCAGATCATCGACATCACCGGCCTTCCTGGCAAGAGGAAGGGGGATAGGCGCTTAGCCGAGAGCGCGGAAGAAGCCGGGACCGTGGGAGCGCAACAGGCGAAATTGTCGCTAAAGAGCAAGCAGCTGGCCAGCTTCTTTCCAAGCGGTCTTATTTAGAAACCATTGTTCTTTAATGATACTGTTCTTAGCAGGATTATAAGGAAGTCGCTGTGAATGTGCCTTAATTCTCAGCTATGAGTGTAGAAGCTGGTTCTTTATAGATTTTGTTCTTTGTGATTCATGATTGTGTCCTAATTTAGGCAGGAATACGGGCATTCAGAAATACACAGGGCGAGGGCAAATGGATGAAGAGGCCAGTCCCGAGTTCGTTGCCTGAGTCCTGGTAATGTTATAGTGGACTACCGATTGGTTCAGAAGGACAGCGTAGTTGCTGAATGGCTGGGATTGGTGGGCATCAGAAGCCCACTTACCCTCTGTCTGTCTGGATTTGCACATTCCCTGTGCTTTGGGCTTCCCCCTGCAGTCCAAATATATGCAGTTATGCTAACTGGTGTCTGTAAATTACCCATAGTGCCTGATTGTGTGTATGGACTGGCATGCTGTACTATCTGGGATGGCACCCTCCAAGATCCTGGTCCAGATAAGCGGTTGGAAGATGGATCTTCAATGAAGTCCCTCAACCAATCATCATGTATTTTTATGTTGGTGTCTTTCATTTCAGTTCCAGCCTAGTAAAGTACTTAAATTCTTTGTCTGAATAATAAGGCGAATGCCACAGAGTGATGGTATTTGGGGTGAACAAAGTACATTGATAGTGTTTGGGGCAAATGTCATACCTTCCCTCATTCCAAGTCTTCCAGCTCACCCTGGTTTCCATGGCAGCATTGTCAGAAGGTACTCAGCTCATCTGCAGTTTAGTTTTGATATTCATGTGTGTCTCATGTAGCCGAGGCTTCTAATAATAGTTATTCTAATGCTCCCAGAGTCACTGGGTGTTTGGTGCTTGGAGTGTCAGGCTGTGAAACTAAGACACTGAAGACACATGACAATGAATCTGTATTCGTAATGGCTTTATTTTCAGCAATTGCAGGGGGCATCCCTTTCTAAGGTATATAGAGCCCTGCTATTGTTTAAACCATCTTTATATATACATAAATGAAATGGGGGCATCTTGTTGTAACTATGAATTATATGGCATGTGAAGGCTATTTACAGCCAGTTGTTAGGAGCATATCTTTGATGACACACTACTTTTGATGTATATATCGTCCTACCAGACTGAATGGTTGGTTCGTGCCAGGTAGGCTGATTCTCACTGAGCCATGAAGGACATCATCTATTGGTGCTACTTATGAGGCGGGTTATGGACACAAGGACAAAGTGCTAGAATCTGACCTGCTCTCACCTGTAGAAGGAGACACTGTTCCTGAGTGTCTGTGAGCACCAGCCAGGCAGGTTATTGTTCAGCCCCAGGTTGAGGAAATCATTGCCAGCACATTTACACAACTGTGGATGGGTAACAATAGCCTAGAAAATCCAATAAGCATTTTTAAAATTCCTCTGTATCCCTGAGATATTACTACTACAGTAAATCAGTGTCAAGGGTGATTCTTTTTTATTTTTTGTTATGTATCATGTTTAATTTATGTATTATAGCCTAATGCCTTCAGAACCTCAGGCGTGTTTGAACAAATGTAAGGAAATGTATTATTTTTGTGGATTTTGGTTAACCCACTTTTCTGATCTTTCTTCAGCAATGTGGACACTGATGAATTGTGTGGTAAGAGCTACAGATTCCTTACTCGCCCAGAACCAAAGTAAACTGATGTGTCACATGCTGTAAGGTTCTAGCTATAAAAAGAGACCAGATATTTACATTTTAGCACTATCAAATTATTGTTTGTTTCTTTGTTGCTCGGTAGAATACTTTTCCCAGCACCTTGGTGAATACAAGCACGTACTTGCGGCTCTGGAGGACTTAAACGTCTCCATCCTGAGGGCTATGGACAAAACCAAAAAGGTCTGACCTTTGTTAGATGTGTGTGCCGTGCTCTCATGTCTGTATGTCTGCTTTGGCTGTATTAGAGGTATTGTACAGTAGAAGCCACAGCCATGTTGCCTGACCTTGGATTAAAGTTCATTTTATCCCTTGGGGGGTTGAGTCTGAAAGCTCATGGAGGTACAGCAATGACCTTTATGCCCATTGTTTGCTTCCAATTCCGTTCCTTCAGCTAAAGGGTATACACTATATATATAAATATATATATCATGTGTTGCTGCTGTCTTGGGGTATTGAAGAATGTTTCTGTATTTCTAACAGTTTGTGCAACAGATAAGATGCACGCTTATATATAGCTGAATTCCAGCCTGGGGGGAATTTTATTTACACAAAAATGTTCTGAGGGCAGAACAAAAAATGATTGGTTCAGAGAGATAGCCAATCAAATTGCAGAGGAAGCCGGTCTAGGGAGCCTGAGGAGATGGAACCAAGACATATGATTGGTTTGTCTGACATCTGACACAAGATTTGACTGGTTACCTCTCATTTTTCATTCTGCCCTCAGAATATTTTTGTGTAAGGAAAACTCTGAGCTGAATTCTCGCCAATCAGAGGCCTTTTACCTATCAATCCTGATTTTGTCTTGCGTTGCCTGAGAGGATAGAAGACTGCAAGCACTTTTTCATGTCTAATTTCCTCATCTAGACTAATGTCATTCATTTAGTTTTGGTTCTACAGTGCTGCTTGAGCAGAGGGCAGCCGGGGTGAGTGTGGTGGGTGCTTAGGAAGGCCGTACATGTTCCCATGGCTCTTCACAGCTCATTTGCATGTACAAATATCAACTTTTCGAAGCCACCGGCTTCTCGGCAGCCCGCTGTCACCATGCTTTTAGCAGGGCAGGCTTTTACGTGTCGGTCAGTTAGATTTAAGGTTTAAGGTTTTTACTGTGCGGTCAGGATTAGGTGTTTCCACCATATAATTTTCCTCAGCAGAAGCAAGCATTAGTCTGTGGTTCATTTTTTATTCTGAAACCCATTGTCTTTGTCAGATGTAAAGACCTGACTCTAAGTGCACCATCCTCATGTGTGAATTACACCTTAATTATGCCTAGTCCTCCCAGACATAGCCAGATATACTCAAAGAAACACCATCATTCCCAGAAATACCAGGGTGTTCCCTGCACCAGGGTACTAAAAGGCGCCTCTAATCAGTGTCTATTTAATGCAGTCCAAGTGTAATTTTTAAATGAATCCTGTATTACTCAGAGTTCACTTAAGTCTTCAGACAAAGGTCTAGTGCCGCAATCTATAGCTGCAACCAGCTATGTGCTTTGGCAATGCTTAGAATTAGCAAGCAGTAAAGCAGGAAAAAAATATTGAATGTTTTACTGAAATATTACCAAAACACGGATAGGACATTCAAAAATTCTTCAAAGCCGCTGTGACTCTTGAGTCTTTATTTAATATTTCTCCCCATGGCAGCTGCTCTGTGAGATATGTTGCTGACAGGGAGATGAGTCATGTAGCCTTGGAACAAGAAAAGGATTATGGGAGAGAAAAAGGCAGCTTTGAGCTTCCCGTGATTTTTTATGCTGAGGATGCAGATGGTAGAAGAGCAGCAGCCTGGAACTGAACATTACAAGCTCAAACATCACCAGTATCCTACGCTTCCCATTTGCCAGTCACTTTTCAAGTATAAGGTCACTGGAAGAGGTGGGTAGTTCAGGTCCAGGGAGTAAAAATCCAGATCAAAATTTAGTTTCAACCAAATACTTGAGTATAAAGAGTCGCAGTCACAGAGTACTCAACTGGTTGGTTGAAACAAAGTCTTAGTCGGGATTTTTACTTTCTGGACCTGAACTACCCACCTCTGGTCACAGGGGGCCTAAAGCTGATTCCAGGCAAAATTAGGCACTGGCCTGTGGTACACCCTTTATAATAGACACCCGGGGCAATTTTAAGATGCTGGCTAGCATGAAATGTGAACTCTACCCACAGAGGAGAAAGGGGAAGAACCATGCAGGTGTCTTCAGCCTAATCCTCTAGCTCCTGGGATAATGGGAGGTGAAAGAAATTCTGGGCCCAGTGGTGTGATGACTCTACAGCCCCTGGGATTTGAGCTTGCAATCTTTAGCTTACAGACACCCCCCCCCCCCATCCCCTCACTGGAACGCGACTCCATTTTGCTCCCGTCGTTCACACGTTATTTTCATGTTCGTCCTATTGAGAAAATGTTAATTTGGAGCTCTATTCCCACCTCTACTCCTACGACCATAATTAATGTTCCCGTCCCATGCACCGAAATCCGATCGCTGTCCTGCAAGATGCCAGTGAACACATTGCAAAATCTCCGCCCTGGGAGCTCTATCAGCGAAATCCAAATTCTGTTAAAAAAGCAGACTTTTGACTGACTAATGTGCTGCTGATACTGCAGCGTGAATCAGATACCGGAATACACGATAAAACGTACCACTGAGCTGGACATTGGGTTAATGATTAATCCCTTCATTGCGTAAGTCTGATGATAAATGGTTTATGGATGCTTTGGGTGCCTCACACGCAGGAGTACCTGGGATCTACCCGCCTGGAGCAGTTCGTCACGCGCTTCCTGCTGAAGGAGACCAGCAGTCAGCTGCAGTCGCTGCAGAGCTCGCTGGAGTGCGCCGTGGAGGCCACCACTGAGCAGATGTGTGCGGAAAGGCGAGTTCCTCTGCTCGTGATTTCATGGGTTGACACGAGTAAGCTAAACGCAGGGTGTTCGCTGCTTGAATGCGTCTCTTAAGGACAACGGTTAGCTTAGACCTGCTGTCCCCTGCATTTGCATCCAGCTGCCAAAAGGGTGACCTGGGGTTAGACTTAGGGTTAGACTTAGACTTAGACTTAGGGTTAGACTTAGACTTTATTGATCCCTTTGGGGGTGTTCCAGCAGCAGGAGAACAGATATAAAGAGGATAAAAACAATAAGGTAAGGAAAGAGATAAAAAAAATTATGAAATTATTCAAATAGTTAGCAAAAAACAATTAACCAGAAATCAGAAACCTCAACCCTCCCCGTGTCCTATATCCCCCCCAACCCCATGTACCCAGCGTCGAACACGGAAAGCAAAATACAACACATTACTTTCCATTCCGTTAGTTTCCAACATAGACAACTAAAACAGTGACATTTTTTTGCACGTGCTGTAACATTAGCGGCTGTAGCACCTGTTTCTAATTCAGAAGTGTCCCTCAGAGGACAATCCCCCCCCTACAAGCTGGCTGTGCTGCTATGCTCGCATACAGGGCCCTTCTGCACAACCCACTACCAATCTGCCTCCTGATTAAATCGAGTTTCTCCACAGGCAGAAAGGAAACTATTAGCAAGCTGAGAACAAGTTGTGTTACCGTCTGGCTTTGGAGAGTCTTAGAAATTCAGGAGTATCTGGACATGTAGCTGCTGTAAGGGATTTTTTCATTTTATGCAGGGAAGGACGGTATTTGGGTATTTACATCCTGACCTTGAATAATTAAGATCATGATATTGATTGTATGGGAAAAATACAAATCCTTCAGACAAAAAAAATTATTAAATACTAAAAAAAAATCTATATTCGTTTTACCACAGCCTGTTATAGACTATTAATTGATCAAATTTAGTATGGTTTGTTCTTTGAACTAGTAGTCGAGTTGACCTTAACTTAACAGACAGGGTTCACAGATGTTCCTGACAAACAGAAATGTCATTAGGGTGACATGCTGTTAGGCCGGGCCGCCTTTTGTCCAGGATGGACCCCCCGCCCTGTGCCCTATGCTGTCTGCCATAGGCTCTAACCTCCCCAACACTGTTCAGGAACAACCAAGCTGAAAATGGATGGACAGAAGTCACATTAAAAGAGTGAAAGAAAGGCATGATTGTCTTCTTTATGCCACTGTTTTCTCCAGCCTTTGTCAATACTGGCCGGCGTCCGGGGCGAACTGGACCTGCTTGTCCTGTTTGCTATTCTGTCTGATGTGGGTCTCTGAAGTTCGCTGATGCTGTGGGGTGGACCGTGGGGGTGGCTGTGCCCAGGGAGGGGGGTTGGGCTCCGTCTTCGGGGTTGTGGCTGTGTGGAGTCACTCCACACAGATCTGAAGACTCCTGAGACCATGCTGGGATGTAATGAGAACGGTAGCCTTGGAAGCTCCCCCCCACTGTAGAGCCTGCAGGGGGTACGGATGGAAGCGACAGACAGCCTTTCTGATATCTGCCTCTGGAGGCATCTGAGTGACATTCTGTCTGCGTAATGTTAGTGTTTCTGACAGAGAGGTTGCTCCTGAGGGCTGACATCACTCAGGATGTCACTGATTGGTGCTTCTCCTTGTGGAGGACATATTTGGCCCCTGGATGGTTATGGGCAAGACTCTGCACAGTCCGCGTGTCGGGGGGGGGGTGACACATCATGAGCATTAAAAAAATGCAGTTTGACAGTGGGGTGTGGTTGGGGCTGAGTCCCACTGAGGGAAGCCTGCTCTGTGCGTTTCGCTCGCAGGCATGGACCAGCGAAACCCGAGAGCCTGGCCATCCAGTGCTCAGGGAGGCGATCAAACAGGAGGCTTCAAAGGAATAACAGTCTTTCTCCAAACAACCCCCTCCTCGGCAACGCCAACTCAGGTGATTTCCTGTTCATGGACCGCATGCAGGCCACTCACTGGAAAAAGACCAGGCCCCTTACGGACACCTGCACTCTTTTTATTGTGACTGTTGATTAATGTGATTGTAAGGTGCCCTTGTCTTGTAAGGCATCCATAAATAAAATGCATTATTATTATTATTATTGGGTCCATCTGTTGAAACTTTGGAAGAGATATCTATCAGCATGACTCAAGAAGTGATGTGCAGCCTGCACCACAGTCGTTAGCATGATGCCTTTACAAACCGAGGCCCAAAACTGCTGATAGTGTGAAAGCCACAGGCCTGTCTTCTGATTGCCATGTGCGCCAGGTCTTTATGAAGAGGACAACCGATGGATGACTCAGATCAACAGACTCCAGAAACTCATTGACTGCTTAGAGACTAAGGTACTGAGATGTCAATTCATAGCACTGTCTGCATGTAGACTTGTCTGCGACTATTCGTATTGTATGAGATGTCAGATTGCCCCGGGAGCCATACAGTGAATAATACCATGCATTTTGCTGTCCTCTTGTCCCCATGTAACTATTTCTTTTCCGCTGTATCTGTATCTCCTGAACCCTCCGGGATACACGCTAACAAGCACACCAAAAACACACGGTCCCATTGACCCAGGTTTGACTCTCTCTCTCCCCCCACAGGAGCTGCGGCTTGAACCTGTCGAGGAAGAACTCTTGGAAGGCACCACCAAATCAGTAACTCACTCAGAATGAGTCATTCTTGACACTCATCCCAAGAGAATGAATATAAACATGTCAACAGAGACCACACGACACTATGGATCCTAGGGAAATTAGAGCTAGCAACCTGACACAGTAGTCAAACAGAACCACGCATCATGTAGCCTGTTTGCCCAAAGACAAATATTATATTATTTCTACAATATATCCTACCATCTTCGAAAAGCCTGCACCTTACATCACAATGGCCCAGAAAGAAGGCCCTGCTGTGCTGTGGTCTGGCAGAAGGAAACCCACCTTGTATCTCCTGCCATTCCTGCCTCTCCTCTGCAGCACATTCTGATCGTCCAGCGGCAGCTGCCTGTCCTGGAGGAGGAGATAGAGGATTTCCGTCTGGCCCTCCGGCAGTATGTCGAGTGTAGCAGCACCCAGAGCGGCTGCCTGCAGTGAGTTCTCTCACGACGCAGATGCACTCGCTTTCACTTTAGCTTCTCGTCCAGTCCTCTGATGCTCAGATCTCACACTCCCCAGTGACAGAAGGTGCAGGGCTCTCGGCCCGCGGGCGAGACGCTTCCTGGCGTTGAGATCACTGGGCCATTTAAGCACCGAGTTAGAGTGGGGGTTCCTAACTCCTAGTCCGAGGACCACGTCCATGACATTTTTGCATGGCATCAAAAGTTTGCGAACCCATGCTAGACGACAGGTCACTTGCCGGACGGCAGTAATCTGGGGGCCCTCGGTAGCTCACCTAATGCTCGACACCCTCA
This sequence comes from Petrocephalus zakoni, assembly GCA_026774425.1. Classification (NCBI taxonomy): domain Eukaryota; kingdom Metazoa; phylum Chordata; class Actinopteri; order Osteoglossiformes; family Mormyridae; genus Petrocephalus; species Petrocephalus zakoni. Next base: position 4,312,586 of record JAODKN010000046.1, read on the forward strand.
CTTTCGCGAGTGCCAGACATGCTGCAGTCTGACACAGAGCTAACTGCAGCTCAGCTCTCTGCACGACTGTCACACTGAATGACCACTTCCTGGTGGGACTGACCTGTCTGTAAAACGAGGGCTAAGTCCTTCCTTCCTTAGTACATAATTCCCCAGTCCGGCATGACCAGTTAATCCCAGCACAGCCAGCCTTTTTGTGATGGCATGTGGCTCAGTGGGTTAGACCTCTGTGTCTGTGATTGAAAGGGTGTTAGTTTGAATCCTGCCCTTTACCAGAATAGTCACATTCCCCCCCAAAAAAAGGCTCCAGGGATAGGTTAAGTGGCCTAACCCCAAGCTTTGCTCTCTACTGTGTGAGAGTCTCAAATGAGAGAAGATGGCTTAAGTGAAAACGAAAGCATTCTAATGTACTTATGGAAAATAAAGCATAATTGCATTAGGCATTTGTGCCCCTCCTGCGCTGTCATATTTCCATCGTGGGCTTCGTTAAAAGACGGAGGGGAGCAGTACTCTCTGGGTTCCACCCTGAGCGAGGAGCCCATTGGAGTGTGAATGTCTGTGTGGTGCGAGGATGGTAGCTGAGAGAGCAGGGGTCAGGCTTACAGGCCCTGGGCCTGGTCACCAGAGATGGGACAGCAGGTCCCAAATGCTGGCCTCCGTGCCTTTGCTCGACCGGTATCCCTGCTGACCGGTATCCCTGCTGACCGGTATCTCTGTAGTCCCCTCTGTTATGTTAACTTTCATTAATACATAGAAGCAACATACTGTTACAATGCCGCAGACGTCTCTCGCTTTTATTTTCCTCTTGGCAGCATGGCGGTACAGAAACTTGCCGACGAGTGCCGCTTCATAGTCTATGAATTCTGGGAGCACAGCAGCGTCTGGAAGAAGTAAGTGTGACCGCAGACGGAAAGCACCCGCACTGGGTTAGTGCACGGGCTACCCCGGAAAAATCAGGGGCCCCACCTCGGAGGAAAACCCGCCCTCCCTTAGCAAAGTTTACCGACTCCTAAGCCAGAGACGTTAATCTGCCCTGGCTTTGTGAATGGTGCAGTGTGTGAATCCCGGGGCAGAATGTGATTGGCGCTGCCCTCGCGCTGCCCTGTCATTCAGAGGAGTCCTTCCTGTCTCCGCTTGCAGTCACCTTCAGGCCAACTACAGTAAAACTTTCCAGAGGTGCAACGTTGACTTCCTGGAGAGCCCTGAGGTCATCACCACGATGCTGCTCCCCGGTACGTCACCGCCTCTCATTAAGGCACAGACATCCCCTACGCTCTCACCCACGGGGAGCCCTAGGTAATCTTCATCCCCAAGAGTAAGTGGTGGATCTTTGGGGGGATGCAGTGGCACCGGTGGTGTTAGGTCTCGCCCCCGTCAGTAGGTGGCGCCCTAGGTAGTTACCCGTGTCACCGATGCGATTGTGCTGCAGTCATAATTGCTGTTCCAGACATCTGGCAATGGACTGAATATTATTTAAAGGCATTACAGTCGGCAGTTCCTAGGAGGCAGGTTCCCAGCCCGAGGCAGACGACACTCTCAGGGGTGATGTTGCTTAACTACAGTTTCCTGTTTTCTTTAGCGTCATGGTGGGTTCTGAACAATAACTAACCCGGGAGGCCGGCCCGTGATCACGCAGTCTGCTGAAGCTGCCCCTCCTACTGGTGAACACCATGAAACATCGTCGTCGAACCCTTAACCCATGCGTGGCGCCCCCTGCTGCTCCCATGTGACAGTTTATTATGCTATATTACTAGTGTATGACTCAATCTGAAACATTACATCTCACCCCTTACATTTGTTGTGCATAAACATCTGAGCGGTTTTTATTAGCTATTATTTCGTGAATAAATTTTGCCGTGTACGAACACTGTGGCAGTAGTGTAGGAGTTCCGTAGTGAAGCAAACAGCGCCATTTAGTTGAATCGTAACATATCGTCTTCCAAATTCCTTACGCTGAGACCATCAGGGTGTTGCTTCCACCAGGGGAAGCGCCGCCATTATAAATAGCCCTCAGATCGGGTTGCTTTCATTCTGTGGTGTGACGGGGGTTTCCGGTAGATATAGCTTTTCCTTTCATGAGGTAAAAAATAATGTTTGGAAGTGTCTGCCAGTGTTTTGTCATATTCATCCGGCCCCAGACTCAAACAACACCTGTAATTTCAGCATTAAGCTAAAAGTGCCTGGTGCCTCACAGCGTCATGCAGACACTCCATTTATATGTATTTAGTGCCATTTAAGTCTGAGATCAGCCAAGAGTCTAAAGAAGTGACTTTTCTCATCCATTATTTAACCAATGTGCTGTGCAATACCTATTATTGTGAAAGTAACAGTATTGTATTACAAGAAAAATAAATATATTGAATATTTCTGTGTGTTGGAGTATTAAAATCAGGGTCAGGGTGTAGCACCTTTTTTTTTGATAGATTCATTTTTAGATTCACTAAAAAGATTCACTTAATCTTTACAGCAGAATATTGGCCAAAGAAGTGTAGTGGAGTGCTTGCTCCAACAGGAACATCTGATCATGGAACCTACAGTGGCCCCCTACTGACAGCATCCCCACTGCAAAACAGCAGCTTAGGGGACATTTCCCCCCCAGTGTCAATAATGAGCTGCCGCATGTCCCAGGGGAATCTGGAGATTATTTACCCCCAGAAATATAAGCAAAAATAACAGGCAGATGCAGTCAAGCTGCGAATAGAGAGGAAAGCCACAAAGATTTGGCAATATCGCCATCTTGTGGATGAAATTCGAAAATTCGAAAATTCACACCAGGATTGCGGATTTAAATGTGTCCGATCTCTCCACCTTTAATAACCACTTACCCTGTGTGTAAGAGAAAGGAAGGGAGGAAGGAAAATGGAAAAAATACAGTAGTGCACAGAGACCACAACTCAGAACAGCAAAATCATCTAATGGAATCATACCTGGAGCCTTTCAGCACCGGCTGCAGGAGCCGAAACTCAGAGGTGTCAATTTCAGGTCCAGAAAGTAAAAATCCAGACCAGGATAAACGATACAAGTCGGAAAAACGATACAAGTCATCATATCCTAATATTTGCAAATATGCTTCATCTGAAACATTTCCCCCCATATAATAAGCAGAGGCATTTGATATTATACCAAGCATTTAGTTTCCAAAGTCTTCAGTAATGCTGTAACTGTCCCACTCCACTAGAGGCCACTATTGCACCCAGAGCCAGTCAGACAGGAAACAAACCGCAATGTTTTAGAGTTTTTATTGATAAATTATCCTTTTTAAAAAGACCCACACCATATTCCAACTCAAACAACTGGTTCTGTGTATTATGTACAAAGCGTTTCAGTTTCTCCACATTTAGAACACGATTGTGCCCATTTTGCAACAAAATGTAGAACTACTGTAATGCTATAGGAATTTTAACAATCCAAGAATCAAGCTTTAAGCAGGAAGGATTTACAGAATGCAATCCACGGCCGGAGGCAGAAAAGGGGGTCTCGGCGTATTTCATCAGGGCTATGAACACAAAAGTCAAGTACCAGACTTTTTAAAAAGTAGTGTCATGCAAAAGTAATCCCACTGCCTTCTGAAAAATGTCCACCTTTCAAAGGCAATTAAAACATTACAGTATGGTGCAAACACACTTTTCAAAAATGACAAACCAGAGTTGTTCTTCGAAAAGAAACGAAGCAGGATGGTATAATTTAGCCTGAAGACACAGGCCCAGATGTGAAGCCGTGCTGCTCTCCTGGATGCCATTTGTATAACACAGGCACACCATACAAATAAAATCACTAGACTGAAAATAAAAAAATGATGGGAGCTTCCAACATGACACATGACCTCACAGCCAATCAGAGCTGGCTATCCCAGCAATTAAAATGTCAACAAGTTCACTACAGACTGAAAATAAAAGGGTGGGAGCTTCTGACGTAACGCATGACCTCTCAGCCAATCAGAGCTGGCCATTCTAGCAGCTGATCATGTTTGCATAAAACAGTAGTGCAATGGGCAGTTCTTACAAGGTTAACCTCATTTGGTCAAGTTGGTAACAAAACAAAATACTAAAAACTGGAAAATATCCAGGAAGTGAGAGCAGGTGTCGGCCCTAGACAGCCCAAATCCAGAGGTGTGTCTAACAGTTTAACCATCAAATCAACACAATTATTAAGACTAGTTTTAGTACGTTATTCATCATTTGAGATAATTGGAAAAAACTGTTTGGTCATAACACCACCAACCAAATGAATGAGTACACTGAACAATCACTTACTGTACAGTAAATATGTGGCATTTGAGTGTGACCATGACAACCTGGGTTGGATTAGGGTTTCCTGGGACCAATGAGCTGCAGTGCACAGGTGCTTCCTGCCAGGTGCACCTACGCAAAGCTGTTCTCCGGGTAACTCACTTTGATGGCACCCCAGTAACATGCTCGCACCAGGCACACCAGGCCCAGAAGGTAGGCGAAGGCCCAGGACACGTATGTAGCGTGATAGCGTCTAGCGAAGTCCTGCGTGCCCACCTGACGAACAGAAGGAGGCATGGCGGGAGTCAGAGCAGGAGTCACAGTCAGGACGAGAGTCAGAGCAGGAGTCACAGTCAGGACGAGAGTCAGAGCGAGTGTAAGAGGCATGGCGGGAGTCAGAGCAGGAGTCACAGTCAGGACGAGAGTCAGAGCGAGTGTAAGAGGCACGGCGGGAGTCAG
>JAODKN010000046.1:4319198-4336992 GCA_026774425.1 Petrocephalus zakoni
CAGATGTTAGAAGCCGCGCGGTTTCGCCGAAAGCCCGCGGGTCACGGGTTCCGGCTTCTCTGGCTGCCTCGTGTCCCAGCAGCTCCTCCGGATCCTCTACTCTACAGCCTTCTGTTCTCCTAACCCTGTCTGAAATCTACCCAGGAGTCAAGCACCTCTTAACCTTCCCATCCATCCATCCATCCATAAATTCATCTTCTGAAACCGCTTGTCCTACTCAGGGTCACATGAGGTTTGGATGGAGCCCATCCCAGAAGAATGCAGGGAACAACCCAGGATGGGGCACCAACACATTGCAGAGGACACTCACACATGCACACCTACAGCAACTCCAATTAACCTTAGCATGGGGAATAAACCGAAGGTGTGAGGCAGCAGTGTCAACCAATGCACCTCCCCGCACCTCCTAACTAACCATCCATCTACTTTTACAAGTGCCGAAATGCCAGGGGTGCAAGCACCCGCTGGATCAGCGTGCCGCTTCGCCGGACAGTACGCACCAGGAAGGTGTTGCCGCAGTGTCCGCATACCACACGCATGCCCTCGGGCTGCACGGGGAGGGCAGGCTGGGCAGGCTGCTCCTCGGGAATCACCATGACCGGGCTCAGGTTGATGATGCGTCTGCTGTGGGACGGGCGCAGGACAATGACATCACGCTAGGGGCGACCGCGATTTTGCCGGCAGGGATGTGTAACTCCGCAGATAGCCGGGGCATACATCAAACCCTCGACCCAAATTTTACATGAAGAATAATGTCAAATGTAGTCATTTCAATGAAGACCCCTCCCCCCCAAGCCTCCCCTTACCAGTTGGGTCGTGGACATCCTATCCTCCGAGACGTGTCTTTGCAGATTAGCAGGCAGTTACACGGGCACCTCACATACTTTTTTCCATTTGGTGGGTTTTTGATTGGCTAGAGGGAGGAAACATCCTCTTAGTAACAAATCACAGGCGTGCGTGTGTGTGTGTGCGCGTGTGTGTGTGCACGGCGAGAGGGGCTATGAATCTGGCACTGACAGTCACAGGGCTTCCACGGGCACACCGACCCTAGGCCAAAATTCAATACAACAGGCCCCGATTCAGACATCCTGTACAATGAGCAATAACGGCATGACGGCCGCATACTGGTTAGCCCACGGGACATCATGAAACATTAGACCCCCCCTCCGGACTAGCCTGAAGTGGCAGGGCTGTCAGCACAGAGACCGGGACCCTCCAATGGCCGTGTACCGACACAAAGACGCGACGAAGCGCGAGAGATGGACGAGAGGACATGGCTGATAGCTTTTGGAATCTTCCGGAAGGAAAAAAATAAAGAAATGAGAAATGGAATTTCTTAAACATTGTCCACCTCACCAACTTTAGGGAATGATGGTAATAACTGTTTAAATCCTAGGCTACTCATCAGAAAGTAATAAATCAGGGTCAGAAGGTTATAATTATACAACATTGCACAACATGAATTTGCATTAATCATGTTCCTGACTGGGATTTCTAACGGCCGAAACCTGAACCGGTGTTTATCTCCAGAAGGTCTACAGGCAGCGTGAGCCACTGCTTTCATTGACTTTTCAGAGCCAAAAGGAATGACGCCCATGAGACCATCATGTGACCAGAAGACAGTCATCATGTGACCTCAGCATGTCCCGCCCTCGGCTACAAAAGGACCACTACACACAAAGCTGCTACTGAACCATTATCCAATGGGGGCTGAGAGTGTGACGGTGCCTTTGCAGAATGGCGGACGGCTGCATCAGTGAACGAGGAGCAGGTCCGGGCAGTTGATTGAATTTAACATTTTTAAATACGATTTAGGTCTCTAATGATCGTCAAAACAAATATATCGTTATAAAATGACGGTGCCGCATTTTTGTCCCATTTTGTCTCATTATAAATCCAGCGAGCCTTTCTAGTCCCTTTTTATTGGCTTCTCAGCTGAATTACTTTTTGAGTTCAAGGAAATCCACGGAGAAAAAAAATGATAAGATGATTTTCCAAAGTCAGCGAGTAATCACGCTGAAGAATCGTGATCTCAGTATTGATGGATGGATGATTGCTATAAAATCAAGCGGCCCCACGGAAGGGCGACAGCCGGTCAATGGGGCCACTGGCAGGGATGGGCGACCGTGACAACAGAGAGCATTGTGGGAAGGAGCAGCCGCCGCTTACCGTGGCCTCGTTGCAAGCGGCGCATTTGACCACGTGCTGATGGAGTTTGCCGTCCAGGTTGATGAGCGACTGGCAGACCCGGCAGTTGATGACGGGCACGCCCGCGGCATCGGGGTTTGCGATGGCCGTGTACGGGGGAGGAAGCTCCGCTATGGGCAGAACATGGGAGACGTTTCAGGACGCGCCGTCGTGCTCGGGAGGCCCAGTCCCAAGGAGGACTGGCCCAAGCCAGCATTTGGCAACCCAGTCCTCAGGGAACCCCCCCTTCCCCACATGGGTCCCTCCCAGCCCCCAGCAAATAACACCGAATCCCTGGTACAGGTGTGTCCCCAAGGACTGGGCTGAGAAACACTGGTCTCAGCCAAAAAGCTTTGAGGAAAAATGGATGTCATTGAAAGAAAGAGAAAAAGCAGCAGCAGATATTCCTCAGCAGAGTGTGAGGAGTCATAACAGGCATGAAACAGCAAAACCCCCATCCCTCCCTCCACCCACCTAACCTTGCATCTGCAGGAAGTCCAGCACAGAAACTTTTTGTACCCAACCCCACCGTGTCTCTTACACCGACTGCCACTGCTGGACCTACGACGGAGGTCAGATTTCGATTTCGTGGAGGAGGGGTTAGGGGACCCAAGAACTCATGACACACCGGAGTCGATAACGCCGTGCAAAACTATCCAATCAGCACCCTTCTGTTTGCAATTAAAAAAAAAATGATGTGACCTCTGACCTCTTTGTCAAGACGGAGAGAATGACACTGTATGCAAGTGAGACGTGTGACCTGCTGCTGATCAGCAACCTGACGGCCTGCTGATTTCAGGGACTGTCCAATCAGGAAATGAGTAATGGGCAGGGCCCAGGTCGCACTGACACAATCAGTGCTTATCTGAACGGCCTCGGGATCAGCAGGAGCCACGTCTGGGTGACCCGTGAACTCGGAACTAGGCCCGGTCACCGTCTAATTTTTGATTCTTTCCTGACACTACAGTGCAGTAAACTATTTTCCTAATGCGATCCTGGTATTCTGAAAATTTTTCCAATCAAATTGCCAGCGATTTGGGGCCCCACTACTCCCAGTTATTGTCCGGTACCAGACACAGCCCCCTGCATGAGTGCGGCCGTGGCAGCGTCGTCACACCGGATGGCAAACGGGAGCACACAGCGCAGCACTCCAGCAGCGAACCGCCTTTTTATTGGGAAGAAGGTTCCCCTTTTATGAGCCGCGATGACGATCTGTTATCGGGACAGAAATGGCACAAGTACAATACAAAAAGAAAAAAATAAAGATTTCAGCAGGGGTGGGGAAAGTGAGGTGGGAACAGAGGCGGTCAGAATGGCAGTTTGCCACTGTAGATCTCAGGACAGGAGCTGGGGACGAGGACAAAGCAGGACACACACCAGTATAAATCGATCACAGAGACATTCTGGCAGGCTAACTAAACGATAACCGATAACTGCGCTCGCAGGATGTCGCCCCTGTGTGTTCCCAGGCGAAACGTAACCAACACCAGTACAATCCATCTATTTTCCATAAGGGGTTATCCAGTCGCAGTGAGCCTGGGGCACATTCCAGAAAGCATGGGATGTCAGACCTTCACCGGGCACGAAGTGACACTCGCAAAAACACACTATGGCCAATTCAGAGACGGTAGTTAACCCCTTTAATCACACAGTTTCCCCTGCAAAATACATGCATGATTTTCACTCCTTAGACCTCCCTAACACATAATATGCAGGAATTTCTCATTTCATGTTGGTTATGTTAGCAACAATTGTTGCCAGTGGGATCAAAGGGGTTAAACTGATCACAAGTTTCAGGACTGTGGAAAACCAGACTATGTAAAGGCAACCCACACAATCCTGGAGGGGTGGGGCCAAAGCTCCACCTCCGGGACAAGCTGTGGTACGCTCATGGACAACGAATCAACTGATTGTCATGTTAATCTGGGGACTATGAAGTTAGGTGCTTCACGCTATAGAGAAACTGACTTACATGCACAGTGTTCAACAGCCTGCTTTTTTAATGATTTTTCTTTGTGGTTTCCAGAAAGGTGCATTAATGAGGCTCTTGCTATGAATCACCGAGCTTAAAATTCCTTTCTAATAGTATCCTGGTAAGTCCGACTGACAGTTTAGGAAATTTCCTAAATTATAGACTGGCGAATGAACCAAAGCAGAGTCTCAAATCTGCTTTGATAACTGTTAAAATTATCAGGCATTGTGCAAGGAGTCTTCAACTTATTTTCCTCCTGAGTAGGTACAATTATTGACTTTCATATACAGAAATGGTCACACCAGCACCATAGCTAACCTACAGTAAACTGTAATTCTAAGTCTAATAGTTCCCAGGTTATCTAGCAATCACAATATCGTGACCATACATCCTACAGACACCAAGCCACAGTTCATCAAGAAACCATTGCATGAACCCAAACTCCACTTCCACTCCGCCCCATCTGTTGAGCAGCTCATTTTCGCTGCTCCTCTACCCTACACCCCTGCCAACGTTTCACACACCCTACCCCGAAAAATCTCAGATCAATTTCACTACCAAGTTACTCTGATTACTGTAACATTCTGCCATTAAGACGTGATCTGGCGCGTCCACGCAACACACGCATCGCCATGACGTCGCTGACATTTACCAACGCGAAGAAAGTGATACAATGTTACATAAACGTCACGCGACAGTAAAATTGCAGTTTCATTCATCAGAATCAGGCTGACTGCGCATGCAGACCACCGTCCCCCCCGCGTACCGCGTCCGGACACACGGGTCCCTAACAATGGCCCGATGCGGCGATCATAGCTGCGGGAGCAGGGCGCATGTGCCCTATAATAACGCCGACAGGCGGGGGGGACACCCGGAGTCGCCCCGGGCCCCGCCGCTTAGGACAGGCATTAACAAAGAGCGTCACCTCCGCTATTAAAGCCCCCCAAATGCACGAAATTAAACTAAATATAACCGGCTGGAATGAGGCGCCGGCCGCTAATCGGGGAGGTTCTGCGGGCTTGGGGCGCCGGGAGCCCGGGGGAGCAGCCCGGCCCGGTCCGGCCCGGCCATAAGCGCCTCTCCGCCCCGCAAGCCGCGCTGATTAAACGCCTCGTCCTAATTACCGCCGGTATTACGGGGACGCGGCGGCCGGGTGGGAGCGACACAAAGGGCGCCGAGCACCGGGGCACCGATCCGGGGCTGACGGGCCGACGCGGGCCGCCGCAAACGGGGCGCAGAGCGACCTTCGGGCGGCTCGCCGGCCCGCCGTTTGGACGCGGTCTCCCCGCAGCCGCGGGCCTGCGTAGTCCCGGGGCTCCGGTGCCCTTGCCAGCCTCCCGCGAAACGCCCGAAATGAATCAGCACGGCCCGGCCCGACCCGGCCCGGACCGGCTCACCTCTCGGGCTGCCGTCCTGCAGGTACGGGGGCGCCGTGGGAGTCACGCCGCCCGAGTCCGGGACCGACAGCAGCGGGGAGCGCTCGTCCATGCCATCCGAAGCCATGTCGGTCCGTTAGGGTGCACAGGGAGCCGCCGATGGGTGCAGCGCAGCCGAGATCGGGCCGCCGGTACCGAGGGGCGGGGCTTCCAGGCGGCTCGGTTGGGGGGGGGTGCGGCGCTGTTTATCGGGAGCTGGCGGATCCGCCCACCCCTCGTTATAAAGCGCTGGGGAGGGACGCGCCCGGCTCCCGATGCCGGCTATGTGCTCACACCATGCGGATGCAGAAGTACGGCTGATGGCCCCCGGAGCCTGGAGCAGCATGCAAACGGCAGCCTGCAGTGACCGGGGGGGCTTTTCCCAGTACGGTGCAAAACACGGGGCTGGACACAAGGGCGTGCATGCATAGTGCGCGGAAGGGGGGGGGGATAAATGTAGCAGCATAAAGGGTGGAATAAATATAGTGGAACAGGGGAAAAAATAGATAGTAAGTTATAATCCAGGATCTCCATGGTCACATCTATTTGCGCGTGTGGTCTCAGTCACAGAGCTTATAAAAAGCGGATGGATGGGGTCTCTGTTATATGTTATAAGGGGAATATTATATGCTAACGGTTCGTAGACGTATATCTGGAAAAGCCTGCATGGCAGGATCCTGAGCTGTCTTTGGGGAGCCCTGTCTAATTGTCCTGCGCCCTGGTAAATATACATGCAAACACTTAGTGATTCATCATTCTTAACGTGGGGGGGTTTTTACGATCGGTTATTTCTAGCTGAGTGCCGTACAGATACACAGCCGCGCACTGACAGTCACTCGTGCGCAGGGAGCGTCCCCCTGACGTACGTAAGCGACGTACGTTTCTATTGGACGGTGACGTACGGCGTCGGGCTCACGTTATAAAGATTCTGTAACAACAGGCAGATGGTTGAATTCAGTCGCTGGGGAAATTCAGATTTAGGCGACGCTGTCAACGGGCTGTGACCTTATCCAGCGTCGCCAGTTGAACTACGCATGTCTATAAGTAATTAGGGGAGAGAAAAAAATCTATATTAACTTTTGAGTGTTTTCATAATAATACTCCATATTAGAAAATAAAGAGAGGTGGGTTTCTGCTGAACACCAACATAAGCGGGGGGGCGCTGGTGTCTCGTATGCTGTGGCGGATCTTTGAGGGGGCGTGACAGCCGTTTAGCCGACCAATGAGGGGCGCCGCTGAGCCGCGAAGCACCGGAAGCGCCCAGGGAAACGTCATGCTGTGCCCGGCCTGTTGATCGCCCGTCAGCATGGTAGTCATTTGGTTAATGTGAATTTGCAGAAACAGGAATTTTTTAAAAATTCGCGAAAGCATGGAGGACCCGGAGACACCGGAAGAGTTGTTATCTAAACAGCAGCGCAAGGAGAAGAAAGATCTGCAGGGTAAGTCGATCTGTCCGCGTACCGTGTGGCGTGCGAGTTTAAATACGTGTCTAATATAGTCATCTTGTCATCTGGTCGGCAGTCTCTGCTGCACGCGTCTTCGGCTTCATCACTCGCCCAGTTTAACGTCTTCGAGGCCCAGCGTTCAGTTTGCTGTATACTTATACATTTACTGGGACGAAGGGTTAATACGATTCGTATGAAGATTCGGTCACCTGGAAGTTTGGGGGGAAAAAACATTGCAAATAACCCTAATAGCACACGCAAAGAGGGGGGCGAGTTCTGTACCGGTGGCTGGATGGATGCATTCGGGGCACGAGCTGATCGGATTTGCGGGGCAAAGTTCCGGATCCGGAGCCAGTGGCACAGAACTTGACATGAAAGCAGTGGGTCTGAGTTTCCTCGTTTATAATATCGGCTTCAGTGCGGTTGATGCACCTGACTGCATTCTCCCAGGAAGCATGCTTCGCGATCCGACAATTTGGGTCGGCTTTACTTGCTATGGGGTAGCGTGATGTCCTGCATCACTAGGACCAGGAAGCACGCTGCTGCTTTATGAAACCTGCGTCCTCTTACCCTTACTGGTAAAAGTCGTTTACTTTTTTTTTTAAATATATATTTGTCAGCCAAAATTCAGAGCATGAAAAATGCTGTACCCAAAAATGACAAAAAACGGAGGAAACAGTTGGCCGAAGACATCGCTAAGCTGGAAGCTGAACTCAACCAGAAACATGAAGATGAACTGAAACATCTGAACAGTTCTGTGCTTGTAGACCAGGTGCGTGGTTTTTTGTTTCTGTCTGTTTGTTTGCAAAGGTCTAAATATGCATAAATGACGTGTGGTCTTTCACGTGCAAATAAATCGTGCTTTTACATGTAGTTTTTAGAATGGTGTTTCTCTGCACGTTGTTATGGAAAACAAATGTAATTTATACTTATGAAAAATGTGTGGGTCATTCCATTTTAATTAAATAAATGACTTGCATCACCATTTGGTGTCATGAACTGTAATTCTTACTATTACAACTACATGGCTTAGCTATGCATACCATTACATATTTCTTCTTCCTTCTGAATTATATTATACAAATGATTGTGTTTATATTCTTGTTATTTTGTCCTCCATATTTTGCACCTTGAGGCTGATGGTCTTGCCAATGGAGTGCAGAGTCTGGCTCTGGACAGTGGCGACCTAAAGCCGTCCAAACAGCGCCCTTCCAAGGCCCAGAAGAGGCGGGTGAGATGTTTGGAACAGGCACCGACATTTGAGCTGTGCGTCTTTGTAACCGTACAGTTTGTGAGCCGTTTGCCCGTGTGCCCTCAGGATAAGAAGGCCTCCCTGGAGAAGGAGCGGGAGAACAGGATTGCCGAGGCAGAGGTGGAGAATCTGCAGGGCTCACGGCACCTGGAGAACCAGAAGCTGTCACAGATGCTGGCTGAGAAGCAGCTGCAGATCAGGGAGATCATGTCGGACGGGCACTGCCTCTACCGGGCCGTGGAGGACCAGCTGCTAAGGCGTGGCAGTGGCCCGGGTTTGGCGGAGCTCCGCGCCCGGACTGCTCAGCACATGAGGGACCACGCAGAGGAATTCCTCCCCTTCCTCACCAACCCCACCACAGGCGACATGTTCACGCCCGGTGAGGACGGCTTGCTCATCGCCGAACCGTCCGGATGCTACATCTCCTTCCACACCTTCACTCATTAAAGTTCACGGTTCCCTTTAGCAGCTTGCTGCAGTCTGGTGCTGTGGGACTCTCTCATAATCCCTCGCCATCGCAGCACCCGTCTTCTGCCTCACTGGGGATCGCCTTCCCGTGCTCAGTCTGTGCCGCTGTTCTCGCAAACCCTGTTGCCAGCGCTACTCTGACGCGTTGCCCTTTACCGAAGCGCGGAGGCTGCATCCTGTCTTTCCGTCCTTGATGCTGAATGTGGAACTCTGTCTCCGCAGAGGAGTTTGAGAAATACTGCAGCGAGGTGGCAGACACAGCGGCTTGGGGTGGACAGCTGGAGGTAAGAGCAGTGGCCAGTGGGTCCCCGGCCAAAAATAGTCAGTAACCTAAAACTAGAAATGCCAGTTCTGTACCAAGCACGAAGAATATTACTCTTGTGCACACTGAGCTCAGATTTACAGATTACAGCCTCTCAGTGATATGTTTCTGTGTATGATATAGACAGTTGGGTAACTGTCAAAATAAATGCAAAGGGGTTTTGGTGGCTTTGGGCCACAGCAAGCTGCCAAAACAGCTTCAGTGTCCCTTGGATCTTGGATCTGAAGGAGTGATTCAACACTGTTGCTCCATATGACATTCTATTGTTTCATGAACAGTTTTAGGAACCACTGCTGAGTCCCTCAAGTGTTCATTGTAGACCTGGAGATCATCACACCATTCAGTGCCCCGTGGTTGGTGGCATTGTTATCCCAGGATAGAAATTCACCGCTAGAGGATGAATGTGATTGCTCAGAATTTACCATAAATCACCAGAATCTGAGAGAGAAACTCTGAAGAGCACAGGTGTCTGCTCTGTGGCTTGCGTGTAATCCTCTGCCCGTTTAATGGTACTGATACAGCTTTAATGTTTAGTGTTTTTAAGGTTTAATAAAAGCTTCATGCTCTATAACCTGACCGTAATTTCCCTCTCTGGAGGTCAGTACCTGGTGAAACCCCTTGACTCCGTTACGTAGTTGCTTATGTATTGGGTCTTGCGCTTTGAAGCAGTGTCTCCCGATTTGGCTTGGGAAGATGTCATCTTAGCCACTATGCTGTGTAATGGGAAGCCGGGCCACCTGTGACCGAAATTCCTGACAGATGTTCCCCCCCACCTCAAGTCATGAGCAGTTGTCCACACAGCGCTTTCATACGCGACTCGCAGCATTTCACTTACAGAGTACTGGCTTCCGCCTTGTTTATTCAAGCTTATTTTCCGTTTTTTGCAGGCGTTTTGTAAAATGCATGATCGGTTGCAGTAATTGTACACTAACAGACTTTCGTTGTGTGACGACAGCTACGAGCTCTGACTCAAGTGCTTCAGATCCCCATCGAGGTCGTCCAAGCCGAGTCTCCTACGATTGTGATCGGCGAAGAGTACCGCGAACCCCCGATCACGCTGGTGTAAGTTGAGTTTTTGCAGGTTAATCCTCCATCTGCACTAGCATTTCGTAGCAGGAAGTCTAAATGCCTAAGAATTGTGTTGCATTTTTAGGTTTTGTGGGTGTTTCTTTCTAGACTATTCCAAGGCCATATTTGGGGTTTCTTTGTCATGTGCAGGTGCCGATCCATGCAACACTCATGTTTACAAGGAGCTGTGAGCCTTAGTCCGACGCGACCCTCCGGGCCGATCGTCGACTGTATGACAGTTCTGGAAAGCTAACTTGATGCATGTGGGTTGTGTTTCAGCTACATGCGGCACGCCTATGGTCTTGGAGAACATTACAATTCCGTGGAGCCGCTGAAGGAGGAAGAGACCTGAGATTCCTACTCTTCTCCGGCGTCATTGTGTGATTTTTTCAGTAGACCAGTGCTTCTGGAGTTAGAATAAGAGGAAACTTGCTGTTTAAGTGACCGCTCAGGTACTCTTTTACCAGTGGGCTGAACCTGTTACTTTTTGGAATCTGAAGAAGTGCAGAATTTAGTCCCCCTGGTGGCCAATTCCGCAGGTGTACCAGAAGAGTTGTGTTTCCGTAATGCTAGATTGTGTTTCTGAGGACATATGCCAAATTATGTATCTCGTGACATGGGAATTAAAGTAACAGAATACTTGTGTATCTCAGTTGTGCTTTAAAACCTTAAGTCATATGGATAGGTTATGAATGGATTCATTTAATGCACTGTTTTTTTCAGGTAACTATAATCCTTCAGTTCCCCAGTATTGAAGTATGTCAAAGGCATTTAATAATCCAGTTTTACAAAAAATAATTCCTGATTGTTTTTATAAATACTATTCGGTTTTTCTTATAATGATTTTAAAATGGGCGATATGGATCAAGTGTTTCCACATTAGTGTTTAATTATCTTAAGCCTTATTCTACTGGCTTCTAGATGCCCATTTTTCTGTGTGTAATGCAAAAGAACTCACTCAGTGTATCAACAGTTAGAACACTTACATTCCAGTACACTTCTATGAAAAGTGTTAATTACTAGTGTTCATTTTAAAGGAGCTTTTATGGAAAATAAAAATGATCACACCTTAAGCTGTTTTAATAGCTGGAAAAATACTTGTGAAATCCTATAAGCCCAACGTGAAAGGCTAAGAAATGCCTATCTGATCATCAGTACTAATAACCACTTCATTAAATTGGGGCGTCAGTCACATACAAAGATGCTTTGAAAACCGATCATAAAATAGTTTTTGTTGGAGGCAAAAGTCAGGGTAGTGAATGGTTTAATTTAAGATTTAAATGAAAGCGGAGCGGATTGTTACTTTAGGATTTCTGGGCATGGTATCTGTTAAGAAGGTGTGTGAAATCCATAAGTAGAAAACTGCCATTGTATAAAATATGGTTCTCTTTTGATATCCAGCAAAACAGGATTCCAGAGTCAGGAGTGGCACCATTTGACCCAGACTGGTCTGTAGTGATGACCAAATGAAACTTCATGAACCGTTTCATGGTGGTCTCTGTTCCTAAAGGGGCTCAGAGCATGACCCACAGAAAACAAAAAGCACCATCTAGTGGGATCAAAAATACAGCAAATACAGCTTCATTAAGCAGAAGTTTGCTGTTTAGAAAGTGTTGTACTGCAGTTATGTCCTGTAACTATATGAAATTGATCACATTAATGCTCAACGAACTGATCCGTTTGGGTCAGGAGATTAGGCTATCAAGTATCTAACTAACTTTTGCTTATCCAAGACACGGTGGGTAAGAGTGTAGTTTGGGTGAACGTGTTGATTAAACGGACTTTTTATTCAGCGCTCCGTCTTTTATATGTCGTAACGCGGATATTCCACCAGGTGGGAGTGTTGTGACAGTTTTAGATGCATAGCAAGTTATTTCTAACAGTTCTTAACCCGTTTAATCCCTCAGGCAACAATTGTTAACATTATCAACATAAAATGAAAAAAAAAATCGTACATGTTACGTGTTAGGGAGGTCTAAGGAGTGAAATGTATGCACTTATTTTGCAAGAATAAATTATTAAACGGATTAAACGTGTTGAAAATGTAATTCTGCTGCTAGAGTCGTCTCAAAGAGCGTTAATTCGAAATTTCAGTCTCAGATTATCTATCTATCTAATCTTTATAGGTGTTACAATCTAAATAAGACTCGCAGGTATTATTTGAGTTTGACAAAAATTGACTTCATACAATTAATGGTCTAAAATGAATAACTGGAAACTCAGTTCTGCTTTACAACAAATAAAACCATATATGTTCATTGTCCATAAAATGGGGTACTGTTTCATTTCTTGTCCGATCTTATGTACTGCATGATGCCTGTCATTGCCAATCTACGGAGCCCCGGAAGCGACCTGTGCAAAAAAAATGAAAACGCTCATATTTTCTCGTGCGCATCTGATAACTCCGCGTGGCCAGTACACTAGTAATCACTTCATAATGTTTTCATTAACAACTGCATTGTGTCCATTCACTATCAATGACTGTAAGCGAGTGGCACCTGTTTAGTTTTATAGTTATTAGTCCGTTAATTCTACCGTTTATCCGTCGAAAGGACACAGTACAATGTGCACAATTTAATTATCAGATTATGTATTTTTATACATATTCCTGAATAATTACACTGTGTTGATTTATGAAATGCAATTAAATATGTCCTATTAAAAATTAACATTAAAATGACGGCTAATAACAGATTATGTCAGAATTTTACGGCCCTGTCAGTCAACAGGATGGACAACGTAAATGTCTAACGCAACCTCTGGTCATGACAGTACATAAGCAGTTATGCTCATTTTACTTAAGGGTCAAAAGAACTGTCATCATGCTGTTATTACTGTGTCATGAGATTACATGAAAAATTAAGCTCACTTAGGAGAACGGAAAATATATGAACTATGAATGTCAGCATACAAAAGTTGGAACGAACCTTTATAAATGCTTTTTACAAGTTATGTCGGCGGTCATGAAGGGCTTATGTTGGTGTCATGTAGCCTTATGAAAAGCACCGTTAAGTGTTACTAAAAATGGCATGTCGTCTGCCTGCTTAAAGGGCATCGAAAGTGCTGCACAGATGCTCACTGCGGCCCCAAGACCACAATGAAGGAAAAAAAAACAGAAGTTTCCTTTCCTTAGAGTCCAGTGGCATCTGTTTATTCCCAAGAAAAACTTGATTTCTCAGAATTAATTTTCTACCCAAGCCTCAAGAGCTCATAGCAAGATCTACAGAGTTGGAGTTGATGAATTATGCATCGAGTTTAATTGCATGCCCAGAAACTAATGACACTGGGCTGGTTAACAGCAGGGGAACCATACATCTCTGCAAACTGAATGAAAAATCAGTTTAGAGAAAAAAAACAGCCTTAATTGATGAATAATTAAAGTCTAGGCTACAGGGCATAAAAGTGACATTTTGTTTCAATCAGCTCAGAGTGCTTGCCGCAGGTTTGATCGGAAAATTGGTGCAAAACGATGGAAGCTCAGTGGTTTCTGTATAACCAGAGTGCCAGGGACAGTCTCTGGTAATCCTGGGGGCCCGTAGCTTTAAGGGAGCCCCCCCACCAGACAGAAGCTGTCCACATGACTTACAGTCAGCTCCCTGCTCCATGTGTGAGCTCTTATTTTAGAGTCAACCCAAACCTAAACCATAAACCGAACTCATTTAAAGCATTCATGGAAGACTGGATGCTGTTGGTGGCATTTCTAGTTGGAAAGTGGCTTGTTTATAGCGGTATCACATTTTCTTACCTTAAAAGGGTAGTGATGGTGTGTGGCTCAGTGGGGTAGGCTGCTGCCCCTGCAATCAGAAGGTTGTTGGTTCACGTTCCAGGGTGACAGGGGAGATTTCACTGCTGGGCCCCTGAGAAAGACCCTTAGTCTTAGCTACTACAGGGATTGGGTAGCCCAGTTTTCTCCATAAATATGCTGCTTTGGAAAAAAAAAAGCATCTGCCAAACAAATGAAATGTAAATTTCACATTTTAAATCTCTCTTGTGCGATAGTAATCTCACACGCTAAATATCTCCTAGTTGATAGTGGTGTCATATGCGAGATGCACATGATTTGCTATATGCTGGTGTTTAGGGCAGGATTAACAGACTGATTAGTTATGTGTGGTTCTGCATTTTAAAGTCATATTTGTGGCAAACGGTTAGGGAATAAGAAGTCTTTTTAAGCAGTTCATTAGTTTTATTAGACAGACTAAATGTGCTTGTTAAAATGTAGACCAGTAAACTGTTTGTGAAATGCGCTTGTTTGGTGCAGAAAGTCTCAGAAATTGGCAGCTAACAATGACATTTCTTTGTACTGAAGATCCATAAATGTCCAAAGTTCTCGCTTCTCCTGCTTCTGGTGACGAGACCTAAACGTAAAGCGGGCCATTGACCTCCTCCACCTCCAGCCTAAGATGGCTACTTAAATTCAGTTAAATTAACATAGATGTGCCCTCCAAAAGGTAGAGGGAGAAAAATGTAAGAAAAATGTTACATATTGCTTTATTTGGAGTTCATGGCCAAGAGAGAGAGAAAAAAGCTCTGTATATGAGTGGTGATATGCAGTCAGTCCCAAAGGAAGGTCCTCAGATTGGTGAGATACATCATCTCTCATCACCCATTGTGCCTCTGGCAGATAGCCATGCTATCATCAGCATACCGAATGCCAGAGATAGGCTACAATAGCGTAACGGTGACATACCGTACCAGGCCACTAGATGGCAATGTGCCTCTGTAGCCGTCTTCTACAGTACGTGCATGGCTTATTAGGAACAAGAATGGAGAGACAATATGCTAGAGCAGACAAAACAATTTAGAAAACAATGTGTTGTGCTGTTCTAGTGTTTATGATAAAGGCACATGGCTGCAGTTTATTATGTATATATTCAGTCTATAGAGTGGGACGTAGATAGACAGCATGTTGGCGATAAGGTGGAACCCCCAGCATGATGGAGCTGTCAAACAATCAAAGCAGAAGACAAATGAAGGTGTTACCAAAGAAGATACCTTATCTTCTCATGATCTCCATAAAATCATATTACAAAGTGCTAAGGGGTAGAGAATTGTAAAGGTGTTCCCCAGAAATACATCATGTGTCTACAAGCACCATGACGCCAGTAGAAATCCTATGGGAAGATGCCCCGCTTGGTTTGGTTGGATGGATCCAGTGATAATGAATGTAATCTTCTGAGATGTGAAGAAGGTGCTCATACACTGACATGATGCTTCATCGGGGAGTCGAGTGGAAGGATATTTGGCAGTTTTGGGTCATTTTTATCCCTAGAAGAAAAACACCCTCACTAGTGAGTGAAACACTGCAGTCTGAACTTCAAAGAAGACAAAGGCTTTAATCATGTGTAATGTGCACAAAAAGTTTCCCCGACTTTCTTAATAACCGGGAACCTCCCCCTGAAGGTAATAAAGACCCTCGGGATAGAATTCCTCATCCTGAACAATGAACTTAAATGCGTGCAGAAAACCCCAATGTCTGACGTCTCCTCTGCGCTTCATCTGAGATGCAGAATTCCTAATGAGACAGAATTAAACCGCAAGATAAAAATAGCTCACCGCAAAATGCCATTTGTTTTTCCCGGCATGTTCTTCGAAAAGTCACGTTATGGGGGGTCACCACTCCAGTCCTAATGAATGTAGATTTTGCTTTGTGTTACAATTGGCTAAAGACCACCTTTAGCTGCATTCTCCCAAACGCAAGCGCTCCCTTCTCCCTCTTGACGAACATCACCCACTGTCACGCATAAAGGGCAGCCGATTCAGAGTGCCGGCCCCGGCGCGGGCGGAGAGCCACAACAAGTTGGCATTTCTATGTAAGAGCACCTTTTAAACCTTTTTAAAATCTGGATATTAAAAGAATAAGGAATGTGCTTCAGAATGTCAGCAACGTGTATGCTGAAGAAGGGGGTGTCTGAAGACGGTGTTTGCCGAAATACCTGGGTGTACAAGAGACAACAGTGTTGAAAAGGAAGCTGTTACATACGGAGATAGAGAGAAAAAGAGAGGGTCTCAGGGAACGTGCATTTCCATGGTAATGGAGGATCACACGGTGCCGTCACAGCCCGAATGTAGCTGTATGAGGAGAAATCTAAAGGGGAAAATGTCACAGGCAGAACTTAATGGCTTACTTATACTCTGGGATCAAAACATGCTGGTACATTCCTACATTTGTTAAAATATAAGTTCACGCAAAGTACATAAAGCAGAGGAATTGTTCGAAATAATGTAAAATGAACCCACTGGAGGATTTAGGTTGTTGGGCCAGGAAGCATTTTGGGAAGGTTGACAGCCACTGGATGCCTCAGGGGATGCTGGGAAGGAAGATGGCCACCACATGTGTCAGTCGATACTGGGAAGGAAGACAGGCATTATACAGCCCAGGGAATGCTGGGAAGGAAGAGGGCCACTGCATGCTCCTGGAGGTGCTGGGAGGGAAGATAGCTGCCTCATGCCCCAGGAGAAGCTGGCAAAGAAGACAGCCACTGCATGCCCCAGGGGAGGCTGGGAAGGAAGACGGCCACTGCATGCCCCAGGGGAGGCTGGGAAGGAAGACGGTCACTGCATGCTCCAGGGGAGGCTGGGTAGGAAGACAGCCACTGCAGCGACCTGCAGCCACTGGCCCAACATCTGTCCTGCATGGGGGTGGGGTTTCCTTGTAGAACCTGCTTGTTATTGTCCCTATTGCACTGTTAGCCTGTCCCAGGTCCGGCACTCCATCCAGCGAGCTTGGTGACATTACACTGAAGTGCACGGGACCATTTGAATTTAAATTTTTGCAGCTTTTTCTGCCCTGCTGCTTTATTAAATGGGACCCCCCCCAATCACATTTAGAAACCCACCTGGACATGCTAGCTAGCAGCTTATATACCAAATATGTGAACAAAGCAGAAGCACTTTGTATATTTCACAATTAGGTCAGCATCATAAAAAAGATGGATGTAGCATCTTTTAATGCCTCACCAGATACGGACCTTATTGGATGGAACTTTATCGGTGATCAGTTACTCGGCTGATTAGTGTAAAGTGCTGGGGTTAGGTGAATTGTGCCAAAATTCAAATCAACACTGTAAGAAAAAAATTAAAAAAGCATCACACTGGAAGCTCACTACCAGTAACAGATAACCAATCAGAAATTGGAAAAAAACATTATATTACTAAGTACCTGAAACCTGAAGATAAAAGGTCTTATTTAGAACACAGTTTATGATATTATTGATATTTCTTGAAACAAACTCTAATTATAATACAGTTCTCTTGTTATGCCAATGGTCAGCTTTACACTGAATTATAGACGCTGGACTGTTTCATATCTCTGCAGGACTGGGCC
The DNA here is from genome assembly GCA_026774425.1 of Petrocephalus zakoni. NCBI lineage: Eukaryota > Metazoa > Chordata > Actinopteri > Osteoglossiformes > Mormyridae > Petrocephalus > Petrocephalus zakoni. The sequence goes on from JAODKN010000046.1 coordinate 4,336,655, forward strand.
CACTGTGTGAATGCCCATTCAATGCAATGCCATTGCGTTCCACACTGCAAGGGCAACGCGATTAAACTAATGCCAAAGTACAGGAGACAGGAGGCTGGTTACCAAACAGAATCAGTGTTAATGCACCACGTAAGAGCACGCGACACAACGAGCACGGTCAGCCTTTTGCTGAGCTGCAACTTTCCAGGCAGCTACCAGGATATAAACAAAAGCAAGCAAGTCAAACAGAATGACCTCTACTCTGCACCAATTAACTCTACATCAATTATTTATATGCAAGCTGCCTTGCCATTTATGAACTTGGAATCATTTTTCAGAGTGCTTAAAGATTGATATGC
>JAODKN010000046.1:4353192-4365836 GCA_026774425.1 Petrocephalus zakoni
CTGTGACATTACGGAGACGAAGCCTTCCTGGAGCTATAGGGGAAGGTCTGTGACATTACGGAGACAAAGCTCTCCTGAGGCTACAAGGGAAAGTCTGGGACGTTACGGAGAGGAAGTCCTCCTGGGGCTACAGGAGAAGGTCTGTGACATTACGGAGACGAAGCCTTCCTGGAGCTATAGGGGAAGGTCTGTGACATTACGGAGACAAAGCTCTCCTGGGGCTACAAGGGAAAGTCTGGGACGTTACGGAGAGGATGCCCTCCTGGGGCTACAGGGAAAGGTCTGTGACATTACAGAGACAAAGCTCTCCCTGGGCTACAGGGGAAGGTCTGGGACGTTACGGTGATGAAGCCCTCCTGGGGCTACAGGAGAAGGTCTGTGACGTTACAGAGAGGAAGCCCTCCTGGGGCTACAAGAGAAGGTCTGTGACGTTACGGAGAGGAAGCCTTCCCAGGGCTATAGGGGAAAGTCTGGGAACGTTACGGAGAGGAAGCCCTCCTGGGGCTACAGGGGAAGGTCTGTGACGTTACGGAGAGGAAGCCCTCCTGGGGCTACAGGGGAAGGTCTATGACATTATGGAGATGAAGCTCTTCTTGGGCTACAGGGGAAGGTCTGTGACGTTACGGAGAGGAAGCCCTTCTGGGGCTACAGGGGAAGGTCTGTGACGTTATGAAGAGGAAGCCCTCCTGGGGTTACAGGGGAAGGTCTGTGATGTCACTGAGAGAAAGTCCTCCTGGGGCTACAGGGGAAGGTCTGTGACATTACGAAGAGAAAGTCCTCTTGGGGCTACAGGGGAAGGTCTGTGACGTTACGGAGAGGAAGCCCTTCTGGGGCTACAGCTCACCAGTGTTACCCTGCTGGAAATGGACTCATCCCGCCATAAACTCATATGCCATTGCAAGTTGTGCTTAAGCATCGATTTGCAATTTCAAATTTTTAGTCCTGTTCATAGAGAAGAGTATTTTCACCCTTTTACTGTCATATTGATTTATGATACAAAAAAGAACCAGACATCTATCACCAGATACATCATTTCTGAACCTCAAAACCAAGGTGCACGCCGGCATGTCTGACACATTTTGAAAGAAATACATTTCTTGAGAAAATCTGTGAGAACATAATCCGCATTTATCATTACTAGAGTCATAGTAGTGCACATGACAAAGACAGGACACACGCTCACACGGTCAGAGTAACAAAGGTCTCATTACTTTTCTTACATGGTCTAGGTGTTTCCATTCCTCTGCCCATTCCCTGTCCGTCAGCCGGTGGTCCACCACCTCATCATGCTGCCGTGTGCTGTGCATCCCTGCTGGAGGGGGGGGGAGGGGGGGCAGTCTTACTCAGACAGGTCACCCGAGCCTGGAAAACCCCGCTCAATCACAATCATTTAACACGATTACCCAATGACCTTATCACGCATATATTGAACTATTAAAAAAAAACAAATTTCTTTGAACTCTAAAGATAATTCAACTGAGAAACAGATTAAAAGATGGAAAGGGCTGCACGGACTCCTAACAACACAGGAGCACGGCTGCGAAATAACACAATAATAGTACAGCACAATAATAGTTTTATCTTGATTATTTTGCTTAGATTATTATTGGAAGGCAAAATCGCAAATGACATAAAATTCGAGTAATTGCCCAGCCATACTGTTCCTGTTGATGTAAATACTGTGAATAAAGTTCATAATAATTTTGATATGCTCTGGATGGTGGACTGAATTGGAGTCAGTAGAATACAATTCAGCCACGAGGCAAAATCGCATTTAGTTTTGGATTTAGAACCATACACTGTCAGCTTTTGGTGGATCTAGCCAGAGGGCCTGGCCGCGATCTTACCCAGGGGCCGGGCGCGCTCTCTGAGGTCGCGGGGGCTGCCGTGCCGGTAGGAGTCTCTGTAGTGGTGTGCCAGGGCCATGTCGTCTAGCCGGTACTGCTGAGGCGCTGGGGGCGTGGGGTGGGCCAGCCCATTGGGCGGGTAGGGCAGCCCGTTACTGGGGCTGTAGCGCTGCCCGGGGCTAACGGTACAGGGTCTCTTGGTTGGATGCTCGGGGTGCAGGGGCTCACGGTCAAAGCCATTCTCTTTGGTTCTGTGGCAGAGGGAAACGAGCGCGAGAGCCTCAGATGCGGGAGCCGGCCGGAGTTCCGGGGAACAGTGTCAAAGTACTGCGCGTTCAAAAAGAGCTACTCGCTAATGAGGGTATCAGCCCCTGGGAGCATGATTCTGTCACTGCAGAGGTCAAGACAGTGGCTGAGGAGCTTCCCTGTCTATAGCAGGTAGAGGTGGAACTTCACCTCCTCACATCTGGTTCAGAACAACCTCCAGCCGTGAGCCTCAGAGGCAATGAGAACCGTCTAGAGGTTTTCCAATGTTCTCAAAGACCAGGGAGCTACTACTTCACGGTCACCTACTGTTGATGGTTCACGCCACAAAGAAGACCTCAGCCCCAAATATCGAGATCTACCATAGAGTCGGAAGAAACAAGCGGTGGGGGGGGGGGGATTACTGTATTACTGTATGCGTTGTGAGGTGATGACAGATTCAGCTCAGTCTTGGGTTTGGGAGAGGCTCTGAAGCATGGTTTCTCTAACCACTGCCATTCATTCCAAAGCATGCAGCCTTATTATAAAACTACCGCGCGAACACAGCAGAAATGGCAAAAAAAAAAAATAAAACGCAAATACGTCACCTGCGTTTTTAATTCAGAAAATGCTCGTGTTCAGCATCCCCGGTACATATTTTCCAGCACCTTCCATATTAATCAGAGGGACATGATGGCGTATTGTGCTCCTGATTAAGACTAGTGTTTCCCATTGAAATCCGTGCATCGGAATTTTTCCGATAACAAAGCAAAGCAGAGCTAAGCAGAAAAGGAACGCTTACGGAGGCGGATCTCCGGATCGCCCCGCGTGTCCCGCATTTCCCCAGGCTCACTCTATGGATGCTTCGGATGTCACAAATATGCAGAAATCACAGAAAAAAGGTCCCTGCAACCTAAGAAGGTCCTCATTAACATCGCAGACTTGTTTCGAAAGCGCTTTGTCCTGGGGAAACTGCCCGGGTTTCGCTTAACGCTCTCCGAAAGGCTCATTCCGAAGAGTCCCGGAAGCTTTTCCCGACGTTCCAAAACACAGCAGCGATGCCCCTCAATGTCGGGATTTCCATCTCAGGGTTCTGCCTCCACTGCCATTTCTAACTAATCCCACTGTACTTTTAACCCTCTCCTGTTTCTCCCAGCTTTTTCAACTCAGCTTCATACTGCCCTGTGATCTTAACTAAACGCACTAAATGAAAATTCATTTAGGTCCATGCAAAACCGCCACCACCAGCTGTGACACCTCAGTGAACTTCCAGTGGACAGCGATTTGTAAGCTGGATGAAAGTCTGACTGATGCTCACCACCCACTTGGCAGGACTCACACGTCTCCAGAAACATCAGCTTCAACTCCATTAAGAAGAACCTGTGATACCTGAATGGACCATGACACGAGGTAGGTAACGACTGGAACGCCCTTCTGAAGGGCAGTAGTTGGTATAAAAACAGGAACTTGGGGGAGGTAGTGATTTTTGTCTGGTTCATGGAGAAATGGTTGTAGCTCCTTCTGCTACTTAGCTGGAACTTACAGCCTGATATGATGTTACAGTACAGCTTAAAAGAGCTAAGACCTCCATCACCTGTCCGGCGTCCTCCTCTTGCCACTCTCATTGACGTCCAGCAGCAACTCAGAGGAGTCGACCGGCGAAGTGGTACTGGTGTCCAGGAGAAGCTGCTCGTGTTGGGCCAGATACTGGGCTGGGTTCTGCTTTGCCAGCCGGGCACAGTGCAACAGCTCCCTCTGCAGGAGGGGCAAGTTGGCCTGTGACAGAGAGGAGGTTTTAGATTCTAGCTGGGCCTTCACATGTGACACTTAGCATCCTAATGCATTTTCCTACCTTACACTTTTACCTCTATTCGGCCTTGGGCCCCCACGTCCTTGAGAAAAGCATTTATGTACAGGCTCACGGTCTTATTCACTGTCTTTACCAATTTTGTATTGACATAATTGCATTTTATGTAGCGTTATGTTGTGTTGCAGCCTCACTCCACCCATCTCCCACCCGCCCCTGAGTCCGGCCCGAGCTTTTCGGGAGCAGCAGGCATCCAGGTAAGTGCCCTCCTTCTCAGAAGTGGACCATCTTATTTGCCCTCAAAAGGAGGTAACTGTGTGCGAAATCCTCGGGAGAGGAGACACTGAAGTGCGCCAGTTCAAAGTCCTTCCCCTCAAGTATTTTTACAGCAGATGAAAGGTTTCCATTACTGTGCAAGGACAGCGGGGCCGTTAGTGCTTTCTAATGGTGGAGGGCACCACTGCAAACGGCGCCATCAGGCTCTCATAGCAGTTCAGGCCGTCCTTTTCCTCACCGCCGTGTCGTGAGGACCACAAACCATCAAAGCACTCTCGCACGTCGAATATGGGATGGATCTCTTTAGAACGGGCTGCTCGCGAAAAGCAAACAGGGAGCCAAATTCAGAACATCCCTTAAAAATCACAAGTATGTGGTCTATAGGCAGAAAAAATGTTTGAGTATATTCGAATGTTGGTATTTTATTTCTAGTTTTTATACTCTTATAATTTATAATCTAGTCGGCTGTGAATGTGAGGTATTTTCGCCTGACTGTAGCCAACACAGGTCTGGGAATTGAACACTTTAGTGTCACCGCGTGATGGGTTTATGTTATACTGCCCTATCTAACAAGCTCAACACACTGTGTTGTCACTGTGTAAAGTCTTCCAGTCCAAATTAATTCCTCTCAATTCACTCTCCAATAAATCAGCAGAGCCGGCGATCAGCTGCCCACCAGCCCCGCGCCCCGCACCCCGCACCCCAGCTCTGAGGGCTGTGGCCAGGCTTGCTCCTTTTTTTCCTTTCAGCTTACAATCTGTGAAAGTCTGTGAAGCCAAAACACTCCTGAAACTGAAATATATGTGCTGTATTGTGAGAAGGAGGAACATTATTCAAATTACAAAGCACAGCAAAACGTCGGAATTTGCATGACAAAATTACTTTCTTTTTTTTTTTACTTCTAGTTTTTAAAGCATATTACCGTGCATTTGATCCTCAGCCACAACTCCTCACAATACAGAAGGACCTTCACAATGAATAACCCGGCTTCAGCTCTGGATGCCGTATAGCCATCATACATACTGCAGCACTTATAAGGGCCATATGGAAGCTGTCATCAGAGGAAAAGCAGCAAATTACAGGGAAAAGGGCGGCCTGTGATTGGACCATCCTGCCTCTATGATAAAGTAGGCATATGGCATTTGGGGACTCCTGAGCTGCCGGACTGACCCCCAAAGGGAGCAATTTCCCAGCATGCCCTGAGAGACACTGTCAGGTAGCCAGAGGAGCGAGGCCCCGTCTGGTGCAGTTTCTCTAAATAACTGCATAGTGAAGCAGAAACCAATTATCTGTCTCGACTGGGGGGGGGGGGGGGCGGCAAAAAGAGAAGGAAAAGAGGAGAATAAATATTAAATAAATGGGATAAAGGGAGACATATGAATGGAAATGAAATACAGAAATGAGAAAGATGCTGTCCTTGGAGGTCTATAGACTGTGATATGCTGTCCTTAGAGGTCTATAGACTGTGATATGCTGTCCTTAGACATCTATAGACTGTGATATGCTGTCCTTAGACGTCTATAGACTGTGATATGCTGTCCTTAGACGTCTATAGACTGTCATGTGCCGTCCTTAGACATCTATAGACTGTGATATGCTGTCCTTAGACGTCTATAGACTGTCATATGCCGTCCTTAGACGTCTATAGACTGTGATATGCCGTCCTTAGAGGTCTATAGACTGTGATATGCTGTCCTTAGACGTCTATAGACTGTGATATGCTGTCCTTAGACGTCTATAGACTGTGATATGCTGTCCTTAGAGGTCTATAGACTGTCATGTGCCATCCTTAGACATCTATAGACTGTGATATGCTGTCCTTAGACGTCTATAGACTGTCATGTGCCGTCCTTAGACATCTATAGACTGTGATATGCTGTCCTTAGAGGTCTATAGACTGTGATATGCTGTCCTTAGACATCTATAGACTGTGATATGCTGTCCTTAGAGGTCTATAGACTGTCATGTGCCATCCTTAGACATCTATAGACTGTGATATGCTGTCCTTAGAAGTCTATAGACTGTCATGTGCCGTCCTTAGACATCTATAAACTGTGATATGCTGTCCTTAGACGTCTATAGACTGTCATGTGCTGTCCTTATAGATCTATAGATTGTCATATGCAGTCCTTAGAGGCCTATGGACTATTGTATACAGACCCTAGAGGTATGTAAATAATTGTATGAAATAAAATGTTATACTGATTTGAATTTTTTAAGGTAAAACATTTAAAATGCACCGTATGTTTTTAATTTCACAAAACACTGCAGATGGTTTCATAGATTTAGTGTTTTCTGCTAAAATGTCTGTGGATGGTCAATTACCAAAAAACAGACAGCAATGCATAGTACGTTTCTCACGACTGACAAATCCAGCGGCGAACGGGAAATTCCCCAGCATCAATTTAGCATTAGAGTTATGAGTGAGTTCAAAGCACATTTTACCATTTAAGCCAAGCCCGGGATTTCAGCGGAGGGGCAGTTCACAGATTTCTGGCCTGTGGACAGCCCCTCATTCCTCCGGCCCATGCACAGATCTTTCAGACATGCACATCTGGGCTGCAGCTGCGCAGTGCAAATGGTTTCCAGGTCAGCGGCTCATGCTGTACCTTCAGGAACGGGATGACGAAAGGTCGCAGGGGAAAGTTTGTGGCCTCTTGCAGTTTGGAGTGAAACTCCTCTATCGTCAGGGTAGAATTCTGGGGGTGGGGGGGCGCAGAGAAGAGAGGGACATGAATACACATGGAACAGATTAGGCAGGAAGTAAAACGGCATCCGGCTGAAGGCAAGGACACCCAGGGGGGGCTCCGTTACGGGTCCTCTGTGTGTACAAACACTGAGCATCTCTGTGACATCACTGGACAACAGCACAACAGTTCGGTTGAGTGCACGTCAATTAGAGATGCATGATATATCACTTAACATATCGACATTGGCCAATGTTCGATGAAAATCAAGACTATAATCGGTCCAATGTGTCACTCCTGGTCGATATTGGCAACCGATATTTAAACTTCAGTGGAATTTATGGGCCTCAGCTTATCGTTCTTCTCGTCCTGAAAGGGGCACACCAATGGCCAGTTCTACTGCCTGTTCTATTTTTCACGACTGATTTTTGTTGCACCCCCCTTACACCTGTTCCTCCCGATTGCAGGAGCCCGTCTGGCAGCACAGCAAGCCCCCCCAGGCCCCCCGTTTGCAACGCGAGTGCTAATTATGTGCCTCTCTCCTCTCAATAAAATCAGAAGTCAGACAGAAGAGGGTGTTCCAAAAAACCTTTGCACAAAGACAGAAAAACTGCAGCATATCGAAAATATTAATGTTCTTAATTCCTCTAGAATTATAAATTTTCATGCTCTCTATAATTACACGGTGAAGCCTTTCTTGAATTGTTGACAAACAGTTAAAGCCTCTACTTAAGATCACTTCTCCTCCAGCTTAGATCGCATCTTCACTAGTTAAGATCTCTACCCTTCCAGTTAAGATCTAATCTCCTCCAGTGAAGATCACTGGAGGACTTTGACATTTCTGGGTTCCAAAGCAGGTCCCTGACTTCTGGTAATAAACAGGCCCAGTTGCTGATCCTTCATACGCTTGGAAAGGCTGATGTTCAGGTACCAGCTTAAACAGTAATAGACTCATTTAAGCTGACAACTGCAGCAGGACTGGACTTCCACGTATTTAGCCGTCATTCTATCAGCGGCCCTGCTGTGCTAATTAATCTCAACTTCTCCAGTGAAACATCAGCCAGCCTGCAGGACTTTGCACCTACGTGTTCAGCACTGTGTTCAGGAGCGTGGATCAGAGGCACGCGGCCCCGGCACTCCCACAAACGGCGATCTGACTCACCACGAGGCCCAGCACCAGCGTGCGGACCCTCTCTCCGATCTCGGGGGATATGTCGTTGCCAAACTGCTGCAGCGTGGTCAAGAAGCGCTTGAGCTTGCTGAGCTGTCTGGCCCCGCAGGCCGGGGGCAGCTGCTGGTTGGCCAGTGACGACGAAGAGGACGAGGAAGGGCTGTTGCTGAAGCCGTTGGGTGGAGATGGGGCGCCGTTGAGCGCAGTGGGAGAGTGGCTCGTGCCGTTAGTAACTGAGGAGCAGATAAGAGAAGGAAGGAAGGCGCTGAACTTCCACGTAACTGAGGAGAGCCGCCCTTGATGTCAACAAGTACATACAAATTACTGCACATGAAAAAAACACTTGGACTGAGGGAAATGTGCATTTTTAATGAGATCAGGCTGTATGTTCAAGCCTTCGGAAACAAAATTCTCCAGCTGCATCTGCTAACAATTACATGGAGGAAACTCAAAGCGCTTGCTTGGTTAGACCATCAGAATTGATCATAAGCGTCTGTTTTCAAAGTGCCCTTGTTTCTCTACAAGCAGGACAGGAGACCCCAGGGTCAGCTGCATTCTCATCAGGTCCTCCCCGTACACGAGGCTGTACGCATGATAAACAGCGCATCTTATATCGGTGTGCGTTAAAATAGGCAGAAAGCAGATGAGTTTTAAAGGGCGGACGCTCACGCGTTGTGGGGGTGAAGGAGCTGGTCCTCGGAGCTCCTTGCGTGGTTGGAGGAGGTGGCATTGTGGGCGGAGTCAACCTGGATTGTATTTTCACATCCGCAGGTGAGTCAGGCATGGTGAAGCGCTTCTCAGTGCGACCTGCAGAGACGGAGAACGAGAGGGACGCTGAGACCCTGCGAGAACGCGCGGAGATCCCTCACATACGCCGAGAACAACGGGGAGCGTGACGGACAAGGTACCACGTCTGCCACTATCAAGGTACTGATTCTGATTCACTCTGGTAGAACGTGAGGCTAAATAGACTGGGGAAAAATTACGTTTAGAAACTATATACACTTCCGTAGAACGTTACTTGGTAAAATCACTTGTATGTTTTTCCTAGGCGTATAAAAATATTAATCTCCATATTGTCCTGCTTTTTTGGTTCCTATATGTAAGCTCATATGGGCCCCTCAGCACTGTTCCCCAAAACACCAGCTCTTGCTAGTGTGTGGCTCAGTGGCTTAGGATGCTTTGCCTGGGGTTGGAAGTTGGTTGGGTCAAATCCCAGGGTCGGCAGAGTGATGTCACCACCAGGCCCTTGAACAAGACCCTTAACCCTTAATTGCTTCAGGGACCTGCTGATCCTATTTCCTTAAAAATGTACGTCGCTTTAGGTAAAAGCGTTTGCTAAATATGTGTCAGAGACAAACAACTGGGGTGACTCAACTTCAGCAACGTTCAACGATAAATCCCAAAAGTTCTCCAGAAAGCTGCTGTTGAGTAACAGAGGACAGGGCTGTGGTGGAAGGCGATAAACTTTTGCGGAAACGAAGAATCTGTGAGGTCATGTGGTGAAGTTGCTCAATCTGGACACCGAGAAGCTCTGAGACTGATGGACCCTGCTTTCTCAAGGCAATTAGAGAAGAAAGTGAGGGTCGCTATCTTCACTGACAAAGCTATCGGCTGTGTGTGACCATAAAACCCTAAAAAGACCCTAAATGAATGGCATATCTGTTAAATAAGCAGGGTATCTCTCAAAGTGAACTCTAGCTTTACCTTCTCATCCATTAGAAGATTATGAACCAAGACAGGAAAAGACCTACCAAAACAAATAGAAAAACTACGGTCCACAATGGGCATCTTGCTTGCTTGTCCAATGTGACAAACTCAACAGGGGAAATGAGGGAGGGGCGGGGGGTTATACCTTCACAAATTCACATGCTTTTTACACTAATCAAGGCACAAGACTGCTCATCAAAACAAAACCATAGGAGGATGTTTAGCTTGCATTCCCATTTACCACATACGTTTTTTTCCTCTTCAAAACGGAGCAAAGAGGAGGATTTATCAGTTGTAGTAAGAAAAACTGTCACACAAACTGCAGAACATTTTGTAATACCAAAGCTTTCTGATAAGACAGTTTTAGCTCAAGACCATGACCTAAAGTAACAGTGATGCACTGTGCCTGAGAGAGGACATATGACTCAATAAAAATGTAGCCTTCCACGCGCGCACACACACACACACACACACAGTGTCAATATTCCTGTTAGTGTGGGAACTGTCCATTCATTTTTATGGATACAATCCTAATCCTACCCATTACCCAGCCCTAACTTTAACCAAAAATAGTTACAAATTGGTTGCATAGACAGATCTTTATAAAACTGAGACTTATATTGTACCTAGAAGCTAAAAAGTACATGCAGTCCCTGGGTTAAAAACCTTGTACTTACAACTGGACTGCCATAGAGCCTATTATATTAAAAATTTTGGTTAAATACAATGATTAGTAAAAAAAAAAAAACACGCACTTCTTTGTGAAGCTCGTGAAAATATTATGCAGCTTCAGCAGTTTGTCGGCCCGAGGTACAGTATAGGTATGTAGGAGGTATGTAGTTTCATTACTACTGTATAATTATAGACAGTATTATTATTGTTCCACCTTACCAACAAATTCGACTTAAAGACAGACTTGAGGAATGCCTGTAACCTGCCTGTAACAGGTTTTACCATATTGTGGTATCTTATATCTTGTCTTCTTGGTAACCTTATATCTTAAGGTCCCCACAATGTGGTAAATACACGCACACACACACGCAACCACACACAAAGAATGAACGAGCCCACAGGCCACGGAGGGGTAGTTTTCATGGTACTCTACTCACTGCATGTAAAAACGCACCAGTCCACTGTGCACCAGAGTGTGGATCTGCAGCCCCTCCCCCCTCCACATGTGATGCCTTTATCAGCAGGGAGCTCTAACTTGTGCTTTCATATTCTAATGGAGCAGAACCTGTATCTCAGCTGCTCTGTAAGAAGGAAACAGCAAGCAGGCGCCGATAAGCTGACAGGAGTCGACTGTTTTCTGCCGTTACGCCAATCAAAGCATGGGGACGTAAATGCTTCAGATGATTAGTAAATCTCTATATCAGTAACTTGCATACAAAAAAACTCTCCCAGTAACAGTAAAAACAGCCCAGTGAGCAACAGAACAGAGGTGCAGGGAATCCCTCAGCCATTCCTGTAAGCGTTCCAGCTGGGGCCCTGGGCCGGTGTTACCACAAACGACTGCTGAGTATTATTGGATGTCGTAAATATCTACTTAGGGGAACGGAGAATGTACAAGGTGGCAGTTATGAAGCTATAGAAATGGTTTAGACTACGGAGGACTTTTAATCGATTCCTTAAGCAGCCTTCTATTGGGCAGGAGAGAATATGTATAAAGTACAGTCTTCATTCACAAAGTGTATTTATCTCTCTGCTGCTTCCCCTTTAAGACATCTGGTTTAATGTAATGTGATTATGATGTGCAGAATAAATAAAGATTCCATGCCTCAAGGCTGGTATGGCAATACTAAGTGATTTACCGGTACTTCTACAAAGAGCATGAAGTGCTTTCAATTTACCAGGCAGAAAGAATTCCTCAGTACTCTCAGAAATGTGTGGAGGAAATGCAGGCCTCCATAATACGGGCTACTCTGCAGAAAAGAGCGGTGCCTTCGCTGTAGGTATCATATATGAAAACACAACCGATCAGCATGTGATTATATGTGCGGGAAGTTCTCTTCTGTTTCTGGAACAGAACCTTTCCTTTGGGCCCAGCAGTCTTCCTTCTCCTGTGAAGGTCTTAATGGACTCGTCAATGTAATTGGCATGCAGGGCAAACTCCTGTTTCTACTGCAGCAGTGGGTTGCACCGACTCAGAGTAAGTTCAATCGTAGCCTACGATGGACATAAACTGCCCGTAACTTCAAGTTTACGCACTGCTAAAAAAATATTCGGATGCACCACGCACATAGTTTGAACAGAGCACCAAGTTCCTTAACGTTTGGTGTAAAGTCCATCGTAAAAAAAAAAAAAAAAAAAACATTTAAACGTGGTGAAAATGATCCAAATAACCTAACTTTTTTTGTTTTTAGTATGCAATAGTATACCGTTATCAGAGGTAGTTTTAATAACGCGTTACCTTTTCTGCTGATTTATGATAAAACTAGCTCGACAGTTTGATATGTCCACCTTAGACTAGACATCTAACGGGAGCCCTGTTTGTGTTTCTTGAGATCCAGCGTCTCACATAGAAGAACGACTGTCAAGCAACTACAAGAAATGACTTTGCCAGGAAATTAGAACAAAGTTGATAAACATGCCCAGCAAACACACTTCTTAGGTTGTTAGCACAACAACTTTGAGCAATGTTGCTGGCAAATGTCGTTTGCGCACTTTCCCATTCATACAAATTTATATTTGAAAACCTTCGATCAGCAGTTGGCAACTTTTCGCGATTATCCAGATGCAGATGAGTCACCCTTTATCTCACCCGGGGTGCGTTTCCAACAGGAGCTTTTGGGAAACGCAGCCCTGGTTGGCAGTTGCCCAGAACACAGTTGTGCTGTCTATCATCAACGTTACATCACACCTCTGATGGTGGCAGATTACAAGTTTCCATTACAACTGTTGTT
>JAODKN010000046.1:4394254-4404365 GCA_026774425.1 Petrocephalus zakoni
TCGTTCCTCACCCCTCGCCTCTCGTTCCTCGCCCCTCGTTCCTCACCCCTCGCCTCTCGTTCCTCGCCCCTCGTTCCTCACCCCTCGCCTCTCGTTCCTCGCCCCTCGTTCCGCACCCCTCACCTCCCGTTCCTCGTCTCTTGTTGCTCGCTCCTTGCTGCTCAGTACTGCACCTTTAAAGAGCATCATGCTGGAGCCTCTTCACACGTAGATTCTACATCAAGTGCTCCATTTGTCATAATTATGTGGTTGTGGGGGATGTCTGCAAGAGGTCTAATCAATCTGATTTAATTAAGTGCAGTCAGTCATTTGAATTGTGCAGAATGGAATTAATAAGCACATTTAAATCTGCATTTTAAACTCTACTAATTATACCAATTCAAGCCACTTATAACCCTAACCCTTCTTACTGTATTTTTCCACAAGTGAGAGATTCTGTTTCTCTTTCTCGATGCAAATAAAAATCCTCATGCCTCTTGCAAATGTAGAGATGGGGAAACGGTAGCATCCTGTAGCTTTGTGACAAAACCAAGTATCTGAGTCTGATGTGTGTGTATAAAGCTGATTTAATATTTACCCATAATGCACCATGCTGCATGGGCACCGTCTTTACAGTGAAATGGCATCTCATCTAGAAAGAACAGGAAAAAGTACGACGCAAAATGAGATACATTAATAATGAAACAACTTGCCAAAACAACATAACACTGAATCACTAAATTGCACAGAGGGCAGTCCACAGCCTCACTATAAGTACATACTGTCTTGCAAATGCAATGTGTCACGGTGTCAAAACATTATGTGGACCAGCTCTCTGCAAATGTATAGCTTGATAGTAAAGTGAGCACAGCCTGGCCGGATGCAGCCAATAGTTGTGGGGCGGATGCACAGCAGCCCCGGCCCCATCACAGCAGGGGGCCCACTGATGTCCCCAAGGGGGACAGCCCCCCCTCCCTCCTGGCCAAGTGCTCCATTCTTTTGATAATAGACGATCATGCAAAATTTGCAACAATTTACCAAGCCCCACTCCCTGCTGTGAGACCCTTCCTCCCCCTGGACGTGGCCCTAGTGTTATTATGGTCTGGGCTTAATGCCGCTGCATCATTGCTGCCCAGCGTTCTCATTAAAAAGGGAAAAATTAACCATGTTTTGTTGTCAAGTGACAACAACGATCATGCTAAATGTTTATTTGTGGTGTTAGATCAGTGTTCCTGAACCCAGTCCAGAAAGTCCACATTTTTGCTCCCTCTCAGCTCCCAGTAATGTCAGTTATGGCATAATGGTTCAGGATGTAAATATGTAATCCAAAGGTCACCGGTTTGAGTCCCCAATCAGCAAGTACCACTGCCCCCAAACGCTGCTCCCCAAGTGCTGCAATAGCTGCCCTCTGCTGTATTACTATGTCACATGGGATAAATGCACATTGCATTGTGGTGCACTGTGGTGTGTCAACAATGACAGTTACTCACCTTTCACTTTTTACCAGGTTTGCGTTTTTCTTGATTGACTTCGCTTGGTATGTCATCTTGTCATTTTATCATCCAGAAACGCCATAAGCTGAACATTCTCAGGTGCCCACTGCATTTAAGAAGAACCTGTGTGCGAAGACTGAAAGTCAAAAGTGGCAGAAGTCACAGGACCAAGTTAAGAAATGCAGATTATGGGGGACATCTCCACTGGGCTCTGTTACCAGCACCAGTCTATCTTTCTGAGCAACTCTGTCACATCCAACTGTGGTGGTCCTTCCATCGTGCACAAAACCATGAGGACCCCTTACCTGTGTTCTGTAGAGTGGGCACTCAGAAATCTATCTGCATTCGTGTTTTTTTCCCAGATTCTAGTATGGATAGGCCCAAATGTAGTTTTAAGTTGCAGAAGTGTCAGAAGGAATGAATCCGCCGTTTCTGAAGGCTGTAATGGAAATTGGTTGTAATGGAAATTACTGAGATTTGTAAATGGAGTCACTGAAATTTGTATACAGAGTCACTGCGATTTGTATTTGGAATCACTGTGATTTTATATGCAGTTTCCTTATCAGTGAATTGGAACACTGTGTGGAAGGTGCATTGAACTGGAACCAGAAACTGGTTCCTTTAAAAGCGTCAGGGGTTTCATCTGTGCATAGACCCCGACTCTTAACTACCACAGCTTTTAAACTGGCTTTACACTTTCAGAAAAAAAAAAACTGTTGGAAAAACCACGTGATTGAGCACTTTCAAACTTTTGCAAGTCTTGGGTTCACCTAAAATCTCCTAAGATTTCAAAACATCAGCAACGGATGGAGGCAGATTCATTCGTTCAAAATGTACCAACCAACTAAAACTTCCTACTTCCTGCGATGCACCTTTGCAGCACTCAAATTCCCCAAAAATTCACATAAGTATACTTATGCATAGATCTTAAACAGCAGATTCTAGACAACAATAGGATGTAAATAAACATGCCATTCTACTAAAATAACTCTACAGTCTCTGCTGATTGACTTGTGACTTTAACTTAATGCATAGCAGGGGATTGGCTCTGTGACGAGTGTCTTATGTCAAGATGTTTTTGTCTCATTGCTTGTGTGATCCTTCATACAGGCTAGATTTCCCTTGCGGTGAATGTAATTTTTAGCTGGAATTTGAGAGGCAGAAATTAATCAGCCCGGTTAATTTGCTTTCCACTTCGCCACGCGGATCGCGGATCGCGCCGGCTCTCCCGGCTCCTCACAGGCCTCTCACATCCTCACATTCTCCCCGGAACGAGCCGCATCTCTGTGTCTGTCAGTCCACACACCTTTTTTTTTTTATAACTGAGGGGTGCGTTAAAGCACAGAAGCGCAGGATGTATCATTTTTAGCGACTGTCTCAGGCTCTCCACATTCGCTAATGGGCAAACTCTGAATAATTCAGGAGAGCCAGGCCAAGACAGTTTCTGCCAAATGTTTTCTTGTTTTGTAAGATCCTTCTGTTTCTCCTATTTTAAGTCCTGCAATGCTCACCTGTAACTGCCAAAATGCAGAGGCCAGAATGTACGCGTGTCTCTCTGAAACGTACACACTGGGCACCAGGCGTCTTTGAACCGGGACCCTGGCTCGCCAACTCTGTCGGTAGCCAGAGCCCTCAGCGCCCGTACAAAATGTAAGGAGATCACTCGATGTCACTGTTCGTGCCGTTCGTGATCGGAAACTGCGGTCTGATGTGCTGGGAACGGGGCTTTTACTGGCTCCCGGAGACCTAAGGGTGGATATTTGGCAACGGTCTCCCAAACAGGATCTAAAGTGCTGAGTAGGAGTTGAATTCCCGAGTGTGAAAATGGAAGCGATAGATTTATGTTGAATCCTGAATACGTGGAATACCATTAAAATCCCTCGCTCCTTTGACAGCCCACAAAAAAATTTATGTCCTGCCAGAGAAAATACATATGGCATCTCGTCAAAGTAATAAACACTTTTTGATGTTTTAAATCTTCTCGGGAGAAATGTGCAAAAATCTATTTGCATATGCATATTAATGAATCACGCAAAATAGCTGCCGCGGGAGTGGTGACAATAAACAGCGAGTGGTTTCTTGATATCAGGATAAAAACATTTGTCTCTGTGTACGTGTGCGCTTATAGCCCCGTCGACTGGTTTATTAATCATAGGTTCCATGTTGCCTTAATGACAAAAGCCGAGTAACACGTTATTGGTCCCCTGAGAAAAGAGGAGGGTCAAAGGTCAGGCGACCCAGATGGCCTGGAGCGAGTCTGCTGGTGAGCAGCTGCTGCCACATACGCACACGTCGCCAGCCAATCCCAACAAAGAGTGATCATTATGACAGCGCATTACAGTCATTGGCTTTCCAGAGAATGGGGAGGGATGATGATTTCGTCACCCAGGTGTGAGTGGGGAGACAGGCCGGGCTTTACGTTTTGCGTTACTCTCACCTAACGATGTTGTAATGTATCACAACACACCCATGTAAAGCGATTGGGGCGACTCTGTTGCGATAGGCGCTATATAAAAATAAAACTGAATTGAATTTTTAACGCTGACATTTTTTTTCCCCTCCAGGACATTTAAGGTCCAGGAAGCTTGTCTTCCACAATCAGGTCAGTTTCATCACATGGGTGCAGCACGCATAAAAAAATCATTACATTTCAAAACCTTATTGTTTAGCTGCACAGATCCCTGCAATGAATTCAATTTCATAGTCAAGGACTAGTCTGAATAGAATGAACACTGTTCTGAGAATGAGTTTATGTCGGAACCGGTAGGTGATTATCCATGTATAAAAATGGCACACCATTAAATGAGGCATTTTCCTGCTTTGGGCTTCTGCTGCTGGAATCGCCCGGAGTGAAAAACACAATTACTGCAGCACAAGGTGCAGAGCTGTGGGTGCAGTAAAGGCCCCCCAAAGAGACACGGGTTCGACCCAGTAACGTATTCTTACTCTCATCTCTAAACACTCTGTGTGGCCATTGTAGCCTGTTTGTCGCGTCTTTACCATGACGCACAGCTGCTGGCTAATGATGTAGCTTCCCATTTTGTAAGTGACAGAATTGGGGGGGGGGGGCATAGGAGCACGAGTGGAGGGCAGAGGTCACGACCTGTGTGACGCCTGGCCTCTTTATGAGGGCTGTTCCCTATAGCACTCATAATGGCCTTGTTAGCACTGTGGAACAGATGGATTTCAAGGTTAATCAAGACAAGCCTGATTAAAGAACCGTGTCGCCAGTGCTGTGGAGCGAAAGCTCTCCCACGAAAGAAATTTCCAGAAAGCGACTGAACTACACAGAAGACTCGGGATACGTGTCGGTGTGACGACAACACAAACGAAAACCTGAGCTGACTAGGGGGCGAATATTTAGTGATTTATATTCTCACCCGGTTTCCTGGCTGCTTTCTTGTACACCATGTCACAGCCATGTACGGTTTATATATTAATTACCACAGTGTCTTTTGGCTGGTGGCAGCCTTGCATTCCCAGGGGACTTACATTAATATTTGAAAGGATTTAAAAGCATTACTAGAGCTGCGGTAACAAAAAAGGCACATTTTGGTTGTAGTGAAAGCCAGTGCGTTGCAACAGAAATCGTCTGTTATGAAACGAGCATCCCAGGAGTAAAGGAATAATTCCGGCAATACGGAGTCAATCCTAACTGTTACTCACTTAATCACCATTAATTACTGAATTCTGTTAATGATCATGTTAGTAGATATCTATTATTGAAATATATCTTTTCAGTCATTTTACTGAATAAATAATTCAAAATTTGTCTCTACTAAGAAAAGCTGTTATTTTATTACATTCTTGTTGTATTTGTGTCCCTGTGTTTTTGTTTTTACCACATTGTGGGGACCAAATGCCCCTTCAATGCAGTAAAACCTGTTACTTTTTAGCTTGTGGGGACATTTTTCGGTCCCTACGATATAAACCTTAACCTCTTGTAAATATCTATGAAATCACAACCCAAAAATATCCAGACGTATTGTATTTTGTTTGGTTACTTATGGTTAAGGTTAGGACTGGGTAAGGGTTATGGTTATCATAGTTAAGATTAGGGTTATGGCCATAGAAATGAACATCCCCACAATGACAAGAAATGAGTGTGTGTGTGTGTGTGTGTCTGTGTGTGTTTGTGTTTGCATGTCCTCAGCTTTCTCTTAACCTCTTAATGTGCACATCTGTACTCAAGCCCTCACATCTGGATCTCACATGTTCCGTCATCACTGTGGGGGGTGGGGGGGGGTTGCGACTGTGGGGGGAGCACAATCAGTTCATTGTAACAGGCAGCCCAGCTCACGTTAGACTTTCTGACTCATAGCCGCACACTACCCCCCCCAAACGTGGCACTTTTTCAAGTGTTTTGATTTATTGGTCAAGGAGTCGAGCCCCCCCTCAGTCGGGACTTTGCATTTATCAAGGTCAGCTTCCGGCCTCATTTGGCCCTTTCACCCAAAGCAGATGTTCCCGAGAAGCCTGTCCAGATAGCTCTCGCTCTGAACACTGACCTCTGCCGCTCCGTAATGGGGGATATAATTTGCTGTGATATCATAAACATTCCCTGAACAGCGAATTCACCGCGTGCTGAACCGAAATGAAGAGAAGTGTGCGGTGAACTGGAGACTCAGGACACATACCCTGGTGTGAAAAGTGCATCATATTTCACCAGTGTATGATATATATCAGAAAATATTAATTTCGGATAACAAATGCTTATGAAGTGTCCCCGTTAACCAGACTGTCAGTTTCGCCTGCGTTTCATAGGTTGTTCAGATATCTGCACCCCTGTGTTTTGACATTCATTGTGTAGTCCTGCGTCGCACACATACATGGGATGGGTCACATGACTCTTTCTACTTCCTCCATCGTCCGTCTTTGACCAGGTTGTCTTCGTGCCAGCAGTTCAGCTCCCAGTACATTCCCGTTAACTCCACAGAAACTCCACGGCAATTATCTCAAGCATTTTCCATTTACTTGCATGCTAGTTTATCCCTGTATATCCAGATTCGGAGTGTTTTAAGTTTTTGCCCTCCGGGAGACTGAAGTAAAATTCACTGGGATGTACTGCACTAAGAAGCAGGCTATTAACAGCGCTGTTTACACTGATCCTGAGTAAAGGTTTTTTTTATTACAGGCCTGGATGCGGTTTCCTGGACATCAACACTTTAGAATACCAGCAAACAACCACTGAACGCAGCTGGAGATCCTGGGTGTGTCGAGTATTGACTGAATTCCATGCAGAGCAAAGTTCTGTACTCGTGATTCCCTGTTTCAACAACTGTCACAGTTGGAAACCTTTGGCAATTGAAACCAAGTGCCAGAAATGTGGATTAAACTTTGTTCAGGGAAACATTAGGAGTATCCTTTAAAATAAAGCCCCGATTGGCTATGGCCTGGACCAATCTGACCCTTCACCAGGACACCACACATTTCTAGTGTCTGTATTTCCCAGAAATCCTTGCTCTTTAAGCACATGTGTATGTGCTCTCTGCCTTGCTGCCAAACACGCCACCTGCCACGGAGGGAGAATATAAATGGGCCGACTGCGACTTGCGCGACTGCCCTTTTCCTGATGATCCCTTTCTTCTGTGATGCTGAAGGCCCACCAGCCACTTCATAAAATATTAAAGAGCAGCCGTGTCTGTTGACGCTGTCACAGAGTAGAAATATGTGTGATGGATTTATTCTGCTGTGGGAGAGCCGAGTCTGCTCACACTCCCCTGGGACCACGCTCCAGCTGTTTAAACCATATTTACGTCACTGGCAGGAGTAGTCAGATTGACCTCAGAGAAATGTCTTCATTTCCCTGCACTGCAAATGTAAATGGCTAATGGAACCAATCTCTAATGATATTAAAATGCGCAGAGCGGGGAAGGTCACTGTTGGTAAATGTGAGGGTAGATTCCTCACACTCAGAGAAAAGGTCATATTCCCATAAATTTGATGGAGGTCACATGGCCTTCCGAACACACTGCCTGCTGGCACACGCACAGGTATGTGCCTCTTCAGGTTCTACTGAAGATGATGGACCCATGGTCTCCTCACACACACAGAACCATGTTTTTCAGGTTGTCAGACATTCATGGATAAAAAATGATACATTTTAGATGCATTTATGTAAAAAAAAAAAATGACACTTAATAAAAAGAAAATGTATGTTCAGATATGTTAAACATTGCTTGTGACTTTTGTTAAGAAATCGGTAAATTTGCAACATTATTACAGAATTAAACAAGCATCCCAAGACATTATGTGAGCACTGTGAGTGACGGCCCAGATCCAGGACACAACAGTCAAGGTTGGCAGGAGACACTGCAAGGTCCAGCAAGATAAGGAAGAACCATCTTTGTTGTCAGCGCACCATACAAACCACTAGGACAGGAAGACTATAGCTCTTTGTGAGGAGAACTTTAATGCATGCATTTTGTGTCTTCTTATGCAATACAGGAGCTCAACACTAACACTCCTTATTTCTCGAAAAGTCATCTTCTTAGACATACAACAGGACAAACTCACACCTTGTATTATATTTGACAGTGATTAAAGAAGCACGAATACAAAAGAGCGTACATTACACCAAACCCAGCGATACGCTCGCCTTGGCATGGGAACGTGGGCATGGTAATTATGGGAGATTGATTAACTGGCCAAGCACCACCCCACTTCCAGCAGGGCAGAGGAGTAGGGCCGAGCAGCTGTGCGATGCAGCAGGTTAATTATCGAGGTACGCGCCACGCTAATGGAACGGCTCAGTGCATATGGCAGAGGTGAGCTAAACCACGCTGATTATCAATCCTGAGCTCATCCCTGGCCATAAGCTCGCAGTATCACACTGGCTGCTCCGCACACTCTTGTCCATCATCCCCTGAGGCTCCTTTGGCCCAAGGAGACCTGACACAGAACACATAAGGAGCAGGAACAATCACAGACCAGCGTGCCTTTGTTTCAAACCTCCCGGTCCTCCTTCTCCGCCCAAACAATTAAACACTGATTTGAATGTCATTAATCAGCAGGCTGCATGGCAAGATCTAATTCATATCTGTCAGAAGCAATGGGCAGAAACTAATAGGAAACTAATTAGAAAACAGAGCCCTCTCACGTAGATGACCATATGCTTTTAATAACATGCTCCACGCAGCAGGGTACCTGGACAGCGTCGATTCCGTTTGCTTTTGGCTCAAGGACAGACAAGAGGACATTTCCAGGTCTTCATTAAGACATTAAGCATAATGCCAGGTTTTATTTGAAATCATTACTATATATACACAGTATATATCAAGATAAAAGTGAATACTGATCAATTTGAGGTTGAAAAATGACTTGCTCGTCAGACAGAGCCGTACCAAAATAAAACGTCCAGTCGCGATATATGCAGGTTAAACAAGCTGGATGTAAGGATTTAGGAGTAGAATGATCACAGGCTGATACCCAAGCGTTGGGGAAGCCCTACTAGAAGGGAAACGTAGAGACGGATCATCCCTGTGCTGGGGCCTAAGCCTTGACTCCCCTAGTGCTATGGATGCTCCATAGCCAAGGTTTCTGCAGAGCCGACCATAGACATAAAGAGCACAGGCCGAATCACTATGGATGCTCCATAGCCAAGGTTTCTGCAGAGCCGACCATAGACATAAAGAGCACAGGCCGAATCACTATGGATGCTCCATAGCCAAGGTTTCTGCAGAGCCGACCATAGACAAAGAGCACAGGCATAGACATAAAGAGCACAGGCATAGACATAAAGAGCACAGGCTGAATCACGAGAACAGCAGCCAGAATCCATACGCTTGCAGACAATGAATTTAATGGAAGTATGAAAAGAGAAACTGATGGATCCCTTAGTAAAAGGTACAGGGGGGATAGCTGTGTAAGAACACGGGCCAGTATGCAGCATACAGCACCAGTCACTGTACCAGGGGCTCGGGTCAGGAACACATGCTTTGCCAGGGAGGTCTTTTGGTTTGATTTCCGAAATGTCATTACTTCAGCATGCACGTCGCCACATGCAGACTGCAGCGAATAACACGGGGTCTGTTCGGGATTAACCCTACGATGCAGCTAAACAGATGAGCTGGAAAAGTCTATAATGGCAGCCATGTGTAATGTACGGCAGAGGAAGTCTCCCTTCACAAATAAACATGCTTTATGACTCATGCCTAATCGAAGTGCGCTCTGTTCCCCGGAAAACAAATAAATAATCCCTCATACCCGATCTTGCCTCTTTTGCTCATAATTGCTCTGTGGTTTTCATTAGTCTCCCTTAGCAAACGGAATAAAATGTTTGTCTTTAAAACGCTTGTTTTCTTTCTCTGGACTGCGCCTTTTATGAAGAACAAACTGGAGAACAAACGTATTATGCATAAAATACAAAATCCATCCATTCATCTTGCATTCTGGTCAGGGTTGCATGGTAAAATGTAATATGATTAGATAATAATAATTAGAAAATAAGATATGTTCCACATTTCTGCATATTAACCTTAGATTACTCTATGGCCCTAAATAAACATATATTTGAATAAGTTTAAGTTATGGTCATATCACAGGCTATTTACTACACCACACAACTTAACTATTACTAGTATTCCATTGATCATATTACTGTCTACGATATTGGGACCCTGAACTGAATAAGCTGATGA
>JAODKN010000046.1:4434345-4444396 GCA_026774425.1 Petrocephalus zakoni
ATGAAGCCTCAATCAGTTCATGAGTGACAGGTTTTGTTATGAGAAAATAATGAAGGCCACAGGTGTGCGGGAGTAAGGTTAAGGTTAAAGACTGCCACAGTGTCTGTGCATTAAACTGGGGAGGTGCTAGAGACTGACACAGGGTCTGTGCATTAAACTGGGGAGGTGCTGGAGACTGCCGCAGTGTCTGTGCATTAAACTGGGGAGGTGCTAGAGACTGACACGGGGTCTGTGCATTAAACTGGGGAGGTGCTAGAGACTGACACGGGGTCGGTGCATTAAACTTGGGTGGTGCTAGAAACTGATACTGTGTCTGTGCATTAAACTTGGGAGGTGCTAGAGACTGACACAGGGTCTGTGCATTAAACTTGGGTGGTGCTAGAAACTGATACTGTGTCTGTGCATTAAACTGGGGAGGTGCTAGAGAATAACACAGGGCCAGTGAGGGGAGGGAATAATTGGATAATTTGGAGGGGGGGGGGTCCCTTTCTCTGAGC
Source organism: Petrocephalus zakoni (assembly GCA_026774425.1). NCBI lineage: Eukaryota > Metazoa > Chordata > Actinopteri > Osteoglossiformes > Mormyridae > Petrocephalus > Petrocephalus zakoni. The sequence goes on from JAODKN010000046.1 coordinate 4,434,843, forward strand.
TCATTAATAATGCAGAACTAGGGGCTTGATCCTGATGCTCTTCACTGCAGGTGGTGTCGGTTCAAGGGAGCAAGGACGTCCACAGAGCCACACGAGGCTGGATAATGAGCCGCCTCTTTGCGGTGTACTGCGCTGCATGGCAGGCTCCAGGCCAGCTGGGATGCCCAGCTGCTTTATGGGGGGGGGGGGCTTTATGATGAGCTCGGACACCTGTGCAAGCCGCTCGCTTCCTCAGACAATAAATGTTTAACTCAGGAACTTGGGTCAGACAGGCAACCGAGTGAAGGACCGCCAGGTTACACCCGTCGCTGCAGGTACTTCCAGTCCGCTCAGATGAGGATTCTTCCACTTATTAGACAGCTGAGGATTTGAGGTTCATTTCTGACTTTTCCTTACCCATATGGGGGTTATGCGGCAAAATACATTTAATTGGTGTGCGAAGGTGTGAAAATCATGAATCATGTTGCGTTTATTGTGCTGCTTTGGGATTAAAGGGAAATACATTCTGTTTGGGGGCGGGGGGGACTTTAGTACCAGCAGTTAATAAAAACTGTTAAATTCCTTTAGCTTAAAACAGCAGCATGATGAAAACTAAGCTGGCACCCCAAAAAAGGGGGCTACTGCATTCCTCGGACATTCTATGAGTCTGAATCCTGATACAATGATTGAAATTCTGCTTTAGCTGTGGCGGGGTTGGACAGGAAGGGGAATAAAGGGTGCAGAGATAAAAGGCAGGTTCCTCCCTTTTATGTGCTGCTCTGTATTACCCCGCGTGACCTTGAGAGACCCCGGGAGTCCGGCACAATGCGGCGGGGGGGGGGTGCAAAGGAAAGTCTGTGAGAATGGGCTCAGATCTGGGCCGCTCTCTGCCCTCGGGGAATGTTCCGGAGTCACAGTGGGGGCCCCGACGCTCGGACACAGATGCCGTCTCTGGTGCCCTTAACGCTGGGCTGCCCTGGCCCTCCGCGGCCCTCAGCGTGACCCCGCCACCGCCCGACGCCCTTCCAGATGCGCAGTCGTCTCTCTTTCTGTGCCGGCGGCTCCCTGGCCAGCTAAGTAAGCGGCACGTCTTCAGAGCTCCTTCGGCTCTTCATGCATCACGGTTCTGCAGAAGATCTGCCCAGTGATGCCCTGTTTTACTGGGTGTTAATAAGCTGTTGAAGGTGGACATTTAATCCTAGTGGCATCATGGCTTTACATCTACTCAGAAGAAAGCCAGAGCTTTCACGGGGGCCTTCGGTAGATCTTAAGCACTGATCCTTACAAATATCAGAGGGCACCAGGCTGAGAACAAGTCAATCTTGTACAAAGAGTAAGCAGGACTCCATCCTGTGGCCTTCATGTGATCCTCAGTGACCCTAACCCTAACCCTAACCCTCTGCAACTATCTTTTTCTTCATATTGTTCTTAGTCAGGAGTATTGGATTCCTCTCCTCCGTTGCCTTCTGGCATCTTTCTTCCTTCCTTCCTTCCTTCCTTTCCCTCGTCCCTGTTTCATGCACCATTTTGCATAAATGATGCATTTAATGGATTGCCACATTGTGCTGTGAAAGGCCGCTATATATAAAAATGAATCGACTCGAATGGTTCCGATTGGCTGTCAGGGATACCTGGAGGTCCGTTCTGCATTGCTTTGTTCTGCTCCTCAGTAAGCGAGATCTGCTTTGTGTAAGTGGCCGCCTGGCCCAGATCCAGCTCTGCTCTTCAGTAACAGGTGACCTGTGCAGGTGTGCCTAATGCAGATGCAGAAGGAGGGGGGGAGTGGAATCAGAGCTCACCTGCTCAGCCCCTGCTGCTCCCGACCCCCAAACAAAACACAAGACATTAGACATTAAACATTGCAGTCGCAGATTTATTAAGAATTGAGTTTCCATCGGTGGTGATCGAAAAGGGGGTGTCCGCAAAGTCGAAAATAATACATTTTTGTCACATTGTGGGGACGTTTGGTCCGTACATTGTAATATATACCTGACGCAGAAGAGGTCCTGTAACATACATGGAATACAGCAGTAGTACAGAATCCTTGTCCTTTTGGTTGCCGGAGGACATAAGCTCACTCAGAATTCCCCCGTACCTCCGACTATCAGAATAATCTGCTAAACCGCATCTTATGAATTTTGTCTAGAGAGCAGAACAAAAATATTATAATTCTTTCCATTAAATGGCGTCTGTTGCTTTTTAATTTAAAATCTGTTAATAATCCTGAGTTTCATCCATTACTGTTAATAAACACAAGGGATTGCTGGAAGAATCCAAGCCTACATTCTCATCTGATCAGAGCAGAATTACCGGAGAATTCCTGAAGCATGAAGCTGGAAATCCCAGTAACACATTCAAATCATAGTCAAAGTCGGATTCTTCATGCTGAACGTTTCATATTCACGCCAACTGCGGTCACGGACAGAGGGGAGGGAATAGGAAATATCGCAGAATCTGAAAAGTCTGAGATGGAAACTTGGGATATTCCTCCAGCTTCCTCTCTCAGGCTTATACACCAGAAAATTACCTTGAAAATATCCAAGACCTTCAGATCTCCGTCTTCTTACATTCCCTTTATAACATCACATGTGCAACATCCATAATTTGGTGGTGGCCAATGTCCAGGAGGGGCATAGATCCAATGATGCAGTGGGCTGCCCACTGGCTGAACTCTGACCATGAAAGGTGCTCAGCAAATGCATTGAAACCAAGTCCTTTCACTGATTTAAGAAAAATCCACCAATAGGGGCTCCATCATCAGTTAATATTGGCATATATTATATACAGCTAATTTTACTGTGTACGGAATCCTCCACAAATAATGTTAAATAGGGGTTCCCAATTTTCCAAATGGAAATTAAATTGCTGATCACATATCCTGCTTGGGTGACTATTGTAATGGGAATCTATTGTAAAGCATCTCTTATTTAAATGGTTTGCACATTCATTGTACAAGTTTATTGTATATTTAAATACAATATGATGTGAAAAGAGGCTGCTGTGTCTGATAGACCTGTTCTCCGAAAATGATCAGGAGGAAGACCAGGACCCATGAGACAGACAGAGAGGAGGCAATGAGACACAGGCAGAGGGAGGGGGCAGGGAGATCCAGCAGAGAGCAAACTGGTTTGTTACAGGAACTACGTGGCTTCAGAGGGTCAACTGCACACACCAGCCTAAGATTAGGACCTGAGATCACGTCCGAAGCTGCTTCTCCTACACAGGCAGGACGTCGGATCAGGTTGAAGCCACTTGTCGTACGCGGGCGGGACCTGAGACCAGGCCTGAAGCTACTTATCGTACACGGGCAGGACCTGAGACCAGGCCTGAAGCCACTTCTCATACGTGGGCGGGACCTTGAATCAGGCCAAAAGCTGCTTCTCGTACGCGCACAGGACCTTAGATCAGACAGAGAAACAGGTACCATCTAACAGGAGCTTTAAGGCATAATTATCATGGTGGCACCTAGACGGAGTCGCACGCTGTTTCGGAGATTAACACGGCGACGGCATTTCAGTAAGCTGGATAATGCCACTCCTCTGCCAGTGACTCTCCTGCCGTGTGACACCACCTGTTGTCACTAATGAGTGCAGCAAGGTGTGAATGTCCCCCAGCTGCAGCGGGGACGTCGGGCTTCATGGCGGATTTACTCGCGTCTTGCTGGACGGCACCGCCCCCCCGGAGGAGCACAAATCCACAAAACCTAGACGAGGTAATAGACTCGAAGCACAATGGAGAATATAAGCTGTGAAGTGCCGTGGTCCGCCAGCCGGGCAGCTCAGTCGTTTGTGTCCATACGGAGATACTCGCAGTGCGTTAAATGACCATTTTATTACGTAACAATGCCTCTGTGTCTCAACATCCTCACATTACCACACTTCAGATGTTCATGGTAAGTCAAGCAGGGGAGAATAACTCACTGTTTCGTATATTAAATCAAAAAGCTCTTTTATTGCCGATGCGTTTTTGTTTTTTAGACAAAGGGGGAAGGGGTCTTACTATTACTCGTTACTATACCTTCTGATTTGGAAAATTTGCCATTTTCGATTCTGTACACACTCTCAATCACAAAGTGAATCACATCTGTAATTGCTGTGAATCACAGGAAGTCAGCTAGGCGGCAGCAGACTGTTTACACCCCTGAACTTCTATCCATTTTCTAACTGGTTATCCTGTTCGTGGGGCCATGGAGCCAACCCAGGGCGGCAGAGGGAACGCAGCTGAGGTGCGCTCGGTTCACCACAGGGCACATATCCACACAGACAAACACACACTGTGGGCAATTCTGAGACACCAGCTAGCCTAACTGCATGTCTTTGGACTCCAGGAGGACACCTGGAGAGGGAAAGTGCAAACAGACACACTGGAAACAGGACTCAAACCCCCATCCCTGAAGGCGCAGTGTAACAGTTACCATGCTGATAGTCAACCTAAAAAGATCTGCAATAAAAATGTGTGGTTTCATACCCGAGGCTCCACCCAGAGCCACATCATTAGAACAGGCCATCACTGAGCGAGTGACATCTACGTCTCCCCTTCCACTGCCAGCTTCAGCTTCATTTACATTTGATTTGTTTAGTAGACGCTTTTATTCAAAGCGAAACACAACTGACAAAGCAGGGTTGTGATGTCCCTGGAAAAACTGGCAGTTATGAGTAAAATGATAAGAAGAAGAAACCGCTTTAAACCGCACGAAAACACAAATGCGTGACGATGCTGGACAGGATCTCTGCAGGACCAGGCACGGCCCAACCGGGGCTCTGAGGGTAACGTTCACGCGATCCACTGTCAGTTTGCAGGCATTCAGGCGCAGGACCATTCAGCGCGTAAGGCTTGGGAATCGGGGAAAAGGTGGGGCGGAGGGTGGATTCTGGAATGAGGGGGTGAGGGCAGTCCTGGCTCAGTCCACATCCAGGTCCAGGTCGATTTCGGTGCTTAGATTGAGGTAGAAGAAGGCGTAAATGCTGAGAAGGAACACGATGACAGCCACGATCACCAAGATGATGTCCTGCAACATGGAGAATAAAAAACTAAGTAAATAAATTAAAAAAATCAACCGTCAGGATGAACGCCCATCGTCATGGAGATAGAGCCTTTACCCCCCAGTCGTGTTTACAGTACATGTGACTGAAAAACCTGAGTGATTGCGGTGCCCGTAAATACGATATACCCAGTGACTGCAAACAGACTGCATTACGCTCTCAGAGAACAACACTGCTCTGGTTTCAGGAGGGGAGGCGGCTACCCAGCGGTAAAACCAGTGGGTGTGAACATCAAACAGAAGGGAAAATTCCTCCCGAGCCTATAGCAGGGAGATAAGCCTTGCGAACACAAGCTAATGATTGTGGCAGATCAGTGAGCGCGGCACTGCTCTAACACAGCGCGACGGCCATGACTATCAGCACGCGGCGCAGGCCCAGCGGCAGCGTCATTAACTAACCCACCCCCGACGGGACACGTCCGCATCCCAAACATGCGCCTTCCATACGTCGGATGATGACTTATTAAATAAAAATCCACGTCCCAAATCAAGAAGGCAGCTGGAATCTGAGATGGCACTGTTGTCTTTACCGTACATGAACATCTAAGACTATTTCTCAACATGTTTCAGCTGTAATTCTATATTCCACCTTGGATCACAATCAAATTCAGTGCCAAACACAGGTGCAGGTCCACCCGGGATGGATGGTCAACCCCAACTAAGGGCTGTACTGCATCTGTACTAAGGGCCCCCCCGCCTCCAAAATTTCTCCTGTTTTCTGGATTTAATAACAGTGATTTGGCTGCCTGTGTGTTAAATGGAGAGCCTGTGTGTAATTCCAAAAGCTGCTACATCGAGAAGTGTGAAACGCGATGATGTTGTCTTCGGCCCCGGGGGCCGTCCCGGCATGACGGGACGTGCGCCATCGCCTACCCGCATCCCCGTGGCACTCCGCTTCGCCTCCGCTTTCAGCCTCGTCGCGCGTAGAGCCGATTTCGACTTCTTGTAATCTTGTTTTCCTGAAAGACCCAAAGCCAAACCACCTTCAGCATTGGACAGTGCCGTTCATTCCACCAGAAAACAACCCCACTACAGATTGTGGGGTGTGTAGGACCCCCCCTGGGCGACTCCACCTGAACCACTATCCGACTGCTTTTCTGTAGACCACACATAATCTGGTCCTCCGTCCTTGAGGCGTCCCAGTTAGTCAGCGGTTTAATAACCGAGGCCTGAAGTGTCTGTCACACATGAAGTGACAGGCAACTCGTGTCGAGTCTAATAGGCCATCTAGTTTACAGCAAACACCTGCGCAGGTAGCTTGTAAGCAGAACCACTCGCTCTGTTCCAAATTACAGGGGAAGGATTAGGTGTATGTCTCACTTTCCAACTTTTCAAGATCGTGCTGAGGTGCAGAAACAGAGCCAGCCATCTGCTCCGAAATTAATACTTAATTCTCACCAAAACAAACCCATTAATCAGCGTATATGAATGAATTGTTAATAAAGTTTGCTGTTCTCTCAGTTCAATGTTTCATTTATAGGTAGCATCATTTTCAAACCACTGATGCTTTCCTGGGTATTTGTAGGTCTGTCACCTTCACTCAGATGATGTTCGTTTCTAAAAAGGTGTTTCGGATCATACCTGCGATTATTCTCCTGGTTACAGAGAAAGCCAAGCACCCATGTGACTCAACAAAAGGAAATGAACACTTCTGAAGTGGACTGTAGGGTACCGAGAGGAGACTCACCAATCTGTTTACGGTACTGATCCACGGGCAAAGTGGCTGCAGAAGCATCTTTCCTCCCCATCGTTTTATTTTCTGTGAAAAATAAAACCGCTAAGTGAGTATTATACAGTATATGAGTATTACACAGTCATGCCAAAGAAGTGAGGCCTATGATTTTTGCAAAATATTCTTAAGGTGTAAATGGCTGGGGCTATAAATACTTTTCTGTGCACTTCCGTTCCACTTTATGCTATGGTGAGTGGCCCAGAATTTGTGCTTTTACAATTAAATTTTACACAGCACCTGGATCTTTAAGAAGTTTCATAGTGAACTGTGTGTTAAATTTGCAGACAACGTTCAAAATACTCAAACCTTTTCTTACATGAACCTATAAGGAAACATGCTAGTCTATAGCGATCCACCGTGCCCACTGTTCTGGCTAAACGCACTGTTTAGCACAACAGGCACGTTCATGCTATATATAATGCACAGGCCTTTTACTGTGATTACTATGGCAACTGTGCAAAAAAAGTGCAAATGAAAAAGGAAGAAGATACTGTGAGCCTTTCCTTGGATACTAGAATTACTGAAATTCAGAATAGTGAGCTTGCCTAAGGAAAAATACAACATACAAATAAAAATACACAAACTACACCAAGCCAGGACATTACAATTCACTGTCACATGATGTGCAGTTTGAACATCCACAATAAAATGGTCTCAGCGCCTGGCATTAATCCCAGAGGAGCCGATACGGTCAGATATGATGATAAAGAGCAAATGATCAAGGCAGGCATCCTCAAATTAGGGAAACTGGTTCCAGGCAGAGTCATGTCTGCTTTGCGCACATCTTTTTTTTATTGAGATTATGTCTAGAGTTGCTTTCACTTCCATGCAGTGTGCTTGAAGTAATGCCTGAAATGTTTTAATGAGCCCGTTTCCCGCATATTGTCCTCGTGTAAATTGCAAAGTCCGAAGTCCTGTCTGTGGTTAGAGCGCAGGGACCGAGACCCGCAGCAGGCGTCGGGGTTCATACAGCGGCACAGAGTCCCTGACTGAATCACGGCGTCCATAGTCAACAACCGCACGGCTTTTAAAATGCTGCATACTTAACCATTGAAAACACAAGCAATCCCCCCCGACACGTAGTCCGCGCTCGGCGATCACCCGACTTCAGGTCCGGACCGCTCCACTCCCCCCAAAATGCCAACGCATCGCGGACGTGTTCAGCTTCCGGGTAGATGAGCGTGGATCCCGCGACTGACGAGGTAAGTAACCAATCACCGCTGGACATGTGCCCTGACAGCCAATGGCAGACGACCAAGAGGCGGGGATAAGCGCCTATGCGACCCAATTGTTTGTTTCTCTTTTTCCCTTAATGAACGCGCTTATTTTCACCTGGACTTTTCTTTGCACAGAAACACGATTTCGCCCAGTTCCCGTAGAAACAGCAATGCACATATAGCTTGCACCCGTTACCTGAGCGCAGCTGCTGTTCTGGTTGAGTTCCGTGATCCGTTTCCTGGTTTTCCCAGCCCAGTCCCAGGCTCAGCCAGTCTTTGCCTTACCGTCCCCTCTGTTATAAACAAGCTCATTTTGGTACATTCTCGGCCAAACCTGGTAATCGATAACTGACTGTTTGCAGTTCAATCACTGTCCTCGACATCGACATTTACCACTGTCTAAATGTTATACCTAACAATGTTTAAGGTTATGTATAGTTTTCTCACAGGAGCACGAATTTATAGGTATAATAATAGCTTTATTTATCTGAACTAATGAAGATGTATTATGGCGTGACATTGCTGGCAGACAGCCTTTCTGAAGCTGCGCTGTTGTTACATTGTGTGTTTTCAGTGTCACATTGCTGGCTCCACTACCACAGTTATGTTCCTGCGTCTTACTGTCATTATTAAAGCAATTGCACAGGCCATTGGAAATATCCCCCTTCTGGCTTCTTTCACATTCTCATAACAATTACTTTATGTGGGAGAAAAAAAAACCATAGCTTGCATCTTATACAGCTTTGCATATTTCTCTATTCATTCAGGTCAAAGATGTTGAAAACCAACAGGCATAACCCACCTTTCACGTCATTGTGATTAATATTTCTTTATCAATTCTTTATGGCTTTCATTGTATCCTGCACCATGACCCCACTGTTAGTCAGACCGTATCCTTACCTTGCCCTAACCCTTATATCGTCAGTAGATTTCTTATGCCCGTAAAATTTTGAACTGCTGAGACCTTTTACACTCTGTTTATCTTCTTAAATGCATAAAAAGTCAATTCCATGAATAATTTAATAAATTGTTTTGCAATAGTTATGGGCTGATAATGGCCTAAAGCCTGAATGTGAAATATGATCAGACAAGTCAGACATGAGTATTAATGAGTATTATGGAGAATTCAAGTATGCCTGGGGACTCTGCTTGGCCATGAGGATGTGCAGGGCTTAGCTCCTTAATGAAGGTTTCTTAGGTGCAGGGCAGGCAATCACTGAACGCATTGCTTTGGAACTTGGGACTACAGGATTCAGATGAAAAGCACAGAAATATGGGGAGATCGTGCACCGTTTTTCATATATTCATCAGACTATTGACTCCAGCAACCATCTGAAGACAGCAGTCACAGATGTTGTCAGTCAGTCAAGTAAGGAGGCATTTAACATCAGCTTTTGACGTCCAACCATAACCTCACCACCTCCATTCAGATCTTACCAAACGCCTCAGTCTGTGTTTAATTTCGGTGTTGTCGTCAAGGAGATGTGCACGTTAGCGTAAGTGCTAAATGCTGAATGTGGCGCCAATCAGTTGTGTAGCTGTCAGTAGATTTGTCATTATTATAGAGACACTTATTGGGATCCTT
>JAODKN010000046.1:4448863-4473845 GCA_026774425.1 Petrocephalus zakoni
AATATTCTCTCTCCGTCAAGTGTTTACCTGTGACTCAGAACACCAGTGACTGAGGCAGTGACTCACTGCACTTATTTTTATCTTGCAAGTATGACAAACTTCAGCACAGATAGGCTGTACATGCGCTATGTATGTTGCTAACGTGATCCAACATGCAGACACAGGACTGGACATTCAGGGATGATCCAACATCCAGATGGTGGGCTGGACTTTCAGGGATGGTCCAACATGCCAACATACTGTAGGGCTCGACTTTTAAGCCGATTAATTTAACACTGACAAGTAAACAATTTTTAGTTTACTTCACTTTTCAGTGAAAATTGCCTATTTTTTGCATTTTTGATATTGAAAGTTGAGGCCAAGGCTGATTTACCCTTTGATTAAATAGCTCTTCTTTAAACCAGCCAGACATCCCACATAGAAGGTGCTTGGCAGCAGAGTGTAAATTGGTCTTTGCTGGAAAGATTGGTTCAATCAACCTTCTACCATATAATTAGTAATTAGATTGGGATTAAAGGCAACTCCGTGAGGAAGAGCATGGCCAATTCACATCAGCATATGAAATGTGATTAAATTAATGAAAATATTGAAATATTAATGTTTTGATTTCAACCCGGTCCCAAGTCATGGACATCAGTCAGAGTTATTTGAACTCTCTTAATTAGAGACTGGACAGATATGAGGATTCTGATGACAGAGGTCTCTCAGTCTTACATCAGTCTCGTATTCTCTGCACCAAAGGCTTCTGTCGTGTTTAATTCAGTTTTATCCATCTCCCATGTCCACAAGTGGCTCAGAGTTTCAATGCGGGAGTCAGACCCTATCGTGTCTCTACAGCTATACTTAGTCTCAGATGATGTTTGTTTGCACATAGACCAATATTCTCTGATTATTACTGCAGAAGATGGATGCCTGTTTCCTGTTACAGAAACAACCAGTGTTCATGCATTAATGTTTTTGTTTTTTGTTACACTGACTGAATGAATGGTCATAGTGGTTTTGTAGATATTTGCACGTTGTTAAGGACAAAAATCTCTGCTGATGAAATAAACGTAAATGTAGAAATCTACACAAGTTTGATGGGTGTGTTTGAAAGAAGTTTTAAAGGTGTGGGTTAGTCGAAAACCTGGACTTTTCTGCAATTGAATGTCGGGGCAGTGTGAGAGAATCGTGTAGAGCTTCAAAGCGGTTCCAGACTCTGGAATAACTTAGCGTGGCATCGCTGTTACAATCGCTAGCTGTTTAATTTTTTACAGTGAGTCTGTCTCCCACATACCTCTCTGACACATTCGTGTTCCTGCCTCAACTTCTGTGCGCGCATAAAAAATTAAGCAGACAAGTTTGTCATAAAGAGGGTCTAAAATATTCAGGACTCGTCATAAGGACTGATGATGCTCTACCGTAGTTTCTGAGAATTCAGTCAGTGACATGGGGCTCGTGGTCCTGCTGGCGATCACGTGTCCAGTCTGAGTCTTACAGCCCTATGATGGGGGGGTGCATCCTCCAAGATGGCAGTGGCACACAGGTGGTCACAGAATGGCTTGTCCTGAAAATCATGCTGACCATTTGCCCGTGATTATCTCAGTCATCAGGACACTACACCTCTACACTTATTGTGGTCATAGCACTTCTACCATCAACAACAGGCAAAAAATTTGGGGTCCCTGACGTCAGAATGGGGCGCCAACTTCACAGAGAAGCTAACTTCATGAAGTCGTATATTTGTTTCCATACGAGGTCAGAAGCGCGAGAAACCTTCGGCAGTGTCTCGTACTACTTTACGTTTTATTTTTTTTCTCTAAAGAAAGAATCTCAGCTGGCACAACAGCAATATTTTATTAATAAGGATGTTTGCAGGAAACGGGAAGAGCTTCAATCCCTGCGGGGACACGATCGTTCATCTCATTAAAATGTATGTGGAGGGGAGCTCTCTGGAATAGACGCGGTAATTAAATATAGAAACAGCACGATAAAAAATTAAAGCAAACACAAACACGGAGGTAGTAGAGGGCTTTGGCACTGCATTATGCTGTTTGCAGGGGGGGCAGATTTTCCACACTGACAGCAGGATGTTTTCAGATTCTACGCAACCTTTAAAGTGACAACAATTTTCTGACGCATTTAAATCATTCTCCCTCTAACAAGCTTTGTCATGTCAACGGCTACTGCTGATGTTTTTCTTCGACTTATAACTGTTTTTTTTAACCTGAGGTTGTCATGGTAAGGGTAGATAAGGTAGTGAGTTGGTAACATACATTAAATCACATATTTTGGGTGTGTCTGAAATTGCATACTTGTTTACTATGTAGTATGTAGCATTCAATGCTTGAATATTATGGGAATCGACTTATAATCCTGCTCCTTAAACGCACACTACGCAGTGTGCTGGCGCAGTGTAGTGGTTCAGTCAAAGTACTGGAAAGCCACACTGTTCCTGACTTGATATAGGTATATCCTGATTGGTGAGCAAGCTGTGAATAGGACAGGCACTCCTTTCTGTTCCTGACCAGTCTTTCCCATTCCCTTGTATCTGTTTTATTCTTTTCTCGCATGCACGTGACATACATCAAGTGTATGTCAGCTGATCACCAGTTTTAATGGCTTAATTTGTAAAATATCCATGTAATCCCATGACTGATATGCAGGCTGTTTTACTGCTTAGCAAAGCAGCATTTGGTCAATGCAAGGATGTGTTAATCTCTGCCTGTCTGATATTGAGAATACTTCTCATTTATTCCAAAAAAAACAAGATGAAAAATGCAAAATTGTGTTTAATTATGCAACTCGGTTCTCCAACAGGGCAGGCCATGTCAAAATGAAATAATTTTTTATCACACGAATCTGCAGGCTTCCTCCCGCTTCCTGTCATACCACTGGACAGCATTTCAGTCCAATTTATTTTTCAGATTTTTATGTCATTGCATTTGAATGTGAGGAAATATCTGCTAATTACCTCTGGCATTCAGCTGCCTTCAAGATTGGGTAATTACTAAATAAATAAAATATCCAAGGGCCTCTTTCTATAATGCCTCCAGTTCTTTGAGGCTTAAATATTTCCCCCAACTTCTCTCATTGACATTCTACAAAGTCGCTGACCTTTGAACTTTATAATGTAGTAAATCAGTAAATCAGGTTGCATTATTAAATAGGCGTTGCTGAGCAAAACTCAGCTAACCATAAGTGTTAATTATAAGAAACATCATATAAGCATCATATTTCAAGGCTAATGTGTGGTGTAAAACATGCAGCCCTTTCTAGCATTTTCCAATCTCCATAAAGTCCCCCATAAAAGTCTCAGGACCCCCCCCCCCCAAAAAAAAAAATAAAAAAGAAAGTGAAAGTATCTGCGGTGTGAGGTACACTCGATGCCCCCGTGCAAAGGCTCTGAAAAATTGAAACAATGCCTATAAAGATCAAGAGGCGCCTAAACGCAGGAGATGAAAGCAGGACGACGGAGACGCAGCAGGTAGGCTGTCAGAGAGCAGCTCGGGGAGACGGAGGCAGCGCCGTGCTGCTGACAGGGCCGCTTTGATCTGCCGCCGAGCGCCCGGAACATTCCATCCCGTACAACAGAGCACCAGGCAGGGGCTTAACCACCGGCTTAGACACTCTGACATCGGAGGCATTAAAGGTGGGCGTATTCTAATGAAAAGCTCCGCGGCCGCAAAGAGGCAGGTCTCCATTAAATCCGGCTTCTTTTGTGAGGCCGGCGTACGTGCCTCCGGTCAGAGGACTGCACATCAAACCCAGGTGCTTCCCGCTTTCAAAGCAGAAGCTAAACACATTACATTATTTATCTGCCCTGCAGATACTCCTTCACTTTCCCAAGGCCGTGCTTCTTATAAAAGACCCCGTATAGATAGTATATGGTGAGATGAAGCTTCACCGGCAGCCTGCCTCAGTAAACAAGCCCCACCATGACCTCCCCAACTCCAGCCCTAGGAGAAGCTGCTGTTTGAGTATCAACTTCAGTAAACAGTCCATTCTTACCCGAGAGGCACTAATCTGATTTAGAAGAAAAGAAAAAAAAACTATATTTTTGTCTTTCGTTGGCCTGGGAAGGCTTGGTAAATTTAACTTGGGGGGTCAGTCAAAATTGATAATTAAAAGTCATTGTTTCTTAAGGCTTAATTTCTACTTAAAATTCCTTTAGAATTGCCCTCAAACATCAGAACAGTCAGGACTGCAAACTGAAAGCTAATATAAATGAATAAATAATAGAGCATAACAGTAGCAAAAGCCGAGAGTATGGCGTGTGGCTGGAGCTGTGGCTGATGTTCTCGCTGCACGTTCCAGGTAACAGGTTTGATGTTGCCAGTAGAGTCGCAGCCCTATCCTGTAGTGAACAATAAAATTCTGCATCCCATTTTTAACCAGTATGGGACAGGATTCGTCCCTTTTTCGATTCGCTGGTATTTTTGACTGTCAACGAGTGATGTAAGGGCAATTCCAAAAGAATTTTAAGCAGAAATGTTCTACTGGATGGCCATGCTTCCAGTGGTGAAATTAGCACCAGTCTGTTGAATTTCGGACGTTAAATCGGCAAAGTACCGCCACACCACCAACATCATTCTGTTTTTCCACAATATCACTTTTGTAAAAAGATATTGTGGCTGCTGAGCTGTCGTTTTAATCCCTGACACCACAGTTTGCTGTGAGGGAGCTCTTATCTTCTCTGTGATATTACTGAAACGGTAGCATGTGGCATGCACTACTAATGCAAACACCTTGCTGTGTGTTTGTTAGAGGTAGAGAGGTTGTCCATTCTTAAAAAGCTGCCAAATGATTGGTTAGAATTGTGTTTGTTACAGTGATGTGATAGGCTGATGTGTGCTATCAAGCAATGTACCGTACCAACAGTTTCTCATTTTCGTATCATTTCGATGTAGTCGGTGTATCACTTTTATATCCCCTCCTATCTCCTTCACAGATTTCGCCAGGTGGGGAAATTTCCTGGGCAGCGGTCGGGTTTGTGTCCACCACAGATTGGACCACGTTTCCCTGCCAAAGTTCTGTGGCCCAATGGAGGCCACTCATGGTTGAGACACACTGCTTTAATGTTCTTCAAACCTCTGGCATTCTGATGTCATTTAAAGTGGCGCAAGAATTGAGGGTCTCTGGAAGATGGAGCTCGCTGGAAAATGGGGATTTGAGAGGAAAACTCATGTTACAATCAAAAACTAAGCTAAAGTGTTCTTTTTTAAAATCGAAACACTTACTGATATAACTGCAGTATGTAATTTGAAGAATTACTGTCCTAATGAAATGTGACACTTCATCTAAAATTCCCGTTTTCCTAAAACGCACCTCTTTTTATGACTCAGACTATTTTCTTCATGTCTCATCAATCTCAGTTATGCAAATGGACCCTTAATACAGTTACAGGAAGCAAAGTCGGAGCAGAAAGCCACAGTCTTGTTTACCTTAATTGCAAATGCTTCCAGGGGTGTTACCAACGACGGAGCTGCTGAACTTCTGAAATGTTGCAGTCGTGGAGGTAATCTTCCAGACAGAAGTTTCTGTTAAATGAGCGCACGAATTTAACCATCACTGGAAGCCATAAAGACGATGTGTGTGGGGTGCGCTGTATTATTCTAAAGTGGTAAATGAATTAACAAGCAGTACTTGATAAAACTTTACCATAAAAACTCACAATCGTTGTAAGACAGGATGACAAAAGGTATTTTTTTAAGAAAGGGTTTGTCTCAGATTTTAGGCCCTAAAATGGGATATGGCAGGTATGATGTTAGACACTATGGACTTTTGACAAGTATGACCTTTGATACTAAGGATTATTGATGGGTATGATCATAGACACAATGGACTTCTGATAGCTGTGATTTTAGACAGTACCTACTTCTTGATGTATCTTCTGCTAATGGAATTTGGCTGTCAGTTAAAAAAACTTGAGGAACCCTGCCTTAAGGTAATCCTAAGCCTAACCCTAGCTCAAATCACAAATCTTTGCTCCAAACTGTAAGGCATCCCTGAGCCTATCTGTAACCTTTATATAAACTTTATGTATGCTGTAAAGGCAGCGTTCCCCAGTTGAAGATTTGTTTGGCAAATTTTGTTGGGTTGCAGCAGCCCTTTCTGTTGCTGGTGGAATTTGGTTCTCATCGATGATAATTTGGGGACCCTGTTTTAGACCCTACAAACTTTTGACATGTATGATCCTAGACATAAAGACTCCTCACAGGTATGATCTGAGACTCTACTGATGCATGACGGTAGACCTTATCGCTGTCGGCCCGTTTCGCAGACCTCCCTCCCTCCCTGACCTTGAACAGTCTCTGGCTGTGTTCCGTCACACTCTGTTGGCCAGGACCACATGCACTGTGTCGTCGTTGGACGGTTTCCATGGCGCCCAGTTTCAGCCGTGTCTGTGACAGGTCACTTCTCTGCGGTGGGCTGTCATGCGTGGGGCGAGTCCTATGCCTTGCTGCCACAGTGGGGGGTGGCGGGGGCCAGAAGGAGCACCTACACATGTGACAGGGCTACCCGAGTATGCTTCCTCTCCACTGGCTTGGGCAACTTTCCCAAATAGTATTTTCACACAAAGAAGAATAACTGTCCTCTATGTGTTATACTGTACATGGAACTCTTGTGTGTTATACATGGAATTCTTGTGTGTTATACATGGAATTCTTGCAGTGATGTGTTGGGGGTAATTTCCGACAGACTCCAAGAGTCATGTTCTCCTGGGGCAAATGACAGACCAATTTCTATGGACATAGAATGGATATCCCGGGGGCTCCGACTAGGACCTTACACTTCCCCCACTGAGCTCTACCCCAGACTCAGTACCTACCTCCTTTTAAAAATATACTACAAGACTCTGAGTTCACAGAACTGAAGCATGCTGGTTGGCATTTAGACATGTTTTAGGTTATACTATAGGAAAAGCATTTTCCCATGGCATGTGTTGCTCTAAAATAGTGCGCGTTACACATTAATCAGTGATGTAGTGAACAGCTCTGAGGCGGCGAACGGGCTTGTCTCCAGCGGGGGGAGAAGGAACCAAGTGATAAGAGAGTTCCGAAGAGCCAGACATATGCACCCAGCCGAGGAGATCACTGACCGCATCCTCGCAGGCCTCATTAAAGTCTCTATGCCTCAGATTTCTATAAACTAAACAGCCCCACCAGTGATTGTTCAGATGTTGTATTTATGAGTTTTTATCTGTTTTTATCACTCACTTGAAAGAGCCTAGCTTCGGTGTTTTGGAGCATCTTATTCTGTATCATCTGATCCTGACTCGCCTACATATAAGAGGGTACTCATCACCCGCTGTGACATACTGCACAATAACTTCTGGAATACACTGAATAATCAGACGTTACATTTTTAAAAGACTTCTCCGTAAAGGAAATTATGATTATGAGTGCTTTTCTTACACAGAATAAATTGATGCATTTACTTGTGATAATCATAGATCTCAAAATGTCTTCGAAAATGTCCTGCACTGGGTCAGGTACGTGTATGAAACTGCTTTGAATCTAACAAACCTTCTTGTAATTTTCTATGTTAGTGCATAATGGAATAAATGTGAATTAGACCAGCAAAAAAAAGGATAAAAGTGTCTGGCAAGAAATAAAAAATGTAAATCTTTAAGATGCAGTTGTCTGCCTTTCGTAAAATGGCAGTATCTCTTAAAGTGAGGGAATTATAGCAGAATGTGATTTCCGTTGTGTCAAAAAACATACATGAACAGATTAACACATCACCGAGCCTTCTACCACCCCCCCCCCAGTTTGCATTCTTTGGCTTTTGCAGCACCCAGTTCAAACAGACTGGTATAAAGAATAGGAGATATAACTCAAGAGAACATGGGCGATCATGAGGATATATAACACAACAGAACATGAGAGATCATGAGGAGATATAACACAAGAGAACATGAGTGATCATGAAGACATATAACACATGATAACATGGGAGGTCATGAGAAGATATAACATATTAAAACCACAGACCAAATCAGCTGCTGCTCTTATTCCAAGTTCTAAAGTCTCATAAATGCCTCTGGCAGAGAGCCAGCAAGCTGGGACAATAATGACTTGCTCTAAGCCGTAGCTAATCCACTCACATTACGGAATCACACTGGGATTGTCCATTCTTTACAACCCTCGCCTTCCCATCTGTCAGTGTTACCATATGCCAGCCGGAGAGAAGTTTACAGCCTCACGCTGGTCCCCTTCCATGAGACCCTTCCACAGCTCTGCTCCAGCACTGTTAGCTCAAAGCTACTGTGAAAACAGCCCCATTACTGGGCTCTTAGGTGCTGTTCAAACCATGGGCTAAGGAAGGACATCAAAGCCACACATCAGAGCTGCCCGGCTGAAGGTCGCCTCTCTGCCGCCCAAGCCTGCCGTGTGCCCTGGGTATCCTGTCATAGGGTCCGTGCTGCCCTGTACCGTACTGGGTAGGTGGTTATGAATGAAAGATGAATAATCGTCATCTTCTTCTAGGGTTGCCACCATCAATGTGATGAAATGAGTAACACCAACCTCGCCTAGAGGGGGATCCTATTTTTGGGGAAAATGATATAAACTAAATAACAAAAGAATGCACTATGAATTACACAAGCATTTAGATATTAAACATAAGCATAACATTGTGTCCATCCCAAACACGTAGAAATAATTAGTGAATCTTTGAAAGGCTAATGTACATATGAAACAATGTGTACAAAAATATGGGACACATCTGGCAACCCTATCCTGGCTAGTGAGTGCCACAGTGCAAATGGATATCTGATATGTCTATTATAAAATCACTGGTCAGAGGTAACAACTGTAAGGATTAGAGGAATCAGTGGTCTTCATCCAGATGCCTGTACAGACTACCACAGTCAGCCAATGGGTCCTGTTCGAGTCGCCTCCGCAGAAGCCCCCCTCACTCCCTCTCTCTCCCTCACCCCACCCTCGCTGTCTCTCTGACTCTCTCTCTCTGTCTCTCTCCATATGCCCATAATCCCCAGACTGTAACACTCACAGCTGCTTCTTAATCACCTTCTTACTGTCTTTTCGGACCAGTTGAGTGGAGCAGCAGGACGCAGGTGAGGGGGGGGCCACGTTGTCCCCATGTTGCCATGACTCTGGCCACACAGGTCCCTCTGTGGATGGCCAGCAGCTTGACCCGATCGCCACTGGAGGGCAGCATTAAGGGCCTGCCAGATCCCGGGAGAACCGCGAGCGGAATTAGACGCTGTCGCTAATGATGGGCCTTTACAGAGAGCAAAACCGATGCCTTTGTGCCTTTTGCTGTAAAAGTCGGTGATGCTGATGAAATTTAACCCCCACAGACTGCTGTGCTGTGAGAGCGACCTCTGACCTCTGACCTCTGTCCTTTCATGCTGCCTCGTGGGGTTGGCGGCTGGTGGTGGCGTGTCCCTATACATCAGCCTTTCTTGGCAGGGAGACAAAGACATTACCGCCTAACAAGGCAAACGAAGATGTGTCATAACATCCAGAAAACCAGCCTGTTGGGAAAGCCTCTTAAAGACAAGGGGACAGAAGTGGATAGTCCAGGTCCTGAAAGTAAAAGTCCACACCAAGATTTAGTTTCAACCAACCAATTGACCATAGTCAGCTGGTTAGATTTTAGCATTCTGGCCCTGAACTAGCCACCTCTGCAAGAGAAGGTCCCCCAATGATGTAGTTGGGTTTCTTATGATACTTCTAATCAGAGGTGTAAATTTCAGGTCCAGAAAGTAAAAATCTGGACCAGAATTTTGTTTCAACCAATCAGTTGCGCATAAAGAGGCACAGTCACAGAGTGCTCAACTAGTTGGTTGAAACAAAATCCTGGTCTGGATTTTTACTTTCTGGACCTGAAATTTACACCTCTGTTGTTGTGACACATACTGCAAATCTGTGCCTGCCTTCCGAGCCAGCGGGCCACCAAGAGGCGTCGCGCAGCTGAATTCCCAGGCTTCTTATTGGTGAAGAAGCTGTCTTGTTTAGCTTATTAGCGGCTTTAGCCAATTAGGAGTCTTCGTACTGTATGGCATTCGCGCATTGGGCTGCCCTGCCTGCTGGCTGCTTGTGGAGCTCAAAGATCAAACTGTCAGGTTTATTGCCGCGAGGTAATGCTAACAAGCTCTCCCAGTCACTCCCCTCTGGCAGGAGGCTCAGAGCCATCAAAGCCAAAAGCACCAGACAAAGGGATAGTTTCTGATGGGCCATTCTGCAGCACAGTTTGCAAATTTCCTTTTTGATTGGTACTGTAATTTTAAGTGTAAATGTCGCATGCATATTGCCTTGAAATTGTCTAACATGTTGTATGCTATCCTGGGGCACACCCACCAAGACCCCAGCTACCAATAATGAACTGGTTCTGATTCTGATTCAGAGTACACCTTTGTGTAACCCGGGGGTGTCTCTCAGAAATGGAAAGTGAGTCCATTGAGGCTTTATAGAGAACACTCTCCTGGGGAAAAGACCGTGGAGCTTGAGTTTGTTGTGGAGACTGTCCAGCAGCAGGCTTAACACCAACATGCTCTTTTACTGCTCAGTCACTGAACATCTTCACCAACATATATACTCTGGGGGTTTGCAAACCAAAAAAGAAAAAAAACAAAACATCAACTGTTCGCGGAATTCATGTGAATATTTATACATTAACACGCAGAACGCATCTCTGGATAACTCATCTTCCATTCGTACAACTGGCATGTTCTTTGAAAATATTCATTATGAAAATATTCTCATGAAAACTTTAAATGAGTAATTGATTTTGAAAAACATGAAGGCAAATATATGTGTATTGGAATGCTATATTTAGTAATTCATGTCAAAACTGAACTGTTTGGCTTTCAGGGCAAATTCTGGCAAAAATTCAGTAGGGCTTGTCGGCCCATGCTTGTCTTTTACAGAATAACCGCGTGGACAGCACTGCTGGGCCACGCTGTTGTTGGGCTGTCAGGAGACGAGGGAGTGCTTGTAGCGGAGAACCAGGGCTGGGTTTGAGTGACAGTGAGAGACATACCCAGCAAACAGCCACCCGGCCAGGGCTCCTCAGTCTTTCTGGGAAACGTAGACTGGCAGGAGGAAGTGGTCTCTGAGCCGGTCGTCACACATGAGCTCATTAGCCTAGCCATGCAGGCACATTCTGGGAAAACAACCTCAGCCGGATAAATAATGCAGGTAGCTGTGGGCTGCCTCCAGAAGCCCCCCCACCCCAAAGAGGCTGGCGGGCCCCGTCCCCCTGGGACATTCGAGGAGAAATGAATGATTCATGAGTGACTGGTGATGTCCGAGCGCATGTTCCGCTGTCTCTGCCGTACGAAGCCGTGTGCCACTGTGGTCACACGTCCTACTCAAACCTCTGTGAAAGAGAATCCCGCACGCGCTGTGTAGTGGGCCTGGCCTTGACAGCTGACCTGGGCCTGCAGCAACGAATGACAAAGGCTGTCACAATGGCAGGAAGCTACCCTGTCGTGATAGTGTCACCGAAGGGCTGTGTCATAGTGCGAACTGCCATCGCCTTCACTGCACGGCGGGCACCGGGCAGTCACAGCTTCTCTGCAGCATTAAGCTCCACTTACAGTAACGCTGGCCATCTGCCCCCAGGCAGCAGACTCTCAGGCAGGCGTTCAGTGCAGACGGGGGCTCAGCCTGAAATGAAGTCGCACCCCAGCGGCTGTCACAGAGACAGGAAACTCGCAGGGTAGGGTCCAGGTGTGGAGTTCATTTTCCAAGAGTCAAATTCCGGGGTCAAAAGCAAAGAAACGTCAAATCGGGTGCAAACGGATTACAGGGGACAGAAACCGGGAAGCCGGCGGAAGACAGGGAAAGCCGCAATAGGAAGATAACGCTCTGGCCTCATCCCGAAAACGGGAGACAAGACTCTGCACGTGTCACCAGAGGATTTAAATAATCGCACCTAATAAGGAAGACGTGCGTGTATTCTAGCCTATTTATTACAGCTTTTCTCGAATGCTTTGGCACATTTCATGAAACGTACTTAACATTCTCACAACTACAAGAGCGTTTCTCAAAGAAATTCATTCACATAGCACAACGGTACGGTTAAGCTGCAAAAGGCCACAACTCACCCAAAACAATTAACTCGTGTCTCCCGAGCAAATAATTCCACCAATGAATTAGTCAGTGCCACCAAAATGAAAAGCAATCTGCATTGTTTTAGCAATGAGAGTCGAAACGCTTTGATATGTCGCCAAAATGTCAGTGTTAGTACAAGTTCCACAGCTCAACACAAGTTCCACAATGATAGTCGGTTCCCACTGTTCTCATTGTCACGGTCCCCTTTAGGAAACAGATACCTATTCATGTCAAAGACAACAGTTTCAGCATTGCAAGGTTCTACATTACAGAACATAAAGTTTGCCGGAAAGCACTTTTTTTTTCCTTATCTCAAGACAGCATAATAGCAAACAAAAACAGCAAAATGGCAATCTAAATTCCAATAAAATCAGGTACTGTGAGAGCCAAAAATACAACAATCCCATATCATTGCATTTTATGGAATATATATTTTAATCATTTTGAAAGCTTGGCGAACTGTTTTGCATATGGTGGCTTACATAATGGTTACTTACACACAGTTTTTGGTATAAAAATTATTCAAATTGGATGCTACATAATTCATCTTGCCCAACAAGACTACAGTTACTGAAAATTGTGCCAAATGAAGACCAGGCCATTTTCATATACGCACCAAAACATTTGTGGGAAGCAATGCTGTGTACAAGTGGCATTATGGTGTGGGGATTACACTTGATGTTTTGCAACTGTTAATCGGCATTTGAGGAATGTGCCAAAGCAATTAAGAAAAACTGTAATACGCAGGTGAGGTTGATTGTTTGTGATTCCCTGGTGGAGGATGTGAGGTTTAAGAAGGCGTGACACTGCCTTTCTCAAGAGGTGTGGAGACTCCATGCTCCAATGGTGCCATGCATTAACCCTGGAAGATGAGCACATTGCAGCAGCAAATCAGAGGCCAACAGGGCCACACTAAAGGGACCTGCCCAAAAAGGGTTTCTGATTCTTTCATTAACTTCAAATCGCCCCCTTCAAATCCGCCATCATGTTGCCTACACAGTCCTTTCGCTTTGTGCTCAGGTTGACATGGCCGAGTGTGGAGATATCAGAGATCTTCCCTCCGAGGTGCGGACATGGCCACGATAGCAGCCAGAGAGGAATGTCCCGAAGAAATGAAATAAAAGTGCTTCTAATCACAGGCACCAAGGCCTAGCTCACTGAGCCAGACTCCGCCCCCTGATACTACATTGATTCTTGGCCAAATGACCAAGAAGAGCTGTAGGTCCAGCTGGCCGGGTAGTTGCTGTTCCCTGTGCCGAGTCAGCCCTTGGGCAAAGATCCACAGGCCACGTGGCTCTGATTCCTCCTCAGCCCACTCCCCTGTTGGGCTTTCGGAGCGGCGCTTGCAAATTCCCACAAATATTTTTCATGCTGTGTACAATTTGTACATAACCATGAAAACCAGCATAAATATTCATGGGGTTTATTCCGCATCGACTTTTTCTAATCAAATACTTCCAGCAGGGTCCATGAGTCTCATTGTGAAGCCTGTAATTAAAACTACAGCATGCGTGTAGGAGTGAAAATAAACTGTGGTGCGACCTTCGGGTGCTGCTGGATATTGTATGGCGTGCACCGTGTGACACCTCATAGTGCCATAGAGTGCTATAGTGCATGATAGTGCATGTCATACATAATAGTGTAATAATGCATGATTGCACGTGGTAGTGTGTGATGGTCTGTGAATTTGTGTAAGACAACACATCTCCCGGAACAGAGTGTGTGTATGTTTAGCTGTTTGTGTAAGCGTGGTGTGTTGAGGCGTTTGTGTGAACGTGAGCATGAGTAGGTGCGTGTGTGAGTGTGAGCGAGTGTGTGCATGTGTCTCGAGGTATTTGTGCGAGTGTAAGCATGCGTAGGTGTGTGTGTGTGAGTGTGAGCGAGTGTGTGCATGTGTCTCGAGGTATTTGTGCGAGTGTAAGCATGCGTAGGTGTGTGTGTTTATGTCTGTATGCCAGATTACACAATATGTGTATGTATTGCAGTAGATATTCTGCTTTGAGAAAATGACTTTTCATTTCAAAGGACTGCTGTAAAGGAAGACACTTGTATTGAGTGTTTTTACATCTGATATGTGTAGACATGTGTGTCTCGATGCTGCAGTATTATGCTTCCATCGATTTAATGAAAAAATTGTTGCTAATTAGGATGCAAATATATGCACACGACTCCTTGAGAAATCCAATCAGGCTGTCACCTCATCAGGGGGTGTGATTATGAAGTCTTTATGAAGTCTCCATGTGAAAGGGGATCTATCCACAGACGAGCACAGACTGTCACATGACCAAACGGACAACCGCAGTTGTATTAAAGCACTTTTAACATATCCATGGGTCATTTTGGAGGTGAACTTATTACGATTGTGTGGCAGGGTGAACAACCTTATATGTTTGCATACATAAGCACCTCTAAATTTGTGGATATTCACACCTACTGGATGCTAATGCTGGTTTCAAATACTGCAAAGTAAAAGAAAAATTGTGAGTAGGCATCACACAGTTTTGCATAATTTTCTATAAGTCAGCTTCCATTACATTTATAAAATGGCCCTATCTAATATTAAATCCTCTGAGCCCTGACCATTTCCACGTAATTATTAGTCCATGCTGATCACATTTTAACATTTAATGTTAGTTAAATGCACAGCCGAACACACCATGCAAACACTTAATTCACACTTAAAACACTGCCATGATAAAGACAGTATAGCATATTACCAATATTATTACAGTACTACATACTATTGTACTACCACTGCCTCTGCAGTATGTAATATATATATAATAATAATACTATACCACAATAAATATAGTATTATTTGGGATTGTTTCAGCAGTATACTACCAGGATAAATACAATACTGCACATAAGTAGAACACTATCCAGTCACAATATGGTGATTACTGATGGCGAGAGTCACAGAGCCACACGGTACTGCCTCTCTCAAGAAACCGGGGACATTCCACTTGCCTGTCAGCCGTCCTCCTCAGCCACAATGCCGCCAGGCCGCCACAATGGAAGGGCACACTGCAGATGCCAGCTTTTGTTAGCGAGACAGGTTAGGGAGATGGGGATCTAGGCCACGCGATCCGGAGAGAAAGGGAAGGGTCCAGACCCTGACTGTGGCCACCGGGGTCTGCCCCGGCCTGCCAAACGCCGGGCTGCCGCCAGGGGCGAAGTAGTGGCATGGTGCATGGAGTCCCGGTGGCTTACATAAGGAACCCTTTTATTTGATGTCCAATTACTCCAAGACTGATCTTAATTATGGGGAAAAAGAGGTGAAAGCAAATTGTGTGCGTGATTTTCACACCCTTGGCATCACTGCCAGACTACCTCGTCCAGAGAAGATAATGTGTGTGAGTATGCAATCTGAGAAAATCAGTGACAAGGCTTCCACAACATTAAATCATCAGCGGAACGCAGGACTGTACATTCAGTTATCAAGACCAAATGAACATGCTTACATGTGTTGCATCAGAATCCATTTTAAATCTGGGCTGTGTTTTTAGCCCTGATATATGCCAAATGTTTCCATAAAAGTCGTGCTAGAACTCCCCCTAGTGGTCGCTGATGCACCACGCGGTGCGGCTGGGGTGTGCGGGCACACCGTTACCAAGCAGCATATCAAAGCCTTGGGTAGACCTGTGTAGAATGTCTCTAATGGCATTCAGCTCCAAACTAGAGAATCCATGTAGGTCTTGCAAAAGGTAGGCCCACTGAATCCAGGACTGGTATAATATTCACAAAGATGGCGTCAGGTGCCCTTGGCTTCGGTCTTCTCCTTGAACTCCCTTAACGGGTCTGTATAAAGGAGTCCAAACGTGTGTAATATCAGGCTTTGTATGTTATCCTCAGCCTCAGTCTACTTTCCAGGACCTGAAGAACCGCACCAAGTCCAAGCCCACGAGCTCCATCAGACCAGCTCAGTCCGACTTCCCCCACTGAATGGAACCGGCCCTCCTCACACACTCCCCCTTTTTCAGCTGCTTTCGGCTTTCTGACGGAACGGAGATGAAAGAGGATTTCTCAGTGTGTGGCCGCCTACAGGCGAGCAGCGACATGGAGCTCATCTACACAGAGTCCTCTCGGCTTTCATCGCAAAACGTTGCCTTGCATAACAAGCGATAGGAACAAAAACACCCTTGGATCAACGTGGTATCATCTCACAGCATTATAAAGGCCATGTCAGCGGAAGATTGTTTCTTTCAGACCAGATCGCTGACATTCACTGACCTTCCTTAGGATGGTGCATCGCAGACCGTTTCTCTCAAGAGCCCACAACATCTTGCCTTCCCCACAATAAATTGCACTGAGTGGGAGGGGGCAGTCCCAGATGCCATGCTATGCATGGGATGAGTACTGACGAAAGTGATCTCGCGCCGCACGGTTTAAGAACCACTGACTTTGGGTGCTGTCTGTGCTCGTCCTTGTCTGAGCACTATCCAGAAAGTTTCCTGTCAACGGGTCTTGAAAAATGTTTCTCATGAATACGATTCAGGATGCGTCACTCGTCTCTGATCTTGATGATTTAGGAAGTTTCATTCATGTCTGATTAGTACGATTAGGCATGTTCCACTCGTCTCTGATCTGAACGGTTGGTCCGGTTTTTCAGTCGCTCAGTCACTCATCTCATCTGTATGCCTCAGGATGTGCTGATTGTGTTTGATCTGCATGTGCTGTGTGCTATTCTGTCTTTTGATGACCAACAATTATATTATGTATCTAGACGTTTAACTAGACGAGTAACCTTTATACTCCTGTGCACTTGGCTGGGGAAAAGCAAGCATAGTGTTCAACAACCCAACAGCAGACCCTTCTTCTTATCTTCTGATCACAACTGCAGGTCCTCCATCGCTATGCTGTCTGCAGACAAGCGCGAAGAACTGCAGCCAGCAGCAAGGTCCTCACCAAGTCCAAGCCCAAGTGGGCTTTGCAAAGGCGGCTTTGTCATGCCTTTGCTGGATGCCTGGCGTCTCCTATATCATGTCATTACTCTTTCACAAGGGCTGCTCTCATTATGAAACCATATGTTTGGTAATCACAAAAGCTGCGAGCACCATCCTTATATGACGCTAAATTATTAAACATGGAAGCGAGGCCTGGCTCTGATATGGCAGCCAGCCCATCTGAGCTCTGCTTCTGCCTCCCTACAGCCTTCCAAAGTGACACCCGGCAACTTCAAACACCTCGCACGTGCATTTAGTGTAATGAACAATGCTTTAATTGAGAGATCCTAATTACCCAATTTAAAGATAATTAATACGAGGCTAATTAGCATATGCAAATTCGAGGCTGTATAATTGAGCGTCTCTGTTTCGAATTAGCGAGCTTTAGGAGGAATCGGTATGCGGAAGGTACAAAGAGGCCGTTACTTCTGACGTCCCTCAATCACCGCTGATCATTCCCACAAGGAGTCCGCATCCTTACAGACGTGTCCTGTGGGGCCATGATTCAAAGCCCGATTTTGGGTCCCTGCCATTTTTTAGACGCAAGAAATCATTTCATTCCATTTGCCAGGGGCCTTGACACTAGAAGATAATTAATAAAAGCAATTTTCATGCAGGCCCACGTACACATAACCTCGCATTGTCTTGTGTGAAACAGTTGCCTTCCCGGAATTATATAATAATGTAATGTAACTGTTGAAATATATTGAACAATGCAGTATGTGATGGCTAATAGTGGTATAAAAGAAGGCTGGACATTGTCCCCAATGTCCTACTGTCCCCGTGTCACCTAAAGCTCCAGGGGCTCCGTGTGATGGTCCAGGTAGCCTGGCCAACCCCGTGACATTGCCATGTCTGCGCTGAGAGCGATAGTGCCAAGCAGCAGCCCACGCCCTGTCACCAGCCTTCTTTCATGATGATTTCCCCTCTCCTCGTCTCTGCCGGCCCCCCGCTGACAGCTGT
The DNA here is from genome assembly GCA_026774425.1 of Petrocephalus zakoni. Taxonomy (NCBI): domain Eukaryota; kingdom Metazoa; phylum Chordata; class Actinopteri; order Osteoglossiformes; family Mormyridae; genus Petrocephalus; species Petrocephalus zakoni. Next base: position 4,466,841 of record JAODKN010000046.1, read on the forward strand.
GCCCCGGTTATGGCAGTAGCCATATGGCCGGCCCCAGCCCACCCCCGTGCCGTAATATCAGCAGCTGCCGTGCCCACGCGACGCACTGCCTGTCTCTCCAGGCACGCCGGCCCATTCTCCCTCTCTCTCTCTCCACCAGCTCGCTGCCTCCGAGCAAAACACGCCGCTTCTCGGCGAGATCACATCGGGCTGAGGGATCGTGACTCTCCGAGGCTCTCAGAAAGAGAGGGACTCTCACTCTGAAGAGTTAAATGAGGACAAGGCCACACTTACTGACTGGCGGCACTCTTAGGCGAGGTGGGCGATACAAGCAGCGCATTGCGACAGGAACCGTCAGCTCGTCCTCTTAGGCGAGGAGGCGGGATGTAACAGGAGAGATGCTATGGTGTAACAAGAGCTGCAGGACTCTATCGCAGAGGTATCTATCATTCAGAGATACCTTCATTCAGAGATACCTTCGCAGAGATACCTTCATTCAGAGATACCTTCGCAGAGATACCTTCATTCATACAAGCTGTATTTGCACAACAGACAGTAAGACTAATTTACATGAAGCCAAACGCCTCATCAGGAAGGCCATGACTCATCAGGAAGGACTGACCTTGGACCCACCTGAGATAGGGAAGCAAAACAGACACCATTAAGAGCAATTCTGGCCATCTGCACCAGGGGGGCGCTATCTTGGACCACCTTTAGCCTCCCAGTCCTTCCACCACTGTGTGCTAAGAATCGCTGCTGGGGGTCCTTCCTGCTTGCTGCCACAAGGCACTACAACGCCCCCTGCTGACGCGCCAGCCCCCACCCCCAGGCATAACACATCAGTACAGCATTTAAAAACTGATAATGACACCCTACACGATTATGTACATGACATGCACACCCCCTTTTCATTTATATTTCTTAATTTATGTATTTATTCATGTCGGTTGTGGCCTTTATCTTATTATCCACATGTGGTGCCTGAAGTCGTAAACGGTACCAGTCAAACGACATGGGGGGGTGGGGGGCGGCGGGGGGCTGCCCAGCGCTTGGTGACAGGCGCCGAAAGCTAAAGGCTAAAAGCTAACGTCACCAGCTATGCGGCGCTGTCAGGGCCCGTCAGAGCGGATTATGCCGGGGCCCAGCGTGCAGAGACAGGCGCAGTCAGAGGACGGGCCCCACCCACTGGCCCGAGGACGACACGGGAACGAGCGAAACTGCCGCAATCTCTGCAGTTCCGCCAGTGCCGGCGTCTCGGAGCAAATGACAAAAGACTCTGTGTGGATTCTGCACTCGAACAGCAAGTGGCTGTCAACTCTATTAACTCTACTGACGCAACGATGTCATTTAAAAGTATTTATTTCATTGCTTATATCAGCTTTATTTGACTAATCTAAGTAAAAGTTAACAGATTTCCTTCTGGAAATTACCCACAATCCCCAGCTCACATCCTCCTCACCCTGACAGAAAAGAGAAACACATAATTTATTTCTTTTTATTCTGCAGCTTTTTTTGGGTCTCTTACAACACTAAAATTGCAATATTAAGATCCTAATTTATTTATATTTTCTTATATAGATGTAAATGTTCACAGCAGGAATGAGTAACATGGTTTTTATTAAATATCTGCCTTTATTTCTAACTCCTACAGGATGACCAATCAAGTAACTAAATTTGGGCATTAAACTCCTCCCCCCAATCAGCCAGCCCCTTGAAAACACGGCCGGAGCCTCGCACGCGTCGTACAGGATGCGCGTGAAATCCCCACCTGTATTATATATTAATGACTGGAGCTAACAGTACAACACACTCACAATTATTTACCCTTGTCGCGTGAGGAGAGCTCCCACTATCCCGCAGACGCCGGCGTCGGCTGCTGTATCTGCACTTTGCGGGGTCCCGCTGCTCAGGGGGGACCCGGCCCAGCCGCGCTACATGCTGAATTTCCAGTATTACCTCCATTGTTTCCGCGTCAACGTGGAGAAGCTGGACTCAGCACCTCACCTGCAGACGAGCCAGATAACACTCACTCAGGTTCTGTCTTTATTAGCTAGAGTCTCTGCAATCTGTTATATCATTTAATTAGATTCCCTTTCTGGAAGAAGAAATATTTTAGTGTACGAAATGAAAACAGAAGGCAATCGCTGAGGGAGCTTTGCTGCTAACGGGGCTATGGGTTTTTTTCCAGATAACCGCTATCAGTTTACTCGTGTGATACCACTATCCACATTCCATTAAATGCCCACCACATTTGTTATAGTCCTACAGATTTTTCAGTCCATTTAAATGTGATGTATTTAATTAGAGGCATTTTACCTACAATAAGATTTGTCTAACGTTTATTTAATCTAGTTTTAGGAGACAGAAGAAGGATTGTAAAATCAAAGAAGTGTCTGTTCAGGGAGGTGTCCATTTGAACCAATCAGAAGTGTGTCCATCAGGGACAAGTCCATCCGAACCAATCAGAGGTATGTCCATTCATGGACGTGTCCATCTGAACCAGTCAGAGATGTGTCTGTTCTGGGAGGTGTGTCTCTGAACTGATAAAAAATGTTAACCCACTCCAAGCCTGCTGAACAGAAGAGTGATTAAGGACCCTACTAAATCTTCTGAAATTAATAATTTTTATCAAACAAAAAACTCACATGGATCTTCTTTAGACATGCCCTGAAAATATAAGGATTTTGTATGAAGAGAACAGAGATTACCATGCTGGTTATATGGCCACTATTTGACTCAAACTCACATAAATTTTAACCAGCTGTGGTCGATTTTATATAGTATTATTAATTACTAATATTTTACTCAGATATACAGATGTAGCCAATAAAACAAAAAAATGCAGGACTAGGCTAGATCAAAACATAGGACTAGTACAGTATATTTTTGAATATTTAAATTATACGACTTTGGTTCATTTACAAGAAACAGAGTTTTTGTTACGGATCTAACGACTAAAACGATGCTTCACCCCCAGGGCGGCTTAAGCTGACCTTGCAGCGAGGAGGCACACCTGGGGCTGGTGGTGGGGGGGGGGGGTAGTGTGCCCCACCTGTGCTCCTGTAATGACGCCGATGTTCGGGCAGCTGCCCCCCTCCCGGTGACCTTTCTGCGAGCCGCCTCGCTCCGTCTGACAGATGTGTCACCCCCATCATCTCAAAGAGGCTGAAAAAAATATACTGGGGGGCATGGGTAACCCAGAGCCACGGCTGGTTGCACACACACCCCCACGTCAGACCGAAACGGGGGCAGAGAACCTCAAAGTGCCCCCTCCTCCTCCTCCCCCTCACCCATCCATTTACCGTTCTCTAGCCCTTGTACTCTTGACTAAATAGCTTTGCCGTTGCTGGTGGGCTGATGTGGGGGGGGGAGGGGGGGTGAATGTGATCCCTTTGTCGCATGTTTGCCCTTGGAGCCGTGCTATTAGGCCGCCGGGGGACTCAGGTGTTGCCGGGGTGGCCCTGAATGGATTCCCTCTCGCCAGGCCGGCCCACAGCTGGGCAGAGTCATGTCAGGACAGGGGCTAATTGGCTGGCGGAGTGAAGGGCTGCCTGCAATCACACCTGCTCTGATGGAGTTTGATGTCTCCTAAATAGTTTCCAAATGGAGAAGCAGGTGCAGCTTTCAGAAGTAAAGCACAGTCACGGAGTATGAGAGGACAGAGGGGGGGATGCTGCCCACCTCTGTCTCCAGGGCGACAGGCTTTCACTGACTGCACCTATAGGTTCATTCCACGCATGTCACACACACATGATACACACACATTACACAGACGCTTCAGATCAACTTATTATACTTATCTATAGCAAAGAATTCTGGGATATATTCCCTACCCGATAATGATTCAGTGCAAAAATATCTTTTCGCAGTTGGTTGCTGGTGACTTAGATGTGAAGGTTCTGGGTGGAGATTTAGTGTTTAGATACAAAGCCTGTAGATTTCCTTGGAAACTCCTTTACAAAATAAACCTACAGTAAAAGAACATACTGAGACACCCTTAGCATCACAAGTAGAAACCTACTTTACACGGCCATCAGTGGACAGTTTCATATTCTAAAGGGACTTATGTGGCTTGTTCTCAGTGAGGCAGATATGTTGGTGTCAGGAGGATACAAGCTCATCTCACTTTATATTTGCAATTAACAATTAAATGTTAATTGCAATTAAATGTTAATTAGCTAGCTGTCTAGCTATCAATGTTAAGTTATTAAAATTTGTGAAATATAGTAATCCAAACAAAGTTAACTAGTACAAACATAAATATTAGTTAAACACATGACTTTATAAAACATCTTTTCATTTGTCAAATAGATAAAACTAACAATGGACAGGGGACATTCCATCTATTAAAAAAAAGTCCACCATCATCAAAATGTGACCATATGCGGTTCTCATTAGACAGAGATGATATCTATGCCAATCATGACCCCTAAAAGATGGCTCCAGGACAGCCAGATCCTGGCTGACACTGTGCTCTGAATCCAAGGTTTGCTCAGTGTCTGTGTCTCATAGGGGAATCTAGGGCCACCGCCTACTGAGCTTCCAGATGTACCTTCTCCTGGCCACCTTTCATCCCTCATTCACCCTTATAAGTTTCTGACAAAATAAACGTGCCTTTAAACGAAAGCAGTGGGCTTTTTATTTCCTGAGGGTGGGTGGAATTCTGGCTGTTGGGGGACCGGAACAGCTAGTGAATTTAACCTGAGCTTGTGGGACACAGTGACCAAAAGAGCATCGCGGAGCAAAGATGGCAGAGCCCACCTACCGTCGTGCCTCACCTCGTCCAAACAGCCTGGGAAGCTTCGTATCCCTGAGACGGGCAAACCCTGCCCAGAGTACGAGGGCTCCAGCGTGCACTGCTGTCACACAGAGGCTGCCTGCTCATTCATCAGGAGTGCGACAGATGGGACCTTCTGACAAGGCGGCCTGATTCGCTTCCAGCCAGGCGTGTGTCTCCAGCTATGTGTGCTTCCCAGGGATTTCTGGCCCGGACCATGGAGTTTCTCCTTCCCTTCTATCTGATTTGAATTCAATTTATTGTTTATATAGTGCCTTTCACAAAACAGCCGCCCCACGGCACTTGACGGGCGTGTGGCAATCCATTATTACAAGATTTAAAGAAAATGGAGCGTGAAACAGGGAAGAAGGGGAGAGAGAAAGAAAGAAAGAATGCCAGAAGACAATGGAGGAGAGGAACCAAAAGCTGATGAGAAAGGAGTAAAATGGCTAAGGTCAACTAGCTGCCCACCAGCAAGGTATATAGACTGCAAGGTATAGACTGGTATAGACTGTGGTCAAAGTCAGAGTCCAGCTGTGAGCCAGTCCTCCAAGCTTCTTCTTAAGAGTACTGCAAGCTGCAGGCCTCGGTCCTGGAGGTGGGGGCACGGGGGGCCGCCCCCCGTTTTATGTAATTATCGCTGAGCAGCATCTGCTCACTCTCACGGCCAGTCCCTCCGTCTTCCCCGGGAAAGCGCTTCAGAAGACGTGGCCCACTAACCCATTCACTTGTGTAATTTATCAAGACAACTTGCAGATGCAGAGGGATGCGCAGGGCCCACGCTGCGGCGCCATTTACAGCGCAAAATTGCACATAATGCATTTTGAATGGGCAATTCGGGGAGCACATGCATATTTAAGAAACGGCGCGGCATGAAAAATGTATAGCGAGTGGAAAACTCGGCCACGACGAGCCTGAAGGTGAGGTCGGCCTTGCAGCTTGAGGAGAGAGACGTTGGCGTCACTGAAAAGCAGGGAACGCAGGACTGGTGCGGGGAATCGTAGCGGGAGAGACAGACAAGGGTATTACTCCGGGAACGATCCGGCTGTTTCCGTAAAGCGGTATCTGAACACTAAGATCGCACTGTGAATAAATGTGAATGTCTTACCAAGTAAATAGTAATAATATGACAACATTTGAGGTGGGGGGGGGGCGTCTAAAAAAACATGAGGAAGGAGGAGAAAAGTATTAGCCTAAATACAAAAAAACTAATTTTAGTGTGTCAGGATAGGCGTCAACTCTCCCAGAAAGACCAGAACAGAGCACACATCCCGCAGGCATTGGGTCGGTCCAGGGTTAGAGTGAAGTCAGGGTTCAAATCCCTTCCGTTCTGTTCCTTGTAGAAAAGGGAACTGAAAGGGATTTGGGCCCTGACTTCATTGTACGGCTGGACCCTTGGGATAGATGGGATGGTCTCCCAGCTAGATTACACCCGCCATCCATCATCGGGTGACTTTATCCTGTTCTGTCCAATTACGTACATTTATTGAATTTTCTAAAATATAGTAATTTGACAGGAAACAGGGACCCCCCGAATGGCACAGAATAAAAAACTCCATGTCTGCGGACAAAACAGAATGCTTGATAAATGAGTGTCACTGAACAGCCGGACAGAGCACGCCGTGACCCCAGGGTCAGAGAGCCACCCCCAATGCGCACCAGTGGCAGACCGTGAACAACCCGCCAAAGAAGGAGCCCCCTACTTGGGCTTTATTGTGGCTCCTGGTTCATTCATACATTAATATGTTAACTCAGCCCAGCTACTAGCTTTAAGGCTGCCACAACCAATTCTTAATACGTCTTATAAATTCCCTGGTCCTTGATTAGCACCCACTTCTGTTAAGGGCCCATAGTTCTGCGCATTGGTGCCATGCTGTTTCACAATATGCGGAATGCATAGCTTTACGGGACAGACCTGACTCCGCATATCACACTTTAACCTGCCATATTCCTCTTTCAGCCATTATATTAATAATTTGTATTAATACTACATTTATTTAATGTATCTTCTGTTTCGCCCTTCTGTTTTTTATGTTAATTCTATAAATTTATTTGTTAGCACCTCTACCATACCTCCAGTCAGTCACACGCCTCCTTTAATGTTTGTGAGTGCCCGTTTCTGTGCTGTTTGTGAGTGCCCTTTGCCGTGCTGTTTGTGAGTGCCCGTTTCCATGCTGTTTGTGAGTGCCCGTTTCCGTGCTGTTTGTGAGTGCCCTTTGCCGTGCTGTTTGTGAGTGCCCTTTGCCGTG